>JAYESA010000004.1:112968210-113568210 GCA_036927795.1 Iris macrosiphon
GGGTTTGCTATATTCATCCCAAAACGTACTAAGTTGTCCATAGTCATTAGTCTTCCAAGGCTAGCCTTATACAAATATAAGCTATCTTATTTGCTACTCTTTTACTCCAGATGAAATCCCAGTTCTCTATCTTTGTTCCCGCTACTCCTAATTTGCTCATATGCAGTGCTTTGATGAAACCTCCCTGTGGGTGAGTTGTCCCATGACTAATAATCCCTCAGCGCCGATGGGTCAATATGGACCTTTATAATTTCCTCCATGATCCTTCTCCCAATTTGACTATGTTCCATATTCCACTCCCCTCTATCTATCAGCCGATCCACGCCCTCCTCTCGCCCTCCCAATTCATAGGCCTGCCACCCGAGCCGCTCCACCAGGCTCTTATGTTGTATCCATGGATCGAGCCAAAGGTCCGTATCCTTTCCATCCTTGCACGTATGGATTAGTATCTGTTTTATCCGATGTCTGTCCAGCTGTATGGTTTTGTATACCACCGAATGGTGGTTGTCTACCGCCTGCGTCCAAAAGTTGGATTGTCGCAGGTACCTACCTCTCATCCAACTCGCCCATAGAGTCCCCTTCCAAAAATTTCCACGTGAGTCTAAGTCCAGCTATCTCCCTGACTATTTCAAGTGGCCTCAACCCAACTCCTTCGCTTTTTAGGTGACATAAATCCGCCCAGGCTATGGCATGAATTCCCCCCCCCCTTCCATACGAAGTCCGCACATATTTTCTCAACTTTATGTATAACTTTTATGGGCAGCATTATCGCCTGTAACCAATATGAAGCTATGGATGAGATAACCGATCGCACAAGTTCGATACGTCCCCCGAACGACAAGTGCCAACCCTCTACCCTGATTGGGTATACTCCACCAAGCTCCAACATTCAGTTGCTTTAGCATAATTAACCGATAAAGGAAGCCCCAGGTATTTGACAGGCAACTGGCCCCTCTCTAACTATAATCTGCATGCCCATATATATATATATATATATATATATATATATATATATATATATATATATATAAAGTTAACAATGTCATAATATGAATCTAAAACATAATGAATATCTATATATCTATTTATATAGCATAATAACATTTGAAAACATAGGGTATATATCTAATTTGACACTTAAACAATATATATTTGGACACCAAATCCTTTGGGAACACATAAAAAACACTAGATGGACATAAAACTACAACCTATACCAATTCACATTCCTAGAACCTTGTTTTATTAGATTTAGTCCTCATCAACCTAATCTATCCCTTAAGGGATTATAAATTCTATTTCTAGTAATCTCTACATATCTAATTAGAATTTAAACTAAAGTATTGGGGAAAAATGAAAAGTTACCTATTGGAGGTTGATTTCCAATAAGATCCAAGAAATTTGACATTAGGACCATGGTCAAAACTTTTCCTCTCGTCCCAAGCTCCTCTCCTAGCACTTCTCCTTGAGCCTTCAAGCTTGGCTCTAACTTTGGAAGGGATTTGGTGAAGTTTGAGTGGTGGAATAGTTGTGGAGAAGAAGGTTTGATGTTTGAAAAATGGTGGAAAACTTTGGAGAAGATGAAGTGGAGAAGATGAAATGGAGTAGAATGAAGGGGTAGGGGTGTGTTTATAGGGGTTTGTTAGCTTCTCTTGTAAGCCTCCTAGATATTAAACTTGAAGAGGTGAAAAGTAAATTACATGTTTACCTTGAGATATTTAATTATATATATATATATTAAACTTGAAGAGGTGAAGATATCACGAGAATGAATAACCAATACGAACAATAAGACCAACATATGTATATATATATATATCAAGTCCCAAAGTTTTAAGTCAAAACAACTTCAAGAGTCTAGATCCGAAAGTATAACATAAGACAGTAGACTACCGGAGACATTCCGGACAAAAGATATAGTCTATAAGCTATACTAAAACTAAGTAGTCGCAGTCAGGATCTCCGTTGCGAGGGTTTCCTGATCCTCTGGTAGGGCAAGATCAAGCTCTGCTAAAAGGTACTCCTGGGGTCCATAGTAGGTGGAATACTGGCCCTCATAATCGTCCCATATTTACATCAACATCCAATCAGGATTGGAGCAAGTACATCAATGAAAGTTGTTCCAATATATGGTAGAGACTATAAGACAGGAATAGAGATGGTATACAAGATAGGAAGTAAGCATCGAAACATAGTACAACAGGTAAGTAGAGAAATAGGTAAATATGGGTAAGAATGGTACCCGATAGCAAGTAAGGTGAAATATGAAGACTGTAACTAATCATGTGATTTTTAAAATACTATTTTCAATATGTGATCGGTAAGAAAAATATGGTACATCGCATCGATGGCTATCGTTCAAGTAGTGGTACGGCATAATCATACATGAATTGCATGATTAGCTATCGTTCAAGTAGTGAAACAAGTCATAAGGGTTGATCACATATCTACTCAGTATTTTCTCCTCCCCGACTAATACTCATGGATCCAAGTCACGCTATGATGATTCCATGTAATACTAATCCGTGTAATGACGTGATAGGAATCAAGTAAGCAAAATTAAGCATGCATTATAGAGACTATCAAGTATGAAAACGATCAGAGAATGTACTCACCTGGTATCCCGTATTTGTGATATCTGACAGGACTGAAATCAATGTCTCGGAAACCTATTTTAGAATAAAGTATATCAATAGATGTTTTGGTATCGTAAACAAACTTAATTACTAAGTTCAATTGGATTTCTAGGTCAAGACTACACTAGTTAAGTTATGGTTGGTTTTACGTTTACTATTACCTACTAGTGAACTCATAATAAGTATTTTAATACTAAAATATAGTTTATATAGTTCAAAGTAGCATATATAACTCATATATAGTATAGGTTATTATAACACTTATTATACTTTATATAACGTTTATATTTAACTCATTATATACTTTATATAACGTTTATTATAACACTTATTATACTTTATATAATGTTTATATATAACTCATTATCATACTCAATACCTAGATACCCATTATCTTATATCATACCTTAGACATTACCTATTAGTCAATACCTTACCTTGACCATACCCTCAAGGTGATGGTATCTCGTGGATATCACATACCCATCCTAAACACTTTGACACTAACTAATACTCGAGTACTATTGGTATATTGATACCAATTCAATACCTTGGTATCTCATACCTATACTAAACACTACTTATCATAATACTAATTTTAGTATTTCTAACTCACCTATATACTTTACCTCTTGTACACTCACTTTCACACTAGACACACACATAATCACTCACCCTCTTGATCAAGATGATGATGATAGTGATGATGATGGTGTTGTTGCTGCTGCTGTTGTTATTGCTGCTGTATGTTGCTGCCTATGCAGCAGCTGCTGCTACTGCAGGCTGCTGCTGCTGCGCTACTGCTACATGTTGCTGCCCCTTCTATAACTAACACACACACACATATATATATATATACACACACACACTTCCATATACATATCTACACACACATCTATACATATAAACACACACACATATATATATATATTATTTATTTTTATTTTGAAGAAAATTTTATTGATGCTAGTGCCATGCCCTTACAACCCGTTCCGGCTTCATGATAGTCGTGTCATATTCTATATTGTTAACCATGTCAATAGTAGGCGAACAAACTCCCTCAAAAATACGATTATTTCGTTCTTTCCATATGTGCCAGACCGTAGCTGCCAACCAAATCCTCGCCTCTGCATGCCAGTCTTCGCTCCTCTTCTGCTTTTTAATCAGCTCTATCGCTCCCAATATACCTCGGCTGCCTGAGTCTGTGACTTGTATCTTCAACTATTGACCTCTAATTATGGCCGATGAAATGGCACAATCAAAAAATAAGTGTTGTATACTCTCTTGTGTTTGGCCGCATAGAGTGCATTGCGGATTTGCTATATTCATCCGAAAACGTACTAACCTGTCCATAGTCATTAGTCTTCCAAGGCTAGCCTTATACAAACATAAGCTATCTTATTTGCTACTCTTTTACTCCAGATGAAATCCAATTCTCTATCTTTGTTCCTTACTCCTAATTTGCTCGTATGCAGTGCTTTGATGAAACCTCCCTGTGGGTGAGTTGTCTCACGACCAATAATCCCTCAGTGCCGATGGGTCAATGTGGACCTTTATAATTTCCTCCATGAACCTTCTCCCTATTTGACTATGTTCCACATTCCACTCCCCTCTATCTATTAGCCGATCCACGTCCTCTTCTCGCCCTCCCAATTCATAGGCTTGCCACCCAAGCCGCTCCACCAGGCTCTTATGTTGTATCCATGGATCGAGCCAAAGGTCCGTATCCTTTCCATCCTTGCACGTATGGATTAGTATCTGTTTTATCCGATGTCTGTCCAGCTGTATGGTTTTGTATACCACCGAATGGTGGTTGTCTACCGCCTGCGTCCAAAAGTTGGATTGTCGCAGGTACCTGCCTCTCATCCAACTCGCCCATAGAGTCCCCTTCCAAAAATTTCCACGTGAGTCTAAGTCCAGCTATCTCCCTGACTATTTCAAGTGGCCTCAACCCAACTCCTTCGCTTTTTAGGTGACATAAATCCGCCCAGGCTATGGCATGAATTCCCCCCCCCCCTTCCATACGAAGTCCGCACATATTTTCTCAACTTTATGTATAACTTTTATGGGCAGCATTATCGCCTGTAACCAATATGAAGCTATGGATGAGATGACCGATCGCACAAGTTCGATACGTCTCCCGAACGACAAGTGCCAACCCTCTACCCTTCGTTGGGTATACTCCACCAAGCTCCAACATTCAGTCGCTTTAGCATAATTAAGCGATAAAGGAAGCCCCAGGTATTTGACAGGCAACTGGCCCCTCTCTAACTGTAATCTGCATGCCTATATATATATATATAAAGTTAACAATGTCATAATATGAATCTAAAACATAATGAATATCTATATATCTATTTATATAGCATAATAACATTTGAAAACATAGGGTATATATCTAATTTGACACTTAAACAATATATATTTGGACACCAAATCCTATGGGAACACATAAAAAACACTAAGTGGACATAAAACTACAACCTATACCAATTCACATAAAAACGCAGGTATGATACACAATTATGTATCGGTGGGTCGTGTTTCTGATATTACTGTTGCCAATGGTGGTTCACTAACAGCCCGTGGACGTGCAAGTGTCCGTCTTTCTTCCGGACTGTCACTCAATTCAGTATTACATACATCTGGAAATCCGTTCAGTTTGCTTTCAATTAGTCAAATTACTCGCGACTTGCATTGCTCGGTAACGTTTTTTCCTAATGTGTTTTTCAGGACCTGAAGACTGAAAAAACTATTGGTAAGGGGCATGTGGTTGGAGGCTTGTACCTATTTTACATCCCTTCTTTTGTTGCTTGTGCCGGTGTGAAACTCGATCCTTTCAAGTTACATTGTCAGTTAGGTCATCCATCAATCCAAGCTCTCCAAAAAATGTACCCATTTTTAGATGTTCTATATAATTTATATTGTGAGTCGTGTCGTTTAGCTAAGCATCACCGGATTACCTATCCGGTGAGTCCTAATAAAATTGCATTTGCTCCTTTCGAGTTGGTGCATTCTGATGTATAGATCCGGTCGAATCAATGATAGACTTCAAGTGCTTTGTTCCATTTGTTGATGACTACTCACGTGTCACTTTTGTATATCTAATGAAAAATCGTTCTGAATTATTTGAAATTTGGTGCAATTTTTATGTAAAAATCAAAACACAATTTGGTGTTCCCATTAAATGTCTTTGAAGTGACAATCGTCGTGAGTGTGTCTCGTGAATTCAATTCACATCTGTCTCGACATGGCATCATCCACCAAACTTCATGTCCTTATACACCACAACAAAATGGTGTGGCTGAACGCAAGAATCGTCATCTCTTGGAAATAACGCGTGCTCTTATGTTTTAAGCACGTACTCCCAGAAGATTTTGGTCGGGTGCGGTACTTACAACATGCTATCTTATTAATCGCATGCCATCGTCGGTTTTCAATGGTGTTAGTCCATTTTCTCGGCTATATCCTGAATGAGAGCCGTTTCCTCTACCTCTCAAAATTTTTGGTTGCTTGTGTTTATGTTAAGGATACTCGACCAATCCTTTCTAAATTAGATCCTAAGGCAATCCAATGTGTTTTCCTTGGGAATCCTAAAGATCAGAAAGGGTACCGTTGTTTTTTTCCTACCTTAAAAAGATATTTTTCTCTCGGGATGTTACCTTCGTTGAAACCGAGTTTCCTTCACTTCCACAAACACATGTCCAATGTCCCAAGTTTACTCAGAAGATGATTTCTTGTTGTTTCATGTTCTAACGCAAGTCCCCCGTAAGGGTGCCCTCCCCTACCGAACCAGTATCCCGGTCCGACGGTCCGCAGACACTGGTTCAGTCAGCACCGCCATCGCCCAAACGAACATTGCCGATAGTGCCCGTGATCACAGAAATCTCACCCTCCTCTAGCTCCACTGATTCATCTCCGCCTGTTCTACCGACTCGACCTCGTCGTGCCTGTCGTGATCATCATTTGTATGTTGAAAACTACAAAGGGCTTGCGAGTCACACTCAGCCCTTGATAGCTACTATTGATGAGATTCATATTCCCAATTCTGCCGAGAAGGGTCTCAAACATCCCGGCTGGCGTGCTGATATGGAAGAGGAAATGAAAGTACTTCGGGAGAATCATACTTGGGACTTGGTAGATTTACCTACTAGTAAACAAGCAATAGGTTGCAAATGGGTGTTTACGATTAAGGTGAAACCAGATGGCACTCTTGATCGCCTAAAGGCTCGTCTGGTGGCTAAAGGCTATTCCCAGACCTATAGTGAGAATTATTTTGAGACCTTCTCTTCAGTTGTCAAGATGACATCGGTGTGTGTTCTCTTGGGCTTAGCTATTCGCTATGACTGGCCATTGCTTCAGCTGGATATCAAGAATGCATTTCTTCATGGAGATATTGAAGAGGAAGTGTATGTGGTGCAACCTCCCGGGTTCGTTGCAAGGGAGGACAAAGTGTGTCATCTGCGGAAGGAACTCTACGGTCTCAAACAATCACCCCGTGCGTGGTTTGGTCGATTTACACATGTTGTTACTCAATTTGGTATGTGTCAATCAAAGAAGATCATTCGGTATTCTACCGACAGACATTAGCTGGAAGGATACTACTTGGTGTCTATGTTGACAATATTGTAATTACGGGAGACGACAACCAGGAGAAGTTTTTGGGAGAACAATTTCAGACCAAGGATATGAGATCGTTGAACTAATTTTTGAATATTGAAGTCACATAGGATAAGTGGGACTGTAATGTCTCAAAGGAAGTATGTGCTGAACATACTAAATGATGCAGGACTAATGCAAGTCAATGGAGCAACCTCACCCATGGATCCAAGGGCAAAGTTACTCTCAGACGAGAGGATCCTGATGTCCAATCTAGATCAGTATCGTCGAGTGGTTGGAAAACTCAACTACTTTGCAGTCATGACTCGTCCGGACATTTTCTTTGTTGTAAGCGTCGCAAGTAGATTTATGGCTTCTCCACGAGTTCCACACTGGCAGGCAGTCCACAGAATTCTGAGCTATTTAGTCCAAAATCCAGGAAAAGCAATTCGGATGGAGAATCATGTCATACTCGTGTTGAATACTTTACCGATGCTGACTGGGGTACAAGCTTGACGGATAGACGATCTACATTTGGCTACTAGGTATTTATTGGCGGAAACTTGGTATTGTGGAAGAGCAAGAAGCAGAGTTTGATAGCACGGTCAAGTTCATTGCTCATGGCATGACAGAAGTATTATATCTGCAGCATCTTCTACAAGAACTGGAAGAAGAAACATGATCTAAAGTAGCAGATATGTGATGTGATAACCAATCTGCTGTCCATATTGCTACCAATCATGTATTTCATTAAAGGACGAAGCACATTGAAATTGATGTCCACTTCGTTCGTGATGAGCATAAAAAGGGGATGATAAAGTTTCATCACGTGAGGACCGATGATCAGATAGCCGATATCTTCACGAAATTTTTTTGGGTCCTCGGGTGCAATTTTCTGTAACAAGCTGGGCATGATTGACATCTATGTTCCAGCTTGAGGGAGGGTGTTAAGAGTATTAGTAGTATTGGACTTTAGTCCCACATCGGGTAGAACAATAATGAGAGGGGTTAGCCTCTCCTATATATATGTAACCCACTCTTCAATAATAATCATCCTATTATTCTACTTTACAGGGCACAAAACTACAAACTATAGCAATTTACATTCTCATAACCTTGTTTCATTAGATTTAGTCCTCATCAACCTAATCTATCCCTTAAGGGATTATAAATTATATTTCTAGTGATCTCTACATATCTAATTAGAATTTAAACTAAAGGATTGGGGAAAAATCAAAAGTTACCTATTGGAGGTTGAATTCCAATAAAGATCCAAGAAATTTGACACAATGGCCATGGTCAAAACTTCTCTAGTCCCAAGCTCCTCTCCTAGCACTTCTCCTTGAACCTCCAAGCTTTGCTCTAACTTTTGGAAGGGATTTGGTGAAATTTGGGTGGTGGAATAGTTGTGGAGAAGAAGGTTTGGTGTTTGGGAAATGGTGGGCAACTTTGGAGAAGATGAAGTGGAGAAGAAGAAGTTGAGTAGAATGAAGGGGTGGGGTGTGTTTATAGGGGTTTGTTAGCTTCTCTTGTAAGCCTCATAGATATTAAACTTGAAGAGGTGGAAAGTAAATTACAAGTTTACCCCTAGATATTTAATTATGAAGAGGTGGGTTGAAAATATCTAGATATTAATCTTCTAATGACCTAATCCAAGATTAACCCTAACCTAAATACTAATTAGGATTAATTAACTAATCAAACTATCTAGATATTTATTAATCATGACAAAAATAAATAAATAAATATAAATTATACATTTGAAAAAGTGGTGGTTACACATTGTGGTGGAATGTTTCTTTCTTTCTATTTTCCCAAACATTTTTGTTCTGAACAGCCAATTAACCAAAAGTATATTACTCTATAATTGTTTTTTCTGTATTTCCCCATTAGTATAAGGAGATTGACCTCACCATAACTGGTAGTGCCAATTGTAGATGATTTGATTTTTTTTCTATTGTATATAAGACAGAAGAAACATTTGATTCACCATTTTAACAACTGTTCAATGATTCTCACGTGAACTGCTATTATTCACTCAGAGAAGAATTGTGAAGAATTTTATCCGAACTGGCCTTGTAAGTTGTACCTGTGCCAAACTGTCAGCAAGTGTGCTAAGCTCTTAGTCTAAACAATAGGAAGGATCCAGGTAGCCTAAGGTTTGGTCAACATATCCAATCATCATCATTTCCTTCTCCCGTCAAAATGGGGTTGGCAATGGAATACAAGAATGTTCCACTAAAACATTGACAAAGTTTTATGACCAGCTGAAACTGATGTGCCAAATACCTAGCCAGGAAGAGATGGCTTTGCCATAGAACCTTTAAGACCAGTTTGCCAGTAGGTAAGACTTATTCATGCAATGCAATTTAAGCTTATGCAACTAAGGATCATCCTCCAAGTCTCTTAGAGTATAACAAAGTCTAGAAGAAGAGGTAAGATGATACAATTTATCAGAAAATCTATAGCAATAACTAAGTAGCACAAGTTTTCATGATGAAACTGTCATTTTTTTTACTGTTCATGAGGGCTGCAGTTGATAACTGTTCATTTATTTTGGGAAAATGCAGGACAGGAGAACTCTTTGTTGAGCTTGAAAAGTTGTTTGGTTCAGTGGTAGAAGTACCTGTTCAAGTTTTCCTAACAGGGTACCCTCAAACACCTTCCTATGACATATCTAGTTGTTCTGTTTATGGAAATGCTTTCTATGCTTCTCAGAATTGAATTACTGCTTGAAGGGATTCTGTTTACCCTTTGCCACATTCTGAATGACACTATTCCATAAAGGAGTGTGGTTTGATTTCTAAATGTGCCTTGTTAGGGCCTGCATGCAAATATCAGAAGGACATACATCCAACCTTAGAGCTATCTTTGAGGAGTTCCTTGAGAAATGGCCAATAACAGAGCCACAAAACTTTTCTGATGGATGCCAAATGCAGTTTGGCATGGATGTCGAGAAACATCTGGAAGTAGCAGAAGTTTACGCAATAACTCTTCTTGGGGTGGTGTTACATAAACCTGATGCTGCAATTTCTTGGACAGAACAAGCAGCAATACCTGAAGAAAAACGTCAGGTAAGACCTATTTCATAGAGTTCTCATGTCTGTATTACTGAGCTGTGTGAAAAGTTACATTGGGATCAACGGGACATGTTTCACTGAGTGGTTTGTGTAGAAATCACGTCTGCAGTACCAGAAAATCTAGCCAACAAGCTGGTCTCATAAATTCTCACCTCAAATTTTATGAGGAAGTCTTCTTTTAATTTTGTTTTTTGAATTTGAACTTAGAAACTATTTTGCATTTATATGAAGTTCACAATGTTGATTTTAGTTTAAAGTATTAATATTTAGTCTGATTCTCGCCAAGCAGTTTCTTAACAGATATTAATATTTCATTGCACAAAACAGTTCATTTTCTTGCCATGTTCCTTAAAGCAGGAAGTTAGGTACATGGAGATAATATTGAATGTGATCGTCAACTATCTTTCACATAAGGTTTAAAGGATTTAAAGAAGCTATTGTTCCTTAACAGTTAATTATTGCTGGATTGAAGCCAGACAGAAATGCTCTGATTGTATTTAACTAAATGTTTTTGTGGTTGATTTACTTGTTATTTTAGTTACTGGGCTATCTGCTTGCAGTTTCACTTTTCACTGTCATATGACTCCTTTGGTAACCTACAGAAAATACTGAATGATGCAATCATGTATTTCCTTCATACATAATTTTGTAGGAGATGTTGAGAAAATTGCGATCATTGCATATTTCTGCACAATCCAGCACACCTTTAGGCTCAGCTACAGTTCAAACATCAGATAAAGTTGGCAGTTCATTCTCTTCAGGCTCTGGTTCAGCTGTGGGACAAAAACTTCTTAAGACTATACCGCAAGCCAGTCCAAATGGAGAGGAACAAAAAGTAGCCACTTCGAAATCTATTCGCTCATCTATTAAGCACATCTCGGATTGGTCAGTTAGTTTGAAGTTTGGCAAGTTCCACTTGGTGCTTCCTCGTAGAAAGACTATGATTTTGGTTTCATTGCTGCTTTTCACTTTCTATATTCTCCGGAGCAGGAGCAGAATCCTGAAACAGTAAGATGTCTACTTCACTTGTTTTCATTTCTTTGCATTCTCAGTCCAAATGATAAAATAATGAGTAAATGAGAATAGAGGTTTCCCTCCTCCTAGGAGGTCGAAAACCTCTATACCATCCAATGTGCCTTGCATTCTTGAAAAATAGTTGCACGCATCTTGAGGATGAGTGCAATACACTGTTGGGAATGGTGTTGAGTTTTAATGGTCTTCATCCACAGTAAGTTACATATGGACTTCACTTGAACGTTGTGTATGAATTTCAAGAAGGCATAATTTTTTATTGAGAAAGAAACTTGGGATTCAAGTATAAGTGCAGCGTACTTGTGGAATTTCGTTAGGAACTCTATTACTCGAAGAATGATGAACATCCAAGGTATTCAATGCACAGGAAAGCAAACATATTAAAGATTATAATACCAAAATGTAATACATGCTTAAATTTGGTGGTCTTGGCACCCAAGTACCTCTTCTTCACATCTAGCCTAATGCTTCCTCTTGATATGTTGTGATCCTCCAACAGCTACAACACTATACTAGATGTCATCTAGTGTGCAAAATTAGGAGGGAGGATTGCACTTTGCAGATCCCACACTCTAGATTTAGAATGGTTGACATCACCATTTTACGTAGCATATTCACTTTTTGTTTTTTTATAGAGTTTTTTGCTCAGATCATAAGGACAAGTCAGTTAAAGCCATAAGCTACTTATGTCAAGAATATTTCTTGCAAGTTTCCCTATTGAATATAATTTCTCAAACTGTCTATGTTTATGACCCTTACTTCCAGTGCCAGTGGATTTGGAATTGAAACATCCGTACTTGTCAAGTTGTGGAATTGGATTGCTCATGTGAGTATTGTTGGCTGGTTTGACTTTGTTCTCTTACCTCAAGATAATAAGTATGTTTTATGCCTTTAGCCTAATTAACCTAAAGAAAAGGCGGTCATCTTTCTTCTCACTACCAAATCCAACATCTATGATTGCCATCTGATCTATCGTTGTGGCCTGTAACACCCTGACCGAAGTGGCGAGATTGTGAAAGGTAGTGGACATGAGTAGAAAGGTTCTAGAATAGAGATGGGGAAGAATGAAGAAGGAGGTTGAGGGGTAGCAAAAGTGATGGATATGGTGGAGAGGGAGGAGAGTGAATAATGAAATCAGTGCAGGAAATAAAGTGATTAGTGGGCTTGGGGAGATGAATGCGATTCTCTATAGCAAAATGTGTCATCTTTCCTCTTTGTTTAGACTTTTCATGGTCTAGGGAAACATGAAGACTGCTCCTTGGTTGCATGAGCTTAAACTGCATATCCAATAGATAGTTCTATCTACACGGCAACTGTCTATCTAGGCTTTATGGCATGACCTTGGCTAGAATTTTTACAACAACATAGAGGGTTAATGTCAGGTTGACAGACAATCATAAATATTTAGTCAAATCTGGAGCTTTCTTAGGCTTCATGGCCAAACCCATTCTACTGGGAGAAGACTTTAGATGATGATGATGATGATGATGATGATGAAGGTTAAAATAATTTGTGTATTGTCATGTAATTGTGTTGATATGGTATGTTGGGTGTCATATTTAAGTATAGTATAAGCACATGGGAATATCCTGAGGACATATTTAGGATGCCAGAATATGTCACAGGATATTCCATTATGAGATTATTGTCATAATGATTGAAATCTTTGTATTAATGACTGTAAGGCTATATAATGCCAATGAGACAATCAATAAAATCATCAACTAATTTCAACATGGTATCAGAGCCAAGTTTCCACAAACCCTAGCCGTCACCAAGCTTCCACAAACCCACAGGAGGATTTCCTATATCTCCTCCACCGAACTCTTTCACGCCCCTCCCTCCTTTTTTTCCCTCCTCTCCTCTTCTCCGCCCTTCGCAGGCCGCCCTTCGCTGTTGCTGCCTCGTTCCGCTACTGCTGCGGCTACTACTGCTGCTGCGGCTGCTGCGACTGCTGCTGCTGCGACGGCGGTTGTGACATGCGTGCTGCCGCCTCCTCCGCACCAGTACGAGGCAGCGCCTAATAGGGATGCCTAGATCTGAAAAAGGGGGGACATGTTCGGA
This sequence comes from Iris macrosiphon, assembly GCA_036927795.1. Lineage (NCBI taxonomy): Eukaryota > Viridiplantae > Streptophyta > Magnoliopsida > Asparagales > Iridaceae > Iris > Iris macrosiphon. The sequence continues at coordinate 112,981,622 of JAYESA010000004.1, forward strand.
TCTAGGAGCGGACGAGGACAAGCGTGAGTCGTGGAGCGGACGTGACGTGACTGGATAGACGACGCATCGATGGAGGAGATCATCAAGAAGCTAGATTCTGCAGAGGTGGCAACGTTGATGAAGTTGTTGACGATGTCGGCTAGTGAGAACACGACACGAACGTCGTCGGAGTTGAAGCTTCCCTCCATCGATCTGAAATTAGATGGACCAGCCACCTATCTGAGTTGGTCACGACGGGTGAGAAGAACCCTCGCAGGAAAAAACATGGAGGGGTTCCTGACGGGCGAGACGACAGAGACGGACGAGGGCTCGACAGGACGCGATGAGTGGAAGTCCACTCATATGGTGATCTACATCTGGCTTCTCAACTCCTTAGTCCAGTCTATTGCCGCCACAGTAGACGGTATTGAGATGGTGAAAGATGTGTGGGAGAAGTTGAGAAGGACCTATGATGGTGTGGGGAACAACTTACGGGTCTTCCAGATAAAGGGGGAGATTGATGACACCGTACAGGGAGAGAAGACGGTGCAGGAGTATGCCACGGAGTTGGAGCGTCTGTGGTTGGATTATGATCACTCCTCAGATCGGGCGAGCTGCGGGGACCCAAAGTGTAAGGAGAGACAGGTGTGTCTGCAGGAGAGGACGATGAAGTTCCTCAAAGGGCTGACTGCAGCTTTCGCACAGAGGACGGCCCTACTTCTAGCCCAACCAAAGATCCCTAGCCTTGAGGAGGCTATCTCAGCCATGATCCAGGAGGAGACGCATCAGGCTGCAAGCCGGGACAGGTGGTCCCCCTGAAGCAAAGTCAGCACTAGCGATCACCAGCTCAGGTAACACAGGATCTAAGGGAGAGCCCTGGCAGCATAACCGACAGTGCTACAACTGTGGGAAGATGGGTCATCATCGGTATGCTTGTACGAAACCACCTAGGGAGGGAGATTCAGGTGGTGGACGAGGACCGTTCGACGGACGAGGATATAATGGAGGACGTGGTCGTGGTCGAGGGGATAGACGAGGCGGCCGAGGAGGTTATCGGGCAAACCTCCTGATATCAGAAGGGAACGAAGAAGCTGATGGCACCTTTACTGTGGAGGACCAGGCACTGGGAGACATGAGGAGTAGAACAGAGGACGCGTCCACCTCATTCTTTGTTAGGGGCAACGCTGCCATGTATGCCCATCCATCAGAAGGTACTGACGAATCACTTGCCCTTGCGTCTATCTCTTCCCTTAAATCATCAGACTGGATTATCGACTCGGGAGCATCTCGGCATGTGACGGGGAATGCTAGTGAGTTTTCTTCCTACACTCACCTAGCATCAACAGACAGCATTCAGACAGTTGATGGCACTTTCCAGCCAGTGGTCGGTAAGGGTACTGTTAATTGTACAGGTTCAGTAAGATTATCCAATGTTTTACATGCTCCATCCTTTCCAGTCAGTCTCTTGTCCATTAGTTCTATAATCCTCCAACTTAAATGTATTGTTTCTTTTGATATTCCTAAGGTGACCTTCCAGGAGAAAGGGACAGGACGAAGACTTGGGACTGGCACTTGGCATGAGGGACTGTGGTACCTAGATCGAGAAGGACTGGACTCAGCATTGGTATCTATGGCAGAGAAGGCTGGCATGGAAGGACTGCAGCAGAGGACTGAGGATACCTTGATACTCCATCATCGGAGGATGGGACATTCTTCCTTTGATACTCTAAGTAAGTTGTATCCAGAGATTTATGCAAAAACAAATAAAGAGAAATTAGTATGTGATGCGTGCGAGTTAGGAAAACTTACTAGGAGCTCATATGTTGGCACGGGTCATAGGAGCACTTTTGCTTTTGAGGTAGTACATTCTGATGTCTGGGGTCCATGTGCTACTAACACTATGAATGGTTATAAGTACTTTGTTTCTTTCATTGAGTGTGCCTCTCGTGTTACCTGGTTATATTTGATGAAAAATAAAAGTGATGTACCTGCTTGTTTTCGGGATTTCCATAAGCATGTCCAGACTCAGTACAAAGCAGTTGTGAAGGTACTGAGGTCTGACAATGGAACAGAGTATACCAACAGGACGCTTGCAGAATACTTGACAGCACACGGAATACAGCATCAGACCACCTGTGCATACACACCAGCACAAAATGGAGTTGCAGAAAGGAAAAACAGACACCTTCTGGAGGTCGCAAGAAGTATGATGATCGACATGAATGTCCCACAGAGTCTGTGGGGGCATGCAGTGTTGACAGCAGCTCAACTCATCAACAGGATGCCCTCGAAGGTCCTCGGATGGAAGTTCCCATGTGAGGTATTGCAAGGCAATAATAGTGGGATACTCCCACTGAAGGTGTTTGGGTGTGTGTGTTTTGTGAAGGACAACAGGCCATCAGTTGGGAAACTTGACCCTAGAGCGGTCAAATGCATCTTCGTAGGCTACTCGGCGACCCAAAAGGGGTATGTGTGCTGGAGTCCAGTAGAGAAGAAGAAGTTTGTCAGTATGGATGTCCACTTTCGGGAGCATGAGCCATACTACCGCCAGGACGGAACTTCACACAACACGCCTAATACTGCCAGTATTAGGCGAGAGGGGGAGATGGAGAACTTGGTGGTAACCGATTTAGAAGTTTGGCATGGAGGTACGGAGAAGGGACAAGAAGGTGAAGGTGTTAGGCCTACGGCTCAGGGAGAGTTACTTACCTACAGCAGGAGAGAGAAGCAAACTGCAGGACCAGTACCGACAGTGCCAGTGCCAAGTCCCTTGCCTGCGTTCGTCCCAACTCCTGAGGCACCGACACCAACCCCCCTTCAGGTGATACCCCCTCCTTCACAAGATATCATTCCTCCTACTACTACTCCCACACCACTATCTGTACGGAGGACCACTCGCAGCAATGCAGGAAATCCTCCAAACATATATGGTTGGGATATTGCTCAGTTTGTTTCTTATGACCATATCCCTTCTTCTCATGGAGCATTTATAGCATCTTTGGATAGTATTACTGTACCTAACAATTGGCAGGTTGCCAAGAACGATCCAAAGTGGAAAGCGGCAATGCACGAGGAGTTGGGAGCTCGAACCACACTTGGGAGCTTGTGAGACTGCCAGAGGGAAAGAGAGCAGTTGGATGCAAGTGGGTCTTTACCGTGAAGCAGAACCCAGATGGACAGGTTGATCGCTACAAAGCTCGACTAGTAGCCAAAGGATACAGTCAGACGTACGGCATCGACTATGACGAGACCTTTGCACCAGTTGCAAAGATGAGCACTGTCAGGACTCTGATTTCTCTGGCAGCGAATGGTGGATGGAAGCTACACCAACTGGATGTGAAGAATGCGTTTCTTCACGGAGATCTAGTGGAGGAGGTGTACATGGAGATACCACCAGGATTTGGCACCAATCAGACAATAGGCAAGGTCTGCAGGTTGAAGAAGTCCCTCTATGGACTGAAGCAGTCTCCTCGAGCTTGGTTTGACAGATTCAGAAGGGCGATGATAGGGATGGGATATCAGCAGATCAATGCTGATCATACTGTGTTCTTCCGTCGGAGTGGAGGCCACATCACCATGCTTGCGGTGTATGTGGATGATATGATTATCACAGGAGATGATGAGCAGGAGATCACCCAACTCAAAGGAAAGCTTGGCAAGGAATTCGAGGTGAAGGATCTCGGCCTTCTTCGGTACTTCCTTGGGATTGAGATTGCTCGAGAAGCAAAGGGGATTGTTCTCTCTCAAATGAAGTATGCACTGGACCTTCTCACAGAAACTGGGATGTTGGGGTGCAAACCTGCAGCGACACCAATAGATCAGAGGTTCAAGATTGATGCTGAGGCTGGAGAACCAGTTGATCGGGACAGATACCAGAGACTGGTTGGCAAGTTGATCTATTTGAGCCACACACGTTCTGATATCTGCTTTGCAGTAAGTGTGGTGAGCCGCTACATGCATGACCCACGGAAGGGTCATATGGATGCAGTGTACCAGATTCTGAGGTACTTGAAAGGTGCTCCCGGGAAGGGACTAATATTCAGGAAGAACAATCACGTGAGCATCGAGGGCTACTGTGATTCTGACTGGGCTAGTTGTGCTGATGACAGGAGGTCTACCTCGGGATATTGCATATTTGTAGGAGGTAACTTGGTCTCCTGGAGGAGTAAGAAGCAGTCTGTGGTGGCCAGATCGACAGCTGAAGCAGAGTACAGAGCTATGGCCTTGGGAGTTGCAGAGCTGCTATGGTTGAAGAATATGCTGGTGGAGCTGAAGCTGGATCAAGGAGCCAAGATGAAGCTGTGGTGTGACAATCAGTCTGCTATTAGTATCGCCAACAATCCAGTACAGCATGACAGGACCAAACACATCGAGATTGATAGATTCTTCATCAAAGAGAAGTTGGATAGAGGATTACTAGAGCTTGGCCATGTTCCAACCAGGGATCAAGTAGCAGATGGACTAACCAAGGGACTCGCCTCAGTGAGCATGATTAGAGGATGTGACAAGATGGGCTTAGTGAATATCTTTCACCCATCTTGAGGGGGAGTGTTGATATGGTATGTTGAGTGTCATATTTAAGTATAGTATAAGCACATGGGAATATCCTGAGGACATATTTGGGATGCCAGAATATGTCACAGGATATTCCATTATGAGATTATTGTCATAATGATTGAAATCATTGTATTAATGACTGTAAGGCTATATAATGCCAATGAGACAATCAATAAAATCATCAACTAATTTCAACAAATTGATTTATCTTTATTTTTTGAATAAATTGACTATTTTGTGAATAAGTACAAGAAAATCATGAGGTTTTAGTGAAACTAATTGATGCATAAATATGCTGATGCCTAAGGAAGATGTTATGTAACCTAACAATGATTCCTGCAATAACAACTGATAGCATTATTATCAATTATCATAATCAGTGTATAAAATTGTTATTGATTATATTATGGTAATTGGAAATAGATCCATAGATATGGACCAACATTTCCGGAAGTTAGGTTAACATATATATATATATATATATATATATATATATATATATATATATATATAGTATTGGTATCGGCAGTACTGACGGTATCGGATCAGAGTGTCATATTTTTTGGTATCGGAAAACAAATAATTATTAAAAAAATTAAAAAAAAAATTATACACTTGGGCATAATTATAACTATTTTCTGTGTTGTTTCTTAGTAGTTTTGAAATTGAATAAAATAGTAGTTGTCCTTGCGGATTGGTTTACCTACAATAGAGAAGTTTTCTTCTTTTACATGCTTTTACTACCTTATTATGCTTTTACACCCTTGTTGATTAATCTTTTCCATTCAATTTTCTTGTTGAATTGATTAGAAAAGAGACTATCAATGTCGGTGGTATCGGATCGGGACAAGCCAAACTATATCGGTATCTATCGTATCAAATCGATATATATATATATATATATATATATATATATATATATATATATATATATATATCCCAAAAAAAAAATAAAAAAAAATTTGCCCAATAGCATTTCCGCGTATCACACTGCTAGATAAATTGGTTAACTTGTGAAGAATTCGTGATAATGGGGTGAATGCTGTGTATGATTGTTGTAGTGAATAGACCACCGGTTGTAGGGGCTTATGAGCGTCAATTTTTTTTATGTTCAGCGACTATGGTGCAGTTTATAGTGGGGGTTTCTCTTCATCCATTTTGAGCTAAAGCTAATATCAAATGGGATTTTTCTTGTTTATGCATCCCGCAGATTTATAACCAGGCAAGTTTCATCCATACGAAAAGCCCTTATCGATGCTTGGCAACTCGCATTCTCAGTCCAGGTTAACCCTCTTGCCGCAGTGCAGCAGGTGCCTTTGCCTGCATCACGGGGAAGCAGATGAGATGATTACCAGGTGTTCTATCCTATCTTCGGGTTGCGTCCCGTGAGATGATGGCGTAAGAGTATCACAAAGAAAATAGATACATAGCTCTCCCAATAATAATCATTGAAACCCCAGTAAAATTATGTGCTTGCTCTTTTCATTCAAACAGGAGTCCTAGTTGGGGACTTTGCAAGTCTCTTTATTTGAAGTCATTGTGGAGTGAACCTAATGGTGAGAACAGTTGACAAAAAATTCTTGGAAATGGGCGTTCTAAAAGACGGGATGAAATATAAGTGTAATCTAAACTAGTCCTTATTATTCTATTAGGTTTCTATGATAGTTAAATGATAGATGTTGTCTTTTATTAGACCTTTACTGTTCTTCTCACTATAATCTTGTTTCTCTAGAGTATGTTTTCACCTCCATGGGATGGTCTGCTTCCTACAGTGTCAATGTTCAACTCCATCTGCTGCTAGCCAACTATCACATCTATCCATATTTTAGGCTAAATTTTACTTTGATACCATCGACAATTCTAAATGTTCAACTTAATACCCTAAACTTTTAAAATTTTCAAATTATACCATAAAAAATAAGTTTCCTAAAATACCCCCCCCCTCCTCCCTTTCCAGCCCCTCCTCCCTCCTCCACTGTTCACCCCCTCCCCCTCCTCTCTTCTTGCCGTTCACCTCCCCATGTGCAGTCCGTGTCCGCACGTGCGCTGCTCTTGTTGCCGCCGTTGTTGCTCGTCGGCCCCCGTGGGCCCGTGTGCGCCGTCCGGCCGGAGAGGGAGGGAGGAGGGGGGGTCGGCCGGAGATGGGAGGCTGGTGGGGAAGGTGGGAAAGGGGTAGTTTAGAATTTTTTTTTTTTTTTTTTTTTTTTTTTGTATTAAGTTGCAAAGTTTTAATAGTTGAGAGTATCAAGTTATTGATTAAAAAAGTTTAGGGTATCAAGTTGAACATTTATAATAGTTGAGGGTATTAAAGTGAAATTTAGCCTATTGCTAATGGTGAGGATCCTTTAACCTCTCTACCTGCAAGTGTCATTTTCGAGGAAGGCTAAACTCGTTAACTTTGTCTCGTTAGCAAAATTAGATTCGATAGACAAATATAGCAATTAAATCCTCCCGTAATATATGACTCGATCAAAATGTCTTCTACCGTCTACAAATCGTCAGATTTGACCATTAGTGGTTGTTTTTAAAAAAATACCCAAAATATTTTCTTCCCTTTTCCCATTCATCCTTCTCTCCTCCCTCACAAGCCTCCCCTCCGGTGGTGGCAGCCCACAGCCCCCTCCTCCTCCCCTCGTGGCCACCCACCCCCCTTCTCCTCCTCCTCGTCGCGGCCACCCTCCTCCCCCCCCCCCCCTCCCCACCCATCCACCGGAGAGAAAGGGAGGGTGGGGGGGGGGGGATAAAATCGTCATTTAAGGCGTATTTTAATGTCTGTTAACGACAAAATTTAAAATGGGTGTAAACTGAACCAAAAGAAAAATGTGAGAGTTTTTTAAAGTCAAGGGTCTTTAAATGCAAATCTAAGAAAAAAAATTGCACTTGTAAAACTTTGATACAGATGGTTGTATTTGATACAGTCACTGTATGACAAGTGGACCTTACCTAAAAAAAAGGGTCCACTTGTTATACAGTGGTTGTATCAAAACTTTGATACAGTCATCTGTATCAAAGTTTTACTCGTCATTGGGAGTCTTTCGTATCAGGAAGCTGCTGTTATACCTGAGGTCTCGTTTGGTTTGCGGAATTTGGATTTGGATAAATCATTCATTTTCTGTGTTTGGATGCCAAAGAAAATGAGATGGAAAGAAAAAATATTTTCCATGAGGAAGAAAAATATGAGAGAAAATGATTTCCTAACTCATCTCCATTCATGTCATGGATTCACTTTCCCCCCCATAATAACTCACTTTCCGTTTTAATTTTCTGACTCTTTTCAAATACCAGGAAAAAAAATTAATTGAAATTATAATTTTTCAAAGAAATAAAAGGAACAAAGAATTGATTATCTTTCATTTTCTTTGGTAGTCGATTCAGTCGGTCTGGATTTGACTCATCTTCGAGGTTCTGGTTGACTGGATTTTACCGGATTCGAGTCGGTTCGGATCCAATCCGGTGGAGAAAGCAGGTCGGCCCGGTCCAGTCCGGTCGATTTGGTAGTCGTTTCAGTTCGGACCCGTGATCCGGGCTGCAGTGGACCGGGTCGAACATGTCTGGGTCCGGGCCGGTTCACGATCGGATCGGACCAGACCGGTTCGGTATTTTTTTTTTTTTTAAATAAACCATTTTTTTACATTTATCTATATTATTATAATTTTTTTATATATAAGTTATTTGATATAAGTTAATAAATTTAACTTAAAATGTATAGGTTTTTTGTTACTAAGTTATTTTTGTATAATTTGAAATTTATAAGTTATTTGTTAGCAAAAAAAAAATCTATAATTTACGTAAAAATCTATATAAACATTAAGTAAGAAAATTTTATTTGATTTCTTTATATCAATATTTATATAATTTTAAGTATAAATTAAAATCTAAATATTTATAAGTTGAAATTTTTATTATTTTAGATTTTTTTTTTAATACTGTTAGGATATTAAGTTTGTACAATTATAGTTGAGGTATCAACTTATCGAGTTTTAAAGTTTAGATATCAAAATTGGAAAAACTTGAATAGTTGAGGGTATCAAGTTAAAATTAAACCAAAATTTAAACTATTGTATTAACAGTCTCCAACTCAGGTATAATCCAAACAAAATTTATATTATTTTAGATACTTGTAACTTTTTTTAAATTGGTTAGAGCCACAACCGTACTAATACAATTAAAAACTGTATATAATTGGATATGATATTTCTAAATGTGGTACGTTGCTTTGAATGGTTAGATATTGGTTTAGTTGAGACACAATAATTATAAATGTGATATAAAATTACTTTCTAACTCGTTTGTCTTCTAACCGGGCCAATGGTAATTGTTAAAGGCACTACAAAGAGACATCACCATACAACATTTATCTTTTGATTTGGTAAAAAAAAAGATTGAAAACATCATGTTGTAACTTGTGGATCTCAGTAAATAATCTATAAACAGGACCGACTATGGCACAAGACAATCAGGTGACCGTCCAGAACTCGTGGATCAGGAGGGTTCAAATTTTTTTTAAAATCTACATTAGTAATTTTGGAGAAAAAAATAGTATATGCATACTACTATTATAATAGCTTTGAAAAAATTATCAATATTTATATGTGGACCTAATGTTTGAATAAGATAACCGTCATAGTTAATCGATGACCTACCAAGGAATAAGATAACCGTCATAGTTAATCGATGACCTACCAAATAATGGTTGAATGTTGTAACTTTTTTGGTAGTGGGACTATGATTTTGATCTTCAATCTTCACTTTAGTGTCTAGGATTTTGATAATTGTTAGAAATTAGGTTTTGGGAGAAGGGAGCATAGGGAGAAGAGAGAATGGGGAGAAGAGAGATTGGGATATAAAATTTTAATGACTTTTATATGAACATATGGACTACTCTCAAGCAAAATATATTAGTGGCAAACTTGTAATTAATTTGAAAAATATTGGACTGTCCTAAGGAAACTTTTTAGTGCATGTAGAATTTGCCTTTATATAGTAGTATAGATATCAGGTTTGGATATTAAATAAATCAGACCCGACCCAACCCAACCCGACCAGTTGATAGTCCGGAATGGAAGGTTATCTCGGCAAGCAAGAGTAGCAGTATGTTTCATCCTCGCGGTCACGGGTAGGGTGAGAATAAGGACGACGACGCCGACGCCGACGATCTCTGTTAATGATATCCCACCACCACCACCACCAGCAGCAGCAGCAGCAAAAGAAGAAGAAGAAGAAGAAGAAGAAGAAGTGACTATGGTGGCCTCCTCAATCTGGAAACAAATCGATCTCTCTGAAAGGTTCTTTCCTCTCTCACTCTCTCTCTCTCTCTCACTCTCTCTCTCTCTTTCTTCCCCTTAATTTACACAAACATTTATTTCTTCTTCTTCTTCTTCTTCTTCTTCTCTCTTACTTTTGCTGCACTTCACCAATTACAAATCTCTCTAGAAAAAATAAGAGGAAAGTACTCGTACGAAACAAAGGCCTCTCTACGAAACAGTGTTGTTCGGACACGGTGACAAGATCGCGGCACCTGTTTATTTTTGGTGTGTCTGGCACACGTTGAATTGATTGCTTTTACTTGTAGGAGCTAGATGGCGGAATAATCTCTATGTTGCACGGGCATGAATACAACATGGACAAATCACATATTTTAGCGTGTCCTAGTGTATTTTAGAGTTCTTTTGTTGTGCCTAAATTCGTGTCCGGCATGATACGACACGCACATGACACCTATTTTTGGAGTGTCTGTCTTTGTTTCGTAAAATGAGAAAAAAAATGAGGTGTTGGTGAACAGAAATGTTCCCTTACAGGAGCTAGCCTGGAACTCATCAACATGTTGGGAAGTACACAGATGCATCAACATCTAGTTCCGGAAGGATAATAGGTAGAATTTGCCTTTATATAGTAGTATAGATATCATGTTTGGATATTAAATAAATCGGACCCGACCAAACCCGACCCGTTGACAGTCCGGAATGGAAGGTTATCTCGGCAAGCAAGAGTAGCAGTCTGTTTCATCCTCGCGGTCACGGGTTGGGTGAGAATAAGGACGATGGCGCCGACGCCGACGACGACACCGATGACGATATCTGTTAATGATATCCCACCACCACCACCACCACCAGCAAAAGAAGAAGAAGAAGTGACTATGGTGGCCTCCTCGATCTGGAAACAAATCGATCTCTCCGAAAGGTTCTTTCCTCTCTCTCTCTCTCTCTCTCTCTCTCTCTCTCTCCTTCTCTTTCTTCCCCTTAATTTACACAAACATTTACTTCTTCTTCTTCTTCTCTCTTACTTTTTCTGCACTTCACCAAGTACAAATCTATCTAGAAAAGTAAGGGGAAAGTACTCGTGCGAAACAAAGGCCTCTTTACGAAACTGTGTTGTTCGGACATGGCGATAAGGTCGCGACACCTGTTTATTTTTGGTGTGTCCGGCACACGTTGAATTGATTATTTTTTACTTGTAGGAGCTAGATGGCGGAATAATCTCTATGTTGCACAGGCATGAATGCAACATGGACAAATCACATATTTTAGCGTGTCCTAGTATATTTTAGAGTTCTTTTGTTGTGCCTAATTTCGTGTCCGGCATGATACGACACGCACATGACACATATTTTTGGAGTGTCTGTCTTTGTTTCGTAAAATGATAAAAAAAAAATGAGGTGTTGGTGAACATAAATGTTCCCTTACAGGAGCCAGCCTGGAACTCATCAACATGTTGGAAAGTACACAGAAGCATCAACATCCAGTTCCGGAAGGATAACAGGTAGAATTTGCCTTTATATAGTAGTACAGATATCAGGTTTTGATATTAAATAAATCGGACCCGACCCAACCCGACCCGTTGACAGTCCGGAATGGAAGGTTATCTCGGCAAGCAAGAGTAGCAGTCTGTTTCATCCTCGCGGTCACGGGTTGGGTGAGAATAAGGACGATGCCGCCGCCGACGATCTCTGTTAATGATATCCCACCACCACCACCACCACCACCAGCAGCAGCAGCAGCAGAAGAAGAAGAAGTGACTATGGTAGCCTCCTCGATCTGGAAACAAATCGATCTCTCCGAAAGGTTCTTTCCTCTCTCTCTCTCTCTCTCTCTCTCTCTCTCTCTCTCTCTCTCTTCCCCTTAATTTACACAAACATTTACTTCTTCTTCTTCTTCTTCTTCTTCTTCTCTCTTACTTTTGCTGCACTTCACCAAGTACAAATCTCTCTAGAAAAATAAGAGGAAAGTACTCGTGCGAAACAAAGGCCTCTCTACGAAACTGTGTTGTTCGGACACGGCGACAAGGTCGCGGCACCTGTTTATTTTTGGTGTGTCCGACACACGTTGAATTGATTGCTTTTACTTGTAGGAGCTAGATGGCGGAATAATCTCTATGTTGCACGGGCATGAATACAACATGGACAAATCACATATTTTAGCGTGTCCTAGTGTATTTTAGAGTTCTTTTGTTGTGCCTAATTTCGTGTCCGGCATGATACGACAAGCACATGACACCTATTTTTGGAGTATCTGCCTTTGTTTTGTAAAATGAGAAAAAAATAAGGTATTGGTGAACAAAAATGTTCCCTTACATGAGCTAGCCTGGAACTCATCAACATGTTGGGAAGTACACAGATGCATCAACATCGAGTTCCGGAAGGATAACAGGTAGAATTTGCCTTTATATAGTAGTATAGATATCAGGTTTTGATATTAAATAAATCGGACCCGACCCAACCCGACCCGTTGACAGTTCCGGAATGGAAGGTTATCTCGGCAAGCAAGAGTAGCAGTCTGTTTCATCCTCGCGGTCACGGGTTGGGTGAGAATAAGGACGATGGCGCCGACGCCGCCGCCGACGATCTCTGTTAATGATATCCCACCACCACCACCACCACCACCAGCAGAAGAAGAAGAAGAAGAAGAAGTGACTATGGTGGCCTCCTCGATCTGGAAACAAATCGATCTCTCCAAAAGGTTTTTCCTCTCTCTCTCTCGCTCTTCCCCTTAATTTACACAAACATTTACTTCTTCTTCTTCTCTCTTACTTTTGCTGCACTTCACCAAGTACAAATCTATCTAAAAAATAAGGGGAAAGTACTCGTGCGAAACAAAGGTCTCTCTACGAAACTGTGTTGTTCGGACACGGCGACAAGGTCGCGGCACTTGTTTATTTTTGGTGTGTCCGGCACACGTTGAATTGATTGCTTTTACTTGTAGGAGCTAGATGGCGGAATAATCTCTATGTTGCACGGACATGAATACAACATGGACAAATCACATATTTTTGCGTGTCCTAGTGTATTTTAGAGTTCTTTTGTTATGCTTAATTTTGTGTCCGGCATGATACGACACGCACATGACATCTATTTTTGGAGTGTCTGTCTTTGTTTCGTAAAATGAGAAAAAAATGAGGTGTTGGTGAACAGAAATATTCCCTTACAGGTGCCAGCCTGGAACTCATCAACATGTTGGGAAGTACACAGATTCATCAACATCCAGTTATGGAAGGATAACAGGTAGAATTTGCCTTTATATAGTAGTATAGATATCAGGTTTGGATATTAAATAAATCGGACCCGACCCAACCCGACCCGTTGACAGTCCGGAATGGAAGGTTATCTCGGCAAGTAAGAGTCACGGGTTGGGTGAGAATAAGGACGATGGCGACGCCGACGCCGACGATCTCTGTTAATGATATCCCACCACCACCACCACCACCAGCAGCAGAAGAAGAAGTGACTATGGTGGCCTCCTCGATCTGGAAACAAATCCATCTCTCTGAAAGGTTCTTTCCTCTCTCTCTCTCTCTCTTCCCCTTAATTTACACATATTTACTTCTTCTTCTTCTTCTCTCTTACTTTTGCTGCACTTCACCAATAAGAGGAAAGTACTCGTGCGAAACAAAAGCCTCTCTACGAAACTGTGTTGTTCGGACACGGCGATAAGGTCGCGGCACCTGTTTATTTTTGTTGTGTCCGGGCACACGTTGAATTGATTGCTTTTACTTATAGGAGCTAGATGGCAGAATAATCTCTATGTTGCACGGGCATGAATACAACATGGACAAATCACATTTTAGCGTGTCCTAGTGTATTTTAGAGTTCTTTTGTTGTGCCTAATTTCGTGTCCGGCATGATACGACACGCACATGACACATATTTTTGGAGTGTCTATCTTTGTTTCGTAAAATGAGAAAAAAATGAGGTGTTGGTGAACATAAATGTTTCCTTACAGGAGCCAGCTTGGAACTCATCAACATGTTGGGAAGTACACAGATGCATCAACATCCAGTTCCAGAAGGATAACATGTAGAATTTGCCTTTATATAGTAGTATAGATATCAGGTTTGGATATTAAATAAATCGGACCTGACCAAACCCGACCCTTTGACAGTCCAGAATGGAAGGTTATCTCGGCAAGCAAGAGTAGCAGTCTGTTAATTCATCTTCGCGGTCACGAGTTGGGTGAGAATAAGGATGATGGCGACGCCGACGCCGACGATGCCGTCGATCTCTGTTAATGATATCCCACCACCACCACCACCAACAACAGTAGAAGAAGAAGAAGTGACTATGGTGGCCTCCTCGATCTGGAAACAAATCGATCTCTCCGAAAGGTTCTTTCCTCTCTCTCTCTCTCTCTCTCTCTCTCTCTCTCTCTTTCTTCCCCTTTATTTACACAAACATTTACTTCTTCTTCTTCTTCTCTCTTACTTTTGCTGCACTTCACCAAGTACAAATCCCTCTAGAAAAAGAAGAGGAAAGTACTTGTGCGAAACAAATGCCTTTCTACGAAACTGTGTTGTTCGGACACGACGACAAGGTCGCGACACCTGTTTATTTTTGGTGTGTCTGGCACACGTTGAATTGATTGCTTTTACTTGTAGGAGCTAAATGGCGGAATAATCTCTATGTTGCACGGACATGAATACAACATGGACAAATCACATATTTTCGCGTGTCCTAGTGTATTTTAGAGTTCTTTTGTTGTGCTTAATTTCGTGTCCGGCATGATACAACACGCACATGACACATATTTTTGGAGTTTCTGTCTTTGTTTCGTAAAATGAGAAAAAAAAATGAGGTGTTGGTGAACAGAAATGTTTTTTTACAGGAGTCAGCCTGGAACTCATCAACATGTTGGAAAGTACACAGATACATCAACATCCAGTTCCGCAAGTATAACAAGTAGAATTTGCAGTATAGATATTAGGTTTGGATATTAAGTAAATAGGATCCGACCCAACCCGACAGTCCGGAGTGGAAGGTTATCTTGGCAAGCAAGAGTCCCGGGTTGGGTGAGAATAAGGACGACGGCGACAATGACACCGACGACGACGACGACGGCGACGATGACGCCGACGACGCCGACGATCTCTGTTAATGATATCCCACCACCACCACCACCACCAGAAGAAGAAGAAGAAGTGACTATGGTGGCCTCCTCGATCTGGAAACAAATCGATCTCTCCGAAAGGTTCTTTCCTCTCTCTCTCTCTCTCTCTCTCTCTCTTCCCCTTAATTTACACAAACATTTACTTCTTCTTCTTCTTCTCTCTTACTTTTGCTGCACTTCACCAAGTACAAATCTCTCTAGAAAAACAAGAGGAAAGTACTCGTGCGAAACAAAGGCCTCTCTACGAAACTTTGTTGTTCGGACACGGCGACAAGGTCGCGGCACCTGTTTATTTTTGGTGTGTCCGGCACACGTTGAATTGATTGCCTTTACTTGTAGGAGCTAGATGGCGAAATAATCTCTATGTTGCACGGGCATGAATACAACATGGACAAATCACATATTTTAGCGTGTCCTAGTGTATTTTAGAGTTCTTTTGTTGTGCCTAATTTCGTGTCCGGCATGATACGACACGCACATGACACCTATTTTTGGAGTGTCTGCCTTTGTTTTGTAAAATGAGAAAAAAAATGAGGGGTTGGTGAACAGAAATGTTCCCTTACAGGAGCCAGCCTGGAACTCATCAACATGTTGGGAAGTACACAGATGCATCAACATCCAGTTCCGGAAGGATAACAGAGCAACTTCTATTTTTACAAGATTGACCCGTGAAACTCTACATCAGCTTTCTTTTACAAGGTTGAATAAGACCAGGTTCATGGAGATGACCGTGAATTGCATTATGCAGTTTGAGCATTTGATTCAATGAATTTTTCAAGTTGTCAAGTTTATGGGCGAGCATAAGAATAAGTTAGAAGTATGTGGATGGATGAGGAAATGCTTATGATATGGCTGGATGCAGGAGAGTCTTGGCTAAGAGAATTGCTAGACGAAGCTTTGATATTTTTCGTAAAAGTAATCCTATGGCTATATTTTTCTTCAGAGTTATTTAGTTTATGATTATCCAAATAGCTACATAAGTTTTTGTTCTACCCATGACTTCATGTTTACTGGAAAGGAAATTTGTTGAGTGATAGAAGTATATTATCGTGGTACTTTTGGTAACATTATTTTGGGGAACTAGCTACAAAATAGGAGAGAGGGGAAGGATGTTAAACGGGGAAGATTAAGGGGGAGAGAGGAAATGGATATGGTGCGAGAGGAAGGATGAGAAATTTAAATATATTCAAGGCTAAATTTGAATTTCTAAAAGGTTTAATGCTGAATTGAATTTTAATTTAGGAAGGATTAGAAGTTTGGTAAATATCAAATTGTGGTGCTATGTCGCTTACGTTGTGCCTAAGCCTCATTGTATCCTGATACTTTTCATAATTTCCCATAACCTAGATGATTGTGTTATAATAATAGGACCGGGAATAAAGGATTACTCAATTACGGAAAGCCTGAACACAAAAGAAATTAACCAGTCACCCTACTGCTTTATTGCCAGATTACAGTTTAAGCAGACGTATATTTAAACTGTGAAGGTAGACACATATGACGTTCTTTTGGCTAAATCGTCTTCAAAAAATGATATAAGAGGGAACAAATTGTTGGTATGTATATTCTGTTTTATTTGCAATTCATTCTACTGGCTGCTCTATATTCAAGAACACCATGACAGAGAACCTTCCCTGAACAGGTTGTGACTAGAATTTCTGTGTGAGTATATTTAAACACTTTCTTCTTTGTCACTTGCTATGAAAAGCTAGAACTCGTCTTCCTTCTACATGACCTTACTCCAGACCAGAGATGTAGATAGTGTTCATTTACTTGACATCCTCAAAGTTCCATTAGATAGCAGAGGTTCACCTTAAGTTGAAACTTTCTTATGACAAGCGCTGCAATGGACAATTATGCAAAAAGGTCTTGTCAATTGAGAAGTGGTGATAGTATAAAAGGTGTATAGCACGATCTCTGCCAAAGCATAGTCATAATTGTTAGCATCAGTAGTGCATGTATATAGATTTATTCCTGCTGATTCTTTGAATCACATTCCGTTTAAAATATATTTAGACTTTAATAATTAAAAATGATTATAGAATGTTAAGTAACTATTAATTATTACTTAATTACCCTTGTAACATGTGTGACCCCAACAACAATGAAGATGTATAACTAAAAAGAAATAGAATCTTTTTTTTTTTGGAGGGGGTGGGGTGGGTGGGGTATTTGGCTCGAGTCTATAACTATTGAGGATTTTCCTAATTCTTCTTTCATTTTATTGTTTTGTTAGACTGGTGTCATGTGAAACATAGTTAAAGCGGCCTCTAGGACTAGGGATAGGCCTAAACGGACATAAATTAAAGTTGTAAAGAAGGATATGGTGTAAAGCATCCTAGAGGGAGGAGGGTGAATAGGTTTAACGAATAATTAAGCAAAATTAAGAATGCTAATAGAAAATTTAAAAACAAGTGCTAGAAATGAGGGAAGAACACAAACACTTGATGTATCTTGGTAATCTCCGTGATGTACTCCAGTTCCGGAATTCTCTTCGGCTTTAATCTAACTATTATGAAAATAGTTACACTTGCGAGATTTGATTCAAAAGTCTAGCTGACTTTCTACACACGAGCTTTGATTAAATGGTTCGTCGACTTCTACACAAGCTTTGATACGAGGCTTGCGAACTTCACCGTTTTACAAGATTTTTTTTGATCTTCTTACAATAATTGAAGATCCAACACAGTAACGACTACAAACCATATTTGAGTTGTTACTGTGCATGCATTATATTGTCGACATACTGCCGATATACTGCCGATATACTGCCAACACAGTAACGACTACAAATATAGTCGTTAAATCATTTAATGATGAAAAGACTGCTCACAGACAGTATAATATCGGTATACTCGCAACACAATAACGGCTACAAATATAGCTGTTTTATTGTCGTTATAGAATTTAATTATGAAAAGACTGCTCACAGACATAATATTGTCGGTATACAGTTGTAGCAAATATTTGAGCTGTTCGACAAGGCAGAAACTTACTGGAATAAAAAATTTATACTGTCGATATGCCGTCAATATACTATTAGCGCAGGATAGTATACTGTCTGCAAGATGATATTTCTAGAATCAATATTGGGTCTAACAATATATTGACGGTATATTGTTAGTATACCGTCACTATATTGTCAGGTTAAAATGTGGCTTAAATAGTTATGTTTTGGAGCTTTCGTTTGCCTTTACGAGTTTACGTATTGAGTTACAATCTTTTTTAGATAATAAATATAAAGGAATATTACACTAGGCTTGAGAGCTTGATAGCTTGGCTTATTCAACTTTTTCCATCATTATGGCAATTGTTCTAAGCAAACCAGATATAGAAATCTGATTAGCTTTCGGGGACTTCATCCTCGAATCCTTCGGGTTGGGGGTTTGTGGGGTGAGAGCTGGGTGGTAGTGATGCCCCCTCGACACCACCTAATGACCGGTCAGTGGAACCCATGAAATCTTGTTCGCAGACACGAAAATATCATGTAGGATCAAGGTTGTAAAAGTCGCTAGGCGTTAGGTGGGCGGACACCAACCGCGTAGACGACGCCTAGGCGGTGGACATGAATTATATATATATATATATATATATATATATCGACTGCCTAGAAATTAAAATCTTGTTCAAGTAAAAATTATACAAATTTTGCACCTATAAATTTCTCCAAAACAATTATTATTATTATTATTATTATTATTATTATTGGTATTGTTATTATCATTATTATTATTATTATTATATTTATTATTAATTTATGTAGTCCGGTAATCCTAGAGGAACTCAAGAGTTCCTAATTTTTTAAACTCGGCAAGAAATAGTCGTTGGATTAAATTCTTGATTTTTTCTAAGGGCCTAAACATAAAAAATACATGGAGTAAATTAAATTTTTTGTTTGCCACGTGTCCTATTCTTATTGCAAGTTCTTATTTGAGTTCTGTAGTCGAACTGTGACAACAGTCACCTCAAGGAATAACCTAAGAGTCTAAACATATAAAATACATGGACTAAATTGATTTTTTTGACGTGTCATATTCTTATTGCAAGTTCTCATTTGAGTTCTTATATGAGTATTTGAGTTCTGTAGTCGAACTGTGACAACTGCGCCCCCCCCCCCCCCCACTTTACTCTCTCTCTCTCACTTTACTTTCCCTTACTCCAACCCAACAGTCGCCACTCCCTCTCCCTCCCTCTCTCTCTCTCCTTTCCTCCTCCGAGCTCTATCCTCACTTTCACTCTCTCACACTCCCTCGAGCTCTCTCCTCCCAGTCTTAGCCGTTGTTGCTCCTCTCCGCGTCCGTTGCTGCTCCTCTCCTTCCCCGCCGATTGAGACTCCATGAAGTTGGGGTTGACTACTAGGCGGCCGCCTCACCGCTTAGGGCAGCCTAGGGGGCCGACTTCTTCCGCTTTTTTTCCTGACAGTCCAGATGTTCGATTTCGGCCGATTCCTAGGCGGGCCATGGGTGCCCAGCGCTTAGGCGTCGCCTAAATCCCAATTTTAGAATACTGTGTAGGATTCAAGCACATTATTAGGCTAACAATATCTTTGGTTCATCATAATTTATTTATTTTCATAAGTTCTTCTTCATCTTGTTTATTGTTTTTCTGCAAAATAAATGTTAAACGAACAAAACAATATATTTAGTAGTAAGGATGATAAGATTATTGCATACTGTGACTATGCCAAGTTTAAGTATTTAGGAATACAGTGATTGCATGATCATTAATGATTTCACAATACTAAACATAATCAATTAACCATAATAAAAACTCAAATTAATTATTGGGCTAACAACTACTAGTACACCACATGTATATCGGTTGGATGCGCTCCAAATCCGCCTTGCTCTCAGGAAAGCCAATTTCCTGCATAGCAGTTTGCCGCTCCATGTTGCATTATGTATCGATATACCGTAGGTATAATGGTAAACATATTCTCAAAAAATAGGCTGATATCGTCGAAAACTCGACTCACAAAAGAATATACCAATTTCATAAGCTTTGCTTCTTTTTTAGTTACTTTGTGTTAACAGCTTTACTATGTAATGTTGGCTTGTTTCTATTAACTCGAGCTTTTCGGAACATTGGTTAACAAACTATTGGTTAACTATGGATGATTTTCACATTGCTCATCTTAAGAAGCAACATACTTGCACTATGTATCATATTAGTTATTTTGTTTCTTACCATCGTTTAGCTCCTATAGTGCGCAAGTTTGCTTGTTCTCTTTCCTCTATTTCTAATTCTGTACATGAGGCACTTTAGCATCCGGGGTAGGAGCCGTCATGGATGAAGAGATATATGCTCTTTGGTCTAATGGTACTTGAGATTTGGTTCCTCTACCACCTAGCCGTTCTCGTGTTAGTTATCGATGTGTATTTACAGTTAACCATAATACATATTGAGTTCTGTTGAGCTTGAAAGTGCGACTTGTTACTCGGGACTTTAGTTAGCAGTATAAGATTGATTAGGATGAGACTGATGTTGCTAAGCTTAATATTGTTCACTTATTGATTTTTCTTGGTGTACACCGAGGATGGCCCTTACATCAATTTGATGCTTTTTCTTAGTGGTGCTTTGACTGAGATTGTGTATATGTAGTAGTTTCATGACTTTGAGACTACGGGAGAGTCTTTTGTGTGTCATTTACACAAGTCTATTTATGGTTTTAAGTTGCCTCCTCGTTCTTCTTTTGATGAATTCAGTTAGGTGGTTCAACCGATTGGTTTACTCGGAACATTATTGACTTTCTCTTTATTCGCTCATCCCTATTGAATAGTGTCCAAACCCAGTGTATATCCAGCATGTGGGCTTTGACTAGTCAATAGGCCGTGTTGGGCCGGATTTTATTAAATTTATAGGACCTTCATTCATCCAACGAGCATGGACTCGAAGGGTATGACCGACCAACTCGCAAGCCCAGTGTATTAAATCTCCAAAATTATTGAGTCTACCATGGGTTGAAAAGTTCAACTACAATAATAACCAACCAAATATTTAATGCTATAATACACTATCAAAGTCAAATAAGTTACTTTTACATATTAAGTAACTAATAAAAATATATTTTATATTAATAAAGCAAACAAATTAATGTAATAGATGCATGACTTAGTGGTAGAGTAAATTGGATTATGATCATGAGAGCAAGGATTCAAATCTCCTCACCACCTACTTCCTATTTTTTTAAATTGTAACATGCTGGCTTGTACAGGCTGGACTTCATGCGCTTGCATAGGCTGGGCCTCATGGGCTTATGCAGGCCAGGCTTACAGGCCAGGCTTAGAGTTTCAGCCTTTGTCTAAGCCCAGTCCTCAATATAACAGGCTAGCTTGAGCTGACCTTGCTCGTTAATGGGCTTTCGATAGGCCTAGGCCCAACGGGCCAAGCGAGCTTGATATGGACCTCGGGCCTATGGGCTTTATGATGACCCCTACCGACAGCAAGGGACGTTGATTCTCTTGGTTTATGTTGATGATATTCTTATTATTGGTTTATGATACTGCTAGGATTTCAATGATCAAAGAACGGTTGTCTTTTCATTTTCATACCAAGGGTTTGGGTCATCTTTGGTATTTCTTGGAAATCGAGGTTGCTGGACATGATTATTCCCTTATCTCAGCGGAAGTTTTGTATGAATCTTTTGCACGATGCTCGCTATTTGGGGTTTCAGTCAACTATTAGTCCAATGGACGCGAATATGAAGATCTCTCTTGGTTCTGCATTCGAGTCGCTGCTGTTCAGTCCTGATTACTATCGGCGTCTTGCTGGAAAGATGATATATTTAACCGTCACTCATCCGATTCCAAACATTTTATTTATTTTGAGTACCGTGAGCCAGTATATGCATTCTCCTCGGGTATCTCATTTTTAGACAGTTAAGATTATTCTTCGCTACTTGATGAAATCTCCTGGCCAGGGACTCGTATATCATTCTTCCTCTTCACTCTCCTCGATCACTTATGCTGATTATACGGGTTCAGTAGATGGCCGACATTCTACGAGTGGCTTTTGCACTTATTTTGGCGGCAACCTTGTGACTTGACGAAGCAAGAAGCAGATTGTTGTTGCATGTTCTTCTGTCGAAGCTGAGTATTGCTCGATGGCCCATGCTGTTTCCAAACTAACGTGGTATCATAGCAAATGGTCCTCGGTTCGAATCTCCCGTCCACTAATTAAATAGGTTTATTTGCCTAATTTTCATGTGTGATCTTCCTTCAATTGGACTTTCGCCCAAGTGCACGCTTTAGGTTCATCCACATGAAATACCGGCCTGCACGTGATGGGGGTTGTTAAGAAATTTAATATGTAATGTTGGCATGTTCCTATGATCTCGAGCAATAGACACTTTGTAATCAATTTTATTATATATTATGTTTGATTCGTGTAAAATGATCCTCAGTAATATATCACAGTTTGTTCGGCAGTGATCTCTTTATTCTTTATCCTGTAAAAATTATGTGATGGCCTTCTTCTTAAACTTAGTCACCACGTCATCTCCTTTTACTCCCTTTTTCTTAATCTTTGACCTGATTACTCATGTGGTTATGCTATTGTAATTTGTTTGCCAAACCATTACCACTAATAGATGTGTAATGCTAATGTTCTTTGTGCTTTCTTCTATTGAAAGAACTAGTAGCATTTGCGTATGTTCTTTGTCCTTTCAACCTAAATTACGTATGTTAAGTTAATTTATATACACTTCAACATTATTTCACTTTATTATTGGTACTTATTTGTCTCAACTTTGGTAAATACTCTGTTCAGGGTCTTCTAGCATAACTTATGTCAAGGAGTGCATGAAACACATTTAGTCAAAGATTATAAGTTATTAGTAGCTTTAGCTATTAATTTTAGTCAAAGATTATTAGTCAAAAGTTTGGGATAAAGGCTTTGTTGTTGTTGTTGTTGTTGTTGTTGTTGTAGTAGTAGCTTTAGCTACTAATTTTTAACCACTTCCAAAACTACTGCAATATTCTTCTTTTTCTCAGTTACGTCTTAGTTTTGGAAATTTCAATATGTTCTGGTATGTTTCAGGCAACAATTACTACAAAATACTCAAAGCTAGGATGCTATGCCCGATATGGATGTTGTTCACTGATCTCAACTTATTGTGTAGTTGCTAATTAGCTTTTCTTAATCCTGTCTGAAATGGACAATACATATTGATTTTGGCTAAAAGTTTAAGCCTTGATTTGGATCTTACTGTTTTAGAAGCCACTTTAATATATGTTCTTTTTTATGTCTATTAGCTTAACATATCATCATATAACCTTTTGCGTCCCACTTATCATTTTCAACATTATTTTGGCAAACAGCTATATGGTCTGCTGCATGTTCGAGGAGGCAGCATCACTGGCTGCTTCTGTAGTCCAACAAATACGTAATGCTACTTCAAGTAAAGCAGTTTATGCTGAAATGTCTCAAGTGTTGGAATCAGCCGGTATGGTGTTTGTGCAGTCATTGAAAGAAATGGGAAGGTAAGAAATTCTTCTATTCTTTAGGGTATTAACTGGTATTTTTGAAATTTAACTTGAACTATATCAATATGGTTGGAAATGACTTCAAGTACTCTATTGGTTGATGTCTATTAACACTTGTATACAATAGACGCTATTGGTTGAATAAAATTAATTTAACATTAAAGAATACATGGCCCTTAACATGGTTGAAGGAAAGGTATGGATTCATGTTAACCAAACCAAAAAATTGGGAATGAAGTCTTTGTTGTTATTGTAGGAAGACTATTAATAATCTCTTATGGATTTTCTGAACAAGATCGACTTATTGATATGCTATTTTCTTTTAGCAATGTGCAGTGTGCAACAGGTACCTGGTCTGTTAATTTGGAGCTTAAATAATGTCCACATTTTGTTGTATGCTGGTGGGCCCTTATATTATAAATGCAATTTGTTTTTTGTTTTTGGATTTTTATGTTTTTAATTAATATTTCAATTTCTATAGACAGATATAATTAACATTTTGGGCAAGGTTCAAAATATTGGTATCGGAATCATTTTCGGACCCTTAGTATCAGCTGTTTCGAATCGGAGTATATAGTTCTTCATTTTGGAAAGCCAAATATGATAAAAAGTCTTTTTAAAAGCTAAAGAAATATTTGGTACAGTTAGACATAAATTTATATATTATTTGTTGTTTCTCTTTAGTTTTAAAATAATATTTACTTGAAATAGATATTTGTGTTTATTTATTTGCTTTTGAATGAACTAATACTATTATGGATGAATGTTATTAATTTACAGATATACAATTTTGACAAATTGTAAAGTCTACATTTTATCAATAAGGAATCATATCGATAAACTTTGACATTCTCAGTTCGGAGTCTTCGACACAACTGAATCATTGTGCTGAAACTATTCTTTTCCTTTCCCAAAGTCTGTATCGGACAGTATTGGTAGCGGTCGGTGTTGGATCAGGACGAGCCAAAATCATATCGGCATCTGTTGTATCGATATCGGCCAATACCCTGCAAACTATGATTTTAGGTTCTTGTGTAGCTTCAAAAGAAGCAGATAAATTTTTTATATAGAAAGCTCAAGACTTGAATGAACTTCATCGTATTGTGATAGTTAGGCGTGTGCAAATACCGACAGCTACCGAAAAATTGACCGAATATCTATAAAAAAATTTCCGAAAAAACAAACATAAGTTATGAACTGATGCCAAATTACCAAATTGACTAAAATATGGTATAATGGTAGCGGTAGTGGTTTGAGTGTAATATCGTGCCGAAAATACCGAACAGTTTATATATATATATATATATATATATATATATATATATATATATATATATATATATATAAAAGAAGCAGATACAAGTTTTATATAGAAAGCAAATGAACTTCATCAACTTTATGTATTGTGATAATTAGGTGATAATTAGGGGTGAGCAAATACTGACCGCTACCGAAAAATCGAACGAATATCTATTAAAAATTTTCCGAAAAAACAAACATAAATTATGAACTGATACCAAATTACCAAATTTACTAAAATATGGTATAATGGTAGCGGTAGTGGTTTGAGTGTAATATCGTGTCGAAATTACCGAACCGATTATATATATATATATATATATATATATATATATATATATATATATATATAAATTACATAAATTTGTACACATTTTCTTTCCCTAGAAAAACAACGGGCTGCTCTCCTTTCTCTTCAATCATACTTCATTTCTTCAAGGTGATTTCTTATCTTCTTTCTATTTGCTTTTGACTTAGAGCCTTTCCACATCCACAAACCTATTTTCTTCTTACTAAGGAATATCCTTTGCTCGAATGTTGCTTGTTATTAATTTTATGCTACTCTTTTCATTTTTATATTTGTTTTGGTTGAAAATCACTTTCTTAGACTTATAATGGATTTTGGTTGACTTGATCTCATGCTAAGAATGGTAAGAATTGAATTTTAGATCTTTTGAGCCTATGTTTTTGTGTTCTCTTAGAACTTAGAAATGGATTTTGGTGTACTTGAACTTATGCTAAGGATTGAATATAGTGATTGTGTTGGATATTTTGACCTGTTACCTATTGTTCCAATAAATTTGATTAATTGCTTGGTTGGTAGAGAGAGGCTCGACTTTGAAATTTAATGCTTCCAAAAAAAGTTAAAAAAATATATTTCTTGGAGAGCTTCCCTTCTTGTATGTGTTGATTGATCGAATATTAATCCGTAAAATATCACTACCGAACAAAAACTGACCGAATACCGTATAACTGAAACCGAAAAAACCGATTCTATATGATACAATATTGCTAGTGATTTTTAAATACCAATTAAAAAATTACCAAAAAAGCCGACCGAATATAGACTGATTCTACAGACACTCACTCCTAGGGATAGTAATCATTACCATCATCATTATCAGGAGTGCTATTACAGTAGGCTTCTTTATCTGCGACTTGTACTCTTGGTAGCAATATTAGGGCATTTCTTGGCATGGTGGTATGATTTGTTGCTTTCATCCGGAGGATGTGGGTTTGAGCGGTGGAAATCGCCTCTCCATATATATGGGGCTGCATAAATCTTGACCCTTGTCAAACCTTGCATAAGCGGGAGCCTCGTGGCATTGAAACGCTCTTGTTTACTCTTGTTAGCAAAATCAAGTAAGACAGTGTAAGATTTCTAGCAAGTTACTGCAGCTGAAATGATCGTTGAAAAGATAATGCTCGAGATCACAGGAACCGGAATCCATGGGCAAAAGTCCTGAGTCCACGAAAATCTATGGAAAATGGAATCCACCAGCTTTGATAGAGAAAATTCCAGTTTCTATTATTAATGACAAACATTGATTTGAAATCCAGATTGTAGGAAACATAAAACCCTAAACCACAAATATCAACTAGTGATGTAGACAAAAGTCAACCTAATATAATCTTCCTAAAGGTTGACTCATCTTTACTAAAACTAATTCAGTAATTCTAGACAGGACTCGAACTTACAACACATAAATTAGGAAACTAAAACTAGGAAATAACTGAACACAAGACCACAAAAATCCATCCTTCAAGCCCAGAAATGCATCATTCATCACAGAAGCGATTAGCCCCAGGGTAGTACTGCGGCTACTGCTCCTAAAGATTTTAGTAATTACATTAAAGTATTTAACCGAAGAGGCAAAACATATTTAAAAGCACTTTGTGTTTGGGTCATAATCATTTTAAATGGTGTGCATTAAAATAAATGGATTGTATTTGCCACTTCAATGAATTGCATTTGATTTGGGTTTAAATACTACACAGGAACCAAGTTCCTTTCTCCTAAAGATTTTAGTACTTACATTAAAAGTATTTAACTGAAGAAGCAAAACATATTTAAAAGCACTTCGTGTTTGGGTCATAATCATTTTAAATGGTGTGCATTAAAACAAATGGAGTGTATTTGCCACTTCAATGAATTGCATTAGATTTAGGTTTAAATACTACACAGGAACCAAGTTCCTTTCTCTCACACTTGCCTGTGCGTGCGTACATGCGTGTTCCGTACCCTATTGATTACAATTTTTAGTTATGTTACAAATCTGAACGACAATTAGTTTTTTTCTATCAGAAAATTTTGTAGAGAGTATTATACTTTCGGTTAATTGGCTGTACAGAAAAAAGATTGGGAAATAGAAAGAAAGAAACATTCCGCCAGACCGTGTGGCAGAATTTGTGCATGCTAGAGCGACTAGTGGAATCCACGTAGGTTTTTTTTTTGGGTAAGTTATTTTATAGTAGAAACTAAATATCTTTTAAACAAATCCCAACTAAATAATATCCACGTGGTCAAATATTTTGATTGAAGAAACAAATAATTTCAAATTTTAAATGAAAAAAATATACAACATAATAATAACAATCTAATTTTCTAAAATAACTATCTTTTTCCCTCTCTTATCTTTCAAAGAGGATGGAGATATTCTTGAATATAAAGGAGATTAAGATAAAGAGAACTTATCTTCGAATCAAATCCCAACTAAGTAGTCAACCATTTAAAACGAAGAAACAAATAATTTCAAATTCCAAATGAGAAAAATATACAACACAATAATAACAAGCAATCTTCCTAAAATAGCTATCTTTCTCCCTCTCATATCTTAACAGAGGAGAGATTCTTTATCTATGCAAGTTCTATAATTCAATTTCTATGAAGGAGATTGGTAACTTCTTTTTATCTCCTTTATATTCAAGAATATCTCCATCCTCTTTGAAATAAGAGAGGGAGCAAGATAGCTATTTTAGAACTTTTGTTTTTTATTGTGTTGTATATTTTTCTCATTTAAAATTTAAAATTTAAAATTATTTGTTTCTTCATTCAAAATGGTTGACCACATGAGTATTTAGTTGGGATTTGATTAGAAGATATCTAGTTTCTATTCTAAAATAACTTACAAAAAAAAATTATACGTGAATTCCGCCAGACATTCTATCACGACCCGCACCCGATAATTCGGACACGAGTACGTGGGTACGTCCAGCTTACGCCACAGTGTCAGCGGTAGAACGTTGTCTAGTAACTCACAAATATCCAACAACTCACAACAACTCACATAATATATATAAAATAAATCATAGTACTCAAATCACAATTCTAAGGAAGATATCACGAGAAGGAATAACCAATACGAACAATAAGAACAACATATATATATATATATATATATATATATATATATATATATCAAGTCCCAAAGTTTTAAGTCAAAACAACTTCAAGAGTCTAGATCCGAAAGTATAACATAAGACAGTAGACTACCGGAGACATTCCGGACAAAAGATATAGTCTATAAGCTATACTAAAACTAAGTAGTCGCAGCCGGAATCTTTGTTGCGAGGGTTTCCTGATCCTCTGGTAGGGCAAGATCAAGCTCTGCTAAAAGGTACTCCTGGGGTCTATAGTAGGTGGAATACTGGCCCTCATAATCGTTCCATATTTACATCAACATCCAATCAGGATTGGAGCAAGTACATCAATGAAAGATGTTCCAATATATGGTAGAGACTATAAGACAGGAATAGAGATGGTATACAAGATAGGAAGTAAGCATCGAAACATAGAACAACAGTTAAGTAGAGAAATAGGTAAATATGGGTAAGAATGGTACCCGATAGCAAGTAAGGTGAAATATGAAGACTATAACTAATCACGTGATTTTTAAAATACTATTTTCAATATGTGATCGGTAAGGGAAATACGGTACATCGCATCGATGGCTATCGTTCAAGTAGTGATACGGCATAATTATACATGAATTGCATGATTAGCT
Organism: Iris macrosiphon; assembly: GCA_036927795.1. Classification (NCBI taxonomy): domain Eukaryota; kingdom Viridiplantae; phylum Streptophyta; class Magnoliopsida; order Asparagales; family Iridaceae; genus Iris; species Iris macrosiphon. Next base: position 113,010,320 of record JAYESA010000004.1, read on the forward strand.
ATCGTTCAAGTAGTGAAACAAGTCATAGGGGTTGATCACATATCTACTCAGTATTTCCTCCTCCCCGACTAATACTCATGGATCCAAGACACGCTATGATGATTCAATGTAATACTAATCCGTGTAATGACGTGATAGGAATCAAGTAAGCAAAACTAAGCATGCATTATAGAGACTATCAAGTATGAAAACGATCAGAGAATGTACTCACCTGGTATCCTGTATTTGTGATATCTGACAGAACTGAAATCAATGTCTCGGAAACCAATTTTAGAATAAACTATATCAATAAATGTTTTGGTATCGTAAACAAACTTAATTACTAAGTTCAATTGGATTTCTAGGTCAAGACTACACTAGTTAAGTTATGGTTGGTTTTGCGTTTACTATTACCTACTAGTGAACTCATAATAAGTATTTTAAGTTTATATAGTTCAAAGTAGCATTTATAACTCATATATAGTATAGGTTATTATAACACTTATTATACTTTATATAACGTTTATATATAACTCATTATCATACCCAATACCTAGATATCCATTATCTTATATCATACCTTAGACATTACCTATTAGTCAATACCTTACCTTGACAATACCCTATTAGTCAATACCTTACCTTGACAATACCTTACCTTGACAATACCCTATTAGTCAATACCTTACCTTGACAATACCCTATTAGTCAATACATTACCTTGACCATACCCTCAAGGTGATGGTATCTCGTGGATATCACATACCCATCCTAAACACTTTGATAGTAACTAATACTCGAGTACTATTGGTATATTGATACCAATTCAATACCTTGGTATCTCATATCTATACTAAACACTACTTATCACAATACTAATTTTAGTATTTCTAACTCACCTATATACTTTACCTCTTGTACACTCACTTTCACACTAGACACTCACACACATACTCACCCTCTTGATCAAGATGATAGTGATGATGATGGTGGTGTTGCTGCTGTTGCTATTGCTGCTGCTGCTGCATGTTGCTGCCTATGCAGCAGCTGCTACTGCATGTTGCTGCCTATGCAGCAGCTGCTACTGCTACTGCTACATGATGCTGCTGCTCCTATTGCTCCTACTGCACCTGCTGCTATACTTGTTGCTACTGCTGCCCCTTCTATAACACACACACACACACACACACACACACATATATATATATATATATATAGAGAATAAGGGAGGTGAGGTGGCACCTCACTTTCAAAACAAGGGTGGCGGTGATGTGGCACAATCCCAACCACACAAACGAGGGGAGGGGGTTAAGTGCAATTTGCCAATTATGAAATGTGTGGTTGGAATTGTGCCACGTCACCGCCACCCTTGTTTTGAGAGTGAGGTGCCATCTCACCTCCCTTATTCTCTCTATATATATATATATATATATATATACACACACACACACACACACACATACACTTCCATATACATATCTACAGACAGACACATCTATACATATAGACAACACACATGTATATGTGTATCACTCACCATTATATATATATATATATATATATATATATATATATATATATATATATTATTTATTTTTATTTTGAAGAAAATTTTATTGATGCTAGTGCCATGCCCTTACAACCCGTTACGTCTTCATGATAGTCGTGTCATATTCTATACTGTTAACCATGCCAATAGCAGGCGTACAAACTCCCTCAAAAATACGATTATTTCGTTCTTTCCATATGTGTCAGACCGTAGCTGCCAACCAAATCCTCGCCTCTGCATGCCAGTCTTCGCTCCTCTTCTGCTTTTTAATCAGCTCTATCGCTCCCAATATACCTCGGCTGCCTGAGTCTGTGACTTGTATCTTCAACTATTGACCTCTAATTATGGCCGATGAAATGGCACAATAAAAAAATAGATGTTGTATACTCTCTTGTGTTTGGCCGCATAGAGCGCATTGCGGGTTTGCTATATTCATCCCAAAACGTACTAAGTTGTCCATAGTCATTAGTCTTCCAAGGCTAGCCTTATACAAATATAAGCTATCTTATTTGCTACTCTTTTACTCCAGATGAAATCCCAGTTCTCTATCTTTGTTCCCGCTACTCCTAATTTGCTCATATGCAGTGCTTTGATGAAACCTCCCTGTGGGTGAGTTGTCCCATGACTAATAATCCCTCAGCGCCGATGGGTCAATATGGACCTTTATAATTTCCTCCATGATCCTTCTCCCAATTTGACTATGTTCCATATTCCACTCCCCTCTATCTATCAGCCGATCCACGCCCTCCTCTCGCCCTCCCAATTCATAGGCCTGCCACCCGAGCCGCTCCACCAGGCTCTTATGTTGTATCCATGGATCGAGCCAAAGGTCCGTATCCTTTCCATCCTTGCACGTATGGATTAGTATCTGTTTTATCCGATGTCTGTCCAGCTGTATGGTTTTGTATACCACCGAATGGTGGTTGTCTACCGCCTGCGTCCAAAAGTTGGATTGTCGCAGGTACCTGCCTCTCATCCAACTCGCCCATAGAGTCCCCTTCCAAAAATTTCCACGTGAGTCTAAGTCCAGCTATCTCCCTGACTATTTCAAGTGGCCTCAACCCAACTCCTTCGCTTTTTAGGTGACATAAATCCGCCCAGGCTATGGCATGAATTCCCCCCCCCCCTTCCATACGAAGTCCGCACATATTTTCTCAACTTTATGTATAACTTTTATGGGCAGCATTATCGCCTGTAACCAATATGAAGCTATGGATGAGATAACCGATCGCACAAGTTCGATACGTCCCCCGAACGACAAGTGCCAACCCTCTACCCTGATTGGGTATACTCCACCAAGCTCCAACATTCAGTTGCTTTAGCATAATTAACCGATAAAGGAAGCCCCAGGTATTTGACAGGCAACTGGCCCCTCTCTAACTATAATCTGCATGCCCATATATATATATATATATATATATATATATATATATATATATATATATATATATAAAGTTAACAATGTCATAATATGAATCTAAAACATAATGAATATCTATATATCTATTTATATAGCATAATAACATTTGAAAACATAGGGTATATATCTAATTTGACACTTAAACAATATATATTTGGACACCAAATCCTTTGGGAACACATAAAAAACACTAGATGGACATAAAACTACAACCTATACCAATTCACATTCCTAGAACCTTGTTTTATTAGATTTAGTCCTCATCAACCTAATCTATCCCTTAAGGGATTATAAATTCTATTTCTAGTAATCTCTACATATCTAATTAGAATTTAAACTAAAGGATTGGGGAAAAATCAAAAGTTACCTATTGGAGGTTGATTTCCAATAAGATCCAAGAAATTTGACATTAGGACCATGGTCAAAACTTTTCCTCTCGTCCCAAGCTTCTCTCCTAGCACTTCTCCTTGAGCCTTCAAGCTTGGCTCTAACTTTGGAAGGGATTTGGTGAAGTTTGAGTGGTGGAATAGTTGTGGAGAAGAAGGTTTGATGTTTGAAAAATGGTGGAAAACTTTGGAGAAGATGAAGTGGAGAAGATGAAATGGAGTAGAATGAAGGGGTAGGGGTGTGTTTATAGGGGTTTGTTAGCTTCTCTTGTAAGCCTCCTAGATATTAAACTTGAAGAGGTGAAAAGTAAATTACATGTTTACCTTGAGATATTTAATTATAAAGAGGTGGGTTAAAAATATCTTAGATATTAATCTTCTAATGACTTAATCCAAGATTAACCCTAACATAAATACTAATTAGGATTAATTAACTAATCAAACTATCTAGATATTTATTAATCATGACAAAAATAAATAAATAAATAAAAATTATAAATTTGAAAAAGTGGTGGTTACAAATCTACCCTCCTTAAAAAAATTTCGTCCTCGGAATTTAAGGATAGATGCAGGAACGAAAAGAAATGAAAGAATAACTCACGGCTCAAAAAGTTAAAGGTATCGCTCACACATCTCATCTCCTCACTCCTAGGTAGATATCACATATTATCCTATTTCTCATAATCCTGACTTCTCATTATACAATCCTGAAACTTCCAGTATAACTTATTACACAGTCCTTGATAAATTAATCTCTATCATATCCTTCTAATATCTCGATTTTAATATTTATAATCATGAAACTTCTTGGAAGTTCACTCCCTTTTATCCTTTAATATTTATCTCTATACTGCTTCCAATTAATCTTATGGTCCTTGATCATTAATTACAAACTATGTAAGGTATAGATACACAATTTTCAACCTTGCATGTTGAGAAGTCCACATTCTGAAAATTTTACCTTACCTTTAAGTTCTCATATTCATCGTATTAGATTTTTAATGTTTCCATCCAACCAAATATGTATTTCTGTGTCAAGTTTGGTATCTCGTACCTTGCATCATGTCTCTTATCACACATCCTTTATTCTCCGATATTCAGTATCCTTGTTCCAATTCAAACTATTTTGCTATCAATATCTTCTTGTAGCATAATCATAATGGATACGATATATAATCTAGTTATACTTCAAATCTGTATCTTTCAATTCACATATTTTTATTCCGCAATTCCCAATACTAAGAGTTAAACCATTCTACTTAAATTTTCGAACTCCCATATCAACGATTGATCAAAAACTCATTTTCCTTCATCAACCTTGAATGCTCTTATTTACTTAGGTTCTTAAAATCCTTTTAATTTAGAATCATAATCTCGATGTATCCCGGCCTATCCTCAAGACTTTCTAGTATAGGATTTTATCGTCATTTCCCTTACGACATTCTTATTACCATAAGCTTTTTTATTATTTCCATAACTCTTACTTCATGGTATTATCTAGATCTAGTCTTTTGATCTTAGAAAATTTCTTGAACTCAAAATAACATTTACTAGAAAGTTCCTTATTTATCTTCTGGCCTTACCATCTCAATCCGTTCCTCGATATTTATGGTACTTAAAATCTACTCCGTATGTCTAATTCAAGTAATACCTAAGAGTCAAAACATGTTCTATATTATAAGTTAATCCATTTACTCAACCTCTAATTTAGGTAGATACTATGACTACTAAATAAACTAACTTTATCATTCAAATTCCTATCATATTATCCTAAAAATTTAGAGAATAGTATGACTAGGATAGACAAAGAAACTAGTTTAATTGATATAGTAAGATATTGTTATATATTTGGTAGGAATCAATACAAGAATATAGTCAACAGGAGGATAGGATAGCTGGTTGAAATCATTGTTCTAGAATATCTGCTCTAACTAATCCTAAAGGGTATACCCATATGATCTCGTGATCTATTGTTGAATTCTCTACAATCTATAAAAGTTTCAATTTTCGAACCCTTTGTCTTTAACTAGATCCATAATCTTCGAGTCAGAATTTATGTCCATTGTTAAAGTTCAAATCTCTTCATATTAACCTCGAGTTATCCTTTGTATTCCTCAAATTCACAAAATATTTCAATATTATTGTTTCGATCAAATTCTTATTTTCTCCATCAATAACTATGCAGTTAATAACGGTTTTTTTATGATAACGGTCCAGTAGAGTTATAGATATATCACCGATATATCGGTTTTATAACGGTAAATATCGGTTTGCATTTTTAACACAATTTTTATATATGAACAATACACTTAATAGTTTTTATTATAAAATATGCAGAAAGTATACATATCGTCGAGAAATCCAAGAGATCCAAGATAAAGGAGATCACTTGAGGAACTACATCTCTAAATAAGATAAAGGAGATCACTTGAGGAACTACATCAGCGACCCGCAAATTTTTCTTTTCCTCTTCTCCTCTAGAGCAGCCGCAAATTTTTGTGTGTGTGTTATGCAGGTGTGCACTTGGTTCCCACATTTACCTGTGCTCACCAGGATGATGATCTATGCAATTAATCACTACACACACACACATAGATCATCACTCCCAGGTTCCCACATTTACACATTCTCTTGAAACTCCTTGCACAGATCACCTGCTGCTACTGGTAAACACCACACACACTAACAGCAGTACCCGAGATCTCCCCTCATCCTGGAACTGTCTACATGTAACACATGCTGAACCCAATTCCATATCTCACTGTAGTACCTGCAATGCAATGCACAACACAGTGCAAAGTCCCAACTGATACTGAAACTCTAAAAAATCCCCCTTCCTTAGCTCACCAATGCTTCTAATGCAGTTCCTACTGCTACTAGTGTACCCCTTGCTTAACACCATCTCACACTTGTTTATAACATGTATTACATATCACATGATACCCATGTTGGAACTCTGGTATCACATTTACACACTAATACCATGTGCCCAGAGATGCATCTCTCCTCCACAATCTTTCTAATATATAAATACCACTAATACACACACACACAGTCCTACACTCAAATACTCAGGCACATCCTCCCCTTAAGATACCTCAAGACCCCTATTCCCTGTTAAAAAAAAAAAAAATTACTGTGAGATATCGGTTTTTATTAAAACCGATATTTTACAAAATATCGGTAATATCGGCCGATTTTATCGGTTCCGATATTTAACCGATTTTTTCCAAAAAAAATATCGGTTCGTCACCGATACCATTATATATCGGTGATATATCCGATATATAACGGTTTTTAACTACATAGATCAATAATATATGTTGCTAATTTAAAACTTTAACCTCGAAGTATTTATAATCTATCAATCTTTATTCACAAATTTCTATCCTATGAAGGTTTGGAAAATCCTTTAATTCATAATCTTGATTTCCATTATTATTCCAATTTAATTTTTGTATCAAAGATTCCATGTCTCTCTTTTCATCAATTTCATCACAGTGTCTAAGATATCCTTACCAGAAAAATATATATCAGTACCACAAGATAACCTATTCTGCTATTCCAGAGACTTGACCTTTCCACGAGGTCAGAAGGATATTAAGTTTTAAGGAAAATAAGATCTTAATTATTAGTTATGCTGGAGCAACATGTTTTTAGATGGAAGACAAATATGTCAGAAACAAGAAAAAGACGACTATAAAGAATAGGAATCCTACTCTTGTTCACTTGATTACAATGAAGTCGTTGTCCTACCTCTATTTGATATCCTATTCTTGCATATGTCAATAGTAAACAAATTTCTAAAGAATTTAACATCCAAGTTGTTCACCTCTATTTGATATCCAATTCTCTTACTCATTATGACTCAACATTATCAATTTGTTAACTACGAAGAAACTGATGATTTAGACTTCATCCTTCAAAAGGTCTTTATTATATGTCTATTTCCACCACGATATCATCATTTATAAGTTTCTATCAATCCATGTAAACTCTTCTATATTTAGATTTTTAGGTATATCAATTATTTCATCCAATAAATTAGTCAGGGTCTTCTAATATATATATATATATATATATATATATATATATATATATATATATATATATATATATTCATCTCTCTTTATTTCTATTATCCTCGAAATTTAGAAGGAAAACATATGGCCATCAATTTCAAAATCATCATTTGTTTTGTTTTAGCAACCCTCAATATCATCTCTAAGTATAATCCTACTATTCTTTTTGTGTTAGTTAAATCTTGAAATGTTATAATTCTGCCTTTTAAACCTTATTCTTCGAACCACCTATAACAAATCTTAGAAATCCTCAATGTCAGTATTGATTTTAAATCTTGATTGTTTTTTACAACCGTAAAGAATTTATAATCCAAATTTAGTCATCAATCCTACCAATTTATTCTTCTGATCCTCAGTTCTACCATATTTGCCTTCATGATTCTCGATGTTCCATTTTCCGTCATCGTAGGATAATTGTATCTTGATGAGTATCATCTAAAAAGTACTTAGCATGTTAAGACATATTAACATCTATTCTCAATGGCTTTACCCTCGACCTCTATTCTAATGTTCTTTCTATATTCCATAAAACTCATCTAAACGCAATAATTAGGTTCAACAACGGATAGGTTTTCAAGTTGAATCAAAAGTTAGGGTGAACAAAAATTGGCTTAAACCTATTTCCAATTCCTTTGTTCAAATTAAGATTCTCAATGGTCATCTCCGACTTCTTATAATCTTCTTTAATTCATCAATCATATTCTATTACAGGCTCGCAGTAGTACGACTAAACATAAGTACTACCACGACATCACAATATTTGTGACGACTGACCTGCATGGGCCACCATAAAAATGTGTCACGACCGACATCCGATAATTAAACACAAGTACGTGGGTACCTCAAACCTACGCCGCAGTGTCGGTGGTAGAACGCTGTCTAACTCATAAATATCCAACAACTCATGCAATATATATAAAATAAATCGTAGTACTCAAATCATAATTCTGCGGAAGATATCACGAGAAGGAATAACCAATACGAACAGTAAGAACAACATATGTATATATATATCAATCCCAAAGTTTTAAGTCAAAACAACTTCAAGAGTCTAGATCCGAAAGTATAACTTAAGACAATAGACTACCGGAGACATTCTGGACAAAAGATGTAGTCTATAAGCTATACTAAAACTTAGTCGCAGCCGGAATCTCTGTTGCGAGTGTCTCCTTATCCTCTGGTAGGGCAGGATCAAGCTATGCTAAAAGGTCCTCCTGGGGTCCATAGTAGGTGGAATACCGGACCTCATAATCGTCTCGTATTTACATCGACATTCAGTCAGGATTGGAGCAAGTACATCAATGAAAGCAGTTCCAATATATGATAGAGACTATAAGACATGAATAGAGATGGTATACACGATAGGAAGTAAGCATCGAAACATATACAACAATTAAGTAGAGAAATAGGTAAATATGGGAAAAAATGGTACCCGATAGCAAGTAAGGTAAAATATGAAGACTATAACTAATCATGTGATTTTTAAAATACTATTTTCAATATGTGATCGGTAAGGGAAATACGACACATCGCATCGATGGCTATCGTTCAAGTAGTTGTACGGCATAATTATACGTGAATTGCATGATTAGCTATCGTTCAAGTAGTGAAACAAGTCATAGGGGTTGATCACATATTTACTCAGTATTTTCCCCCTCCCCGACTAATACTCATGGATCCAAGTCACGCTATGATGATTCTATGTAATACTAATCCGTGTAATGACGTGATAGGAATCAAGTAAGCAAAACTAAGCATGTGTTGTAGAGACTATCAAGTATGAAAACGGTCAGAGAATGTACTCGCCTGGTATCCCGTATCTGTGATATCTGACAGAACTGAAATCAGTGTCTCAGAAATCTATTTTAGAATGAAGTATATCAATAGATGTTTTGGTATTGTAAACAAACTTAATTACTAAGTTCAATTGGATTTCTAGGTCAAGACTACACTAGTTAAGTTATGGTTGGTTTTATGTTTACTATTACCTACTAGTGAACTCATAATAAGTACTTTAATACTAAAATATAGTTTATATAGTTTAAAGTAGCATATATAACTCATATATAGTATAGGTTATTATAACACTTATTATACTTTATATAACGCTTATATATAACTCCTTATCATACTCAATACCTAGATACCCATTATCTTATATGATACCTTAGACATTACCTATTAGTCAATACCTTACCTTGACCATACCCTCAAGGTGATGGTATCTCGTGGATATCACTTACCCATCCTAAACACTTTGACACTAACTAATACTCGAGTACTATTGGTATATTGATACCAATTCAATACCTTGGTATCTCATACCTACACTAAACACTACTTATCACAATACTAATTTTAGTATTTCTAACTCACCTATACACTTTACCTCTTGAACACTCACTTTCACACTAGACACACACACATACTCACTCACCCTCTTGATCAAGATGATGATGATAGTGATGATGATGGTGGTGGTGGTGCTGCTGCTATTGCTGCTGCTGCATGTTGCTGCCTATGCAGCTGCTGCTGCTACTGCATATGCAACTGCTGCTGCTGCTGTTATGCTGCAGCCGCTATTGCTACATGCTGCTGCTGCAGCTCCTATTGCTCCTACTGCAACTGCTGCTATACTTTTTGCTACTGCTGCTCCTTCTATGTATATACATATCTACACACACATACACACACTTCCATATACATATCTACACACATCTATACATATAAACGCACACATACATGTATTTGTGTATCACTCACCATTCTATATATATATATATATATATATATATATATATATACATCTACAGTTAACAATGTCATAATATGAATCTAAAACATAATGAGTATCTATATATCTATTTATATAGCATAATAACATTTGAAAACATAGGGTATATATCTAATTTGACACTTAAACAATATATATTTGGACACAAAATCCTATGAGAATATATACAAAACACTAGGTGGGCATGTTAAGAGTATTAGTAGTATTGAGCTTTAGTCCCACATCGGGTAGAACAATAGTGAGAGGGGTTAGCCTCTCTTATATATATGTAACCCACTCTTCAATAATAATCATTATATTATTCTACTTTACATGGTATCAGAGCCATCCATCTTCATCCACCTCTCTAAACCTAACCCTAGTTCCTGCCCCCTGCCCGCCTCCAGACCCCCCCACCTCGAGAACCCCACCTCCAGAAACCCCCCCGCCCGCCCCGCCCCCCACTGATGTTGTTGCGACCATTACTATTGTTGATGCTGCTCCTGCCATTGTTGCTGTTGATGCTGCTCCAGAACCCTCGCCCCCCCTCCTGCCCTCCCCTGCTGCTCCTCTTGCCCACTGCCTCCTCCCTAACCGTCACCTATCCCAAGCCCTAACCCTAACCCTAGTCATCCTTCCTAAAAGAAATGTCCATAAAACCTAACCCTAACCTAGCCGCCATCTACCCCAAACCCTAGCCGTCTTTCCTCTTTTTTTAGAAAAAAGAAAAAAATGAGTTGAGATTCTCAGAGGGTAAACAATAGTTTATTTGCCGGAAGCTCTGACTCAATATCTGGAAAAGAAAAATAGGATCCTCAGAGGGTAAACAATGGTTTGTTTGCCGGAAGCTCTGCCTCATCGGCTTCAGAAATCTAACAAAAAGCAGACAAATGAATTGTTTTGCGTGAATCTTTATTTTTTTCCTTACTTGATCTTCACATCGGGATCTAACAAAGAATAATCTGGGTTGCCTCTCTGTCCTGACTTGTGTGATCCATATTCCATCTTTGCTTCCTATGCGCATGCCGGATCTGACCACGTTTCTAGCACATTAGCATGGTTGATGTGATTATCAAGTTGGAAAGATCAAACTGACAGTCGAATAAGGAATACTACAAGATGACAGGCATTGAGGCAAATAACAGTGCTACAGATACTAGTGTCAGAAAGGTAATGGCGGGACCAATAGACATTGGCATGACGATTTTATCGATTAGACTTGTCGATCGGCGATTGGACGGACCAAAGGGCTACTCGACATGGCGAAAGAAGGTCTAGAAGACGCTTCAGGAAATGCGGTTGTCTAAACATCTGACTGGCAACCCCCAGCAGAGACTGATCCCATATTTGAGCAGTGGGAGACAGATGACAGTCGACGGTTTACACAGTTGATGAATTCAATGGAACCATCGGTGGAAGACATGGTTCAAAATACGAATTCGGTGAAGGAGTTATGGGAGGTCCTAGCGGCGACGTTTGATGGAAAACGCAATTTGTCCCGTATCTACGACTCGGGCGTTGGCGTCTACCGAGTTAATCAGGAAGAAAAATCTCATAAGGACCACTTCCGAGCCTTTAAGGCTATGACTGATGAAATCGACCGCGTCTTACTTCTAACGACGAATATCAATGAAGCTAGGGCTCAACGTGAGCAACTTCATGTCATGGCATATCTTGCCTCTCTTCGTCCTGATGCAGATTCTGCTCGCTCTCAGATCATTGTTGGATCTGATGTTCCATCTCTGATGGAAGCACACTTTCGTGTTCTTCGAACAGCGAAAGTCGTTGAGACCATTCCGGGTGATGCTTCTGTTGATCGATCTGCACTTGGTGCTGCTCGTGTTGGATTTCGTGATGGTCGTGGTAGACGACGTGGTGGCCGAAATGCTGGTGGTCTTGATGGAGGATGAGGCAATGTCGGTCGTGATGGAGGAAGACCGCGCATATGCTTCAACTGTGGTCAGCATGACCATTTTCAGTGGCAATATCCTAAAGCTCCTGCTGCCAATGTTACAACAGATGCTTCTGATGATGGTGTTCGATCTGTCCAGATGACTGCAGAGTCATATACGGACTTTCTTGACTTCCAAGCTCAATAACATGGTGAAGCATCAACATCTGGACCTACAACCGGGTACTCAACAGCATGTGTGGTAAGGTCGAAACAGTGGGTGATTGACTCTGGTGCGTCTGCTCACATAACTGACGACGCAGGTATGATACGCAATTATGTATCGGTGGGTCGTGATTCTAATATTACTGTTGCCAATGGTGGTTCACTAACAGTCCGTGGACGTGCAAGTGTCCGTCTTTCTTCCGGACTGTCACTCAATTCAGTATTACATACATCTGGAAATCTGTTCAGTTTGCTTTCGATTTGTCAAATTACTCGCGACTTGCATTACTCGGTAATGTTTTTTCCTTATGGTTGTGTTTTTCAGGACCTGAAGTCTGGAAAAACTATTGGTAAAGGACATGTGGTTGGAGGCTTGTACCTATTTGACATCCCTTCTTCTGTTGCTTGTGCCGGCGTGAAACTCGATTCTTTCAAGTTACATTGTCAGTTAGGTCATCCATCAATCCAAGCTCTCCAAAAAATGTACCCATTTTTAGATGTTCCATTTAATTTTTATTGTGAGTCGTGTCGTTTAGCTAAGCATCACCGGGTTACCTATCCGGTGAGTCCTAATAATATTGCATCTGCTCCTTTCGAGTTGGTGCATTCTGATGTATGGAGACCTTGTCCGGTCGAATCAATGATGGGCTTCAAAGCAAGGTTCAAAGTATCGGTATCGGAATCGGTATCGGACCATTCCTACGAGTATCGGGATCGGCGGTATCGGTAGTATCGGCGATTTCGGATCGGAGTATCGGATTTTTTGGTATCGGAAAGCAAACAACTATTAGTAAATTATTAACATTTTCGAGAATATATTTTATACATTTATGCATAATTTAAAGTATTTCCAGTATTGGTTCTTAGTATTTTTGATATTGAATGAAATAGTAGTCATCATTGTAGATTGATTTATATGCGATAGATAAAATTTTCTCTTTTATATGTTTTTACAACCTTACTATGCTTTTACACCCTTGCTAATTGGTTTTTTAATTCAATATTTGTTGCCGAATTGACCGGAAAAGAGACCTCTAATGTCGGTATCGGTCAGTATCGGATATCGGTCGGTATCGGATCGGGACATGCCAAACTGTATCGGTATCGGCCGTATCGGATCGGTATCGGCCGATACTTTAAACTATGCTTCAAAGTACTTTGTTACATTTGTTGATGACTACTCACGTGTCACTTTTATATATCTGATGAAAAATTGTTCTGAATTATTTAAAATTTTGTGCAATTTTTATGCAAAAATCAAAACACAATTTGGTGTTCCCATTAAATGTCTTCGAAGTGACAATGGTCGTGAGTATATGTCTCGTGAATTCAATTCACATCTGTCTCGACATGGCATCATCCACCAAACTTCATCTCCTTATACACCACAATAAAATGGTGTGGCTGAACGCAAGAATCGCTCTCTCTTGGAAATAATGCGTGCTCTTATGTTTTAAGCACGTACTTCCAGAAGATTTTGGTCGGATGCGGTACTTACAGCATGTTATCTTATTAATCGCATGCCATCGTCGGTTTTCAATGGTGCTAGTTCATTTTCTCGGCTATATTCCGAAAGAGAGCCGTTTCCTCTACCTCTCAAAATTTTTTGTTGCATGTGTTTATGTTCGGGATACTCGACCAACCCTTTCTAAATTTGATCCTAAGGCAATCCAATGTGTTTTCCTTGTGCATGCTAAAGATCAGAAAGGGTACCGTTGTTTTTTTTCCTACCTTAAAAAGATATTTTTCTCTCAGGATGTTACCTTCGTTGAAACCGAGTTTCCTTCACTTCCACAAACTACATGTCCAGTGCCCCAAGTTTATTCAGAAGATGATTTCTTGTTGTTTCATGTTCAAACACAATAGTCCCACATAAGGGTGCCCTCCCCTACCGAACTAGTATCCCGGTCCGACGGTCCGCAGATACTGGTTCAATCAGCACCGCCATCGCCCAAACGAACATTGCTGATAGTGCCCGTGATCACAGAATCATCACCCTCCTCTAGCTCCACTAATTCATCTCCGCCTGTTCCACCGACTCGACCTCGTCGTGCCCGTCGTGATTATCCTTTGTATGTTGAAAACTACAAAGGGCTTGTGAGCCACCCTCAGTCCTTGATAGCTACTATTGATGGGATTCATATTCCTAATTCTGTCGAGGAGGGTCTCAAATATCCCGGCTGGCGTGCTGCTATGGAAGAGGAAATGAAAGCTTCGGGAGAATCATACTTGGGACTTGGTAGATTTACCTACTAGTAAACATGCAGTAGGTTGCCAAAGGGTATTTACGATTAAGGTGAAACCAGATGGTACTCTTGATCGCCTAAAGGCTCGTCTGGTGGCTAAAGGCTATTCTCAGTCCTATAGTGAGAATTATTTTGAGACCTCTTCAGTTGTCAGGATGACATCGGTGTGTGTTCTCTTGGGCTTAGCTATTCGCTATGACTGTCCATTGCTTCAGCTGGATATCAAGAATGCATTTCTCCACAGAGATATTGAAGAGGAAGTGTATATGGTGCAACCTCCCGGGTTCGTTGCAAGGGAGAACAAAGTGTGTCATCTGCGGAAGGAACTCTACGGTCTCAAACAATCACCTCGTGCGTGGTTTGGTCGATTTACACATGTTGTTACTCAATTTGGCATATGTCAGTCAAAGAAGGTTCATTCGGTATTCTACCGACAGACATTAGCTGGAAGGATACTACTTGGTGTCTATGTTGACAATATTGTAATCACGGGAGACGACAACCAGGAGAAGTTTCTGGGAGAACAATTTCAGACCAAGGATATGGGATCGTTGAACTATTTTTTGGACATTGAAGTCACATGGGGTAAGTGGTACATTGTAATGTCTCAAAGGAAGTATGTGCTGGACATACTAAATGATGCAGGACTGATGCAAGCCAAGGGAGCAACCTCACTCATGGATCCAAGGGCAAAGTTACTCTCAGACGAGGGGATCCTGATGTCCAATCCAGATCAGTATCGTCGAGTGGTTGAAAAACTCAACTACTTGGCGGTCATGACTCGCCCGGACATTTTCTTTGTTGTAAGCGTCGCAAGTAGATTTATGGCTTCTCCACAAGTTCCACACAGGTAGGCAGTCCACAGAATTCTGTGCTATTTAGTCCAAAATCCAGGAAAAGGAATTCGGATGGAGAATCATGTCATACTCGTGTTGAATACTTGATGCTGACTGGGGTACAAGCTTGACGGATAGACGATCTACATCTGGCTACTCCGTATTTATTGGCGGAAACTTGGTATTGTGGAAGAGCAAGAAGCAGAGTTTGATAGCACGGTTAAGTTCAGAAGCAAAATATCGAGCCATTGCTCATGGCACGGCAGAAGTATTATATCTGCAGCATCTTCTACAAGAGCTGGGAGAAGAAACATGATCTAAAGTAGCAGATATGTGATGTGATAACCAATCTGTTGTCCATATTGCTATCAATTATGTATTTTATTAAAGGACGAAGCACATTGAAATTGATGTCCACTTCGTTCGTGATGAGCATAAAAAGGAGATGATAAAGTTTCATCACGTGAGGACCGGTGATCATATAGCCGATATCTTCACGAATTTTTTTGGGGTCCTCGGGTGCAATTTTTGTGTAACAAGCTGGGCATGATTGACATCTATGTTCCAGCTTGAAGGAGGGTGTTAAGAGTATTAGTAGTATTGGGCTTTTAGTCCCACATCGGGTAGAACAATAATGAGAGGGGTTAGCCTCTCCTATATATATGTAACCCACTCTTCAATAATAATCATCCTATTATTCTACTTTACAGGGCACAAAACTACAAACTATACCAATTCACATTCCCATAACCTTGTTTCATTAGATTTAGTCCTCATCAACCTAATCTATCCCTTAAGGGATTATAAATTATATTTCTAGTGATCTCTACATATCTAATTAGAATTTAAACTAAAGGATTGGAAAAAAAATCAAAAGTTATTCTATTGGAGGTTGAATTCCAATAAAAGATCCAAGTAATTTGACACAATGGCCATGGTCAAAACTTCTCCTTGAGCCTCCAAGCTTGGCTCTAACTTTGGAAGGGATTTGGTGAAGTTTGGGTGGTGGAATAGTTGTGGAGAAGAATGTTTGGTGTTTGGGAAATGGTGGACAACTTTGAAGAAGATGAAGTGGAGAAGAAGAAGTGGAGTAGAATGAAGGGGTGGGGGTGTGTTTATAGGGGTTTGTTAGCTTCTCTTGTAAGTCTCATAGATATTAAACTTGAAGAGGTGGAAAGTAAATTATAAGTTTACCCCTAGATATTTAATTATGAAGAGGTGGGTTGGAAATATCTAGATATTAATTTTCTAATGACCTAATCCAAGATTAACCCTTACCTAAATACTAATTAGGATTAATTAACTAATCAAACTATCTAGATATTTATTAATCATGACAAAAATAAATAAATAAATATAAATTATAAATTTGAAAAAGTGGTGGTTACACATTGTGGCGGAATGTTTCTTTCTTTCTATTTTTCCAAACTTTTTTGTTCTGTACAGCCAATTAACCAAAACTATATTACTCTATAATTGTTTTTTTTTTCTGTATTTCCATTAGTATAAGGAGATTGACCTCACCATAACTGGTAGTGCCAATTGTAGATGATTTGATTTTTTTTTTTTCTATTGTATATAAGACAGAAGAAACATTTGATTCACCATTTTAACAACTGTTCAATGATTCTCATGTGAACTGCTATTATTCACTCAGAGAAGAATTGTGAAGAATTTTATACGAACTGGCCTTGTAAGTTGTACCTGTGCCAAACTGTCAGCAAGTGTGCTAAGCTCTTAGTCTAAACAATAGGAAGGATCCAGGTAGCCTATGGTTTGGTCAACATATCCAATCATCATCATTTCCTTCTCCTGTCAAAATGGGGTTGGCAATGGAATACAAGAATGTTCCACTAAAACATTGGCAAAGTTTTATGACCAGCTGAAACTGATGTGCCAAATACCTAGCCAGGAAGAGATGGCTTTGCCTTAGAACCTTTAAGACCAGTTTGCCAGTAGGTAAGACTTATTCATGCAATGCAATTTAAGCTTATGCAACTAAGGATCATCCTCCAAGTCAAGTCTAGAAGAAGAGGTAAGATGATACAATTTATCAGAAAATCTATAGCAATAACTAAGTAGCACGAGTTTTCATGATGAAACTGTCATTTTTTTACTGTTCATGAGGGCTGCAGTTGATAACTGTTCATTTATTTTGGGAAAATGCAGGACAGGAGAACTCTTTGTTGAGCTTGAAAAGTTGTTTGGTTCAGTGGTAGAAGTACCTGTTCAAGTTTTCCTAACAGGGTACCCTCAAACACCTTCCTATGACATATCTAGTTGTTCTGTTTATGGAAATGCTTTCTATGCTTCTCAGAATTGAATTACTGCTTGTAAGGGATTCTGTTTACCCTTTGCCACATTCTGAATGACACCTATTCCATAAAGGAGTGTGGTTTGATTTCTACATGTGCCTTGTTAGGGCCTGCATGCAAATATCAGAAGGACATACATCCAACCTTAGAGCTATCTTTGAGGAGTTCCTTGAGAAATGGCCAATAACAGAGCCACAAAACTTTTCTGATGGATGCCAAATGCAGTTTGGCATGGATGTCGAGAAACATCTGGAAGTAGCAGAAGTTTACGCAATAACTCTTCTTGCGGTGGTGTTACATAAACCTGATGCTGCAATTTCTTGGACAGAACAAGCAGCAATACCTGAAGAAAAACGTCAGGTAAGACCTATTTCATAGAGTTCTCATGTCTGTATTACTGAGCTGTGTGAAAAGTTACATTGGGATCAACGGGACATGTTTCACTGAGTGGTTTGTGTAGAAATCACGTCTACAGTACCAGAAAATCTAGCCAACAAGCTGGTCTCATAAATTCTCACCTCAAATTTTATGAGGAAGTCTTCTTTTAATTTTGTTTTTTGAATTTGAACTTAGAAACTATTTTGCATTTATATGAAGTTCACAATGTTGATTTTAGTTTAAAGTATTAATATTTAGTCTGATTCCCGCCAAGCAGTTTCTTAACAGATATTAATATTTCATTGCACAAAACAGTTCATTTTCTTGCCATGTTCCTTAAAGCAGGAAGTTAGGTACATGGAGATAATATTGAATGTGATCGTCAACTATCTTTCACATAAGGTTTAAAGGATTTAAAGACGCTATTGTTCCTTAACAGTTAATTATTGCTGGATTGAAGCCAGACAGAAATGCTCTGATTGTATTTAACTAAATGCTTTTGTGGTTGATTTACTTGTTATTTTAGTTACTGGGCTATCTGCTTGCAGTTTCACTTTTCACTGTCATATGACTCCTTTGGTAACCTACAGAAAATACTGAATGATGCAATCATGTATTTCCTTCATACATAATTTTGTAGGAGATGTTGAGAAAATTGCGATCATTGCATATTTCTGCACAATCCAGCACACCTTTAGGCTCAGCTACAGTTCAGACATCAGATAAAGTTGGCAGTTCATTCTCTTCAGGCTCTGGTTCAGCTATGGGACAAAAACTTCTTAAGACTGTACCGCAAGCCAGTCCAAATGGAGAGGAACAAAAAGTAGCCACTTCGAAATCTATTCACTCATCTATTAAGCACATCTCGGATTGGTCAGTTAGTTTGAAGTTTGGCAAGTTCCAGTTGGTGCTTCCTCGTAGAAAGACTATGATTTTGGTTTCATTGCTGCTTTTCACTTTCTATATTCTCCGGAGCAGGAGCAGAATCCTGAAACAGTAAGATGTCTACTTCACTTGTTTTCATTTCTTTGCATTCTCAGTCCAAATGATAAAATAATGAGTAAATGAGAATAGAGGTTTCCCTCCTCCTAGGAGGTCGAAAACCTCTAGACCATCCAATGTGCCTTGCATTCTTGAAAAATAGTTGCATGCATCTTGAGGATGAGTGCAATACGCTGTTGGGAATGGTGTTTAGTTTTAATGGTCTTCATCCACAGTAAGTTACATATGGACTTCACTTGAACATTGTGTATGAATTTCAAGAAGGCATAAATTTTTATTGAGAAAAAAACTTGGGATTCAAGTATAAGTGCAGCGTACTTGTGGAATTTCGTTAGGAACTCTATTACTCGAAGAATGATGAACATCCAAGGTATTCAATGCACAGGAAAGCAAACATATTAAAGATTATAATACCAAAATGTAATACATGCTTAAATTTGGTGGTCTTGGCACCCAAGCACCTCATCTTCACAACTAGCCTAATGCTTCCTCTGGATGTGTTGTGATCCTCCAACAGCTACAACACTATACTAGATGTCATCTAGTGTGCAAAATTAGGAGGGAGGATTGCACTTTGCAGATCCCACACTCTAGATTTAGAATGGTTGACATCACCATTTTAGGTAGCATATTCACTTTTCGTTTTTTTATAGAAGTTTTTTGCTCAGATCATAAGGACAAGTCAGTTAAAGCCAAAAGCTACTTATGTCAAGAATATTTCTTGCAAGTTTCCCTATTGAATATAATTTTCTCAAACTGTCTATGTTTATGACCCTTACTTCCAATGCCAGTGGATTGGAATTGAAACATCCATACTTGTCAAGTTGTGGAATTGGATTGCTCATGTGAGTATTGTTGGCTGGTTTGACTTTGTTCTCTTACCTCAAGATAATAAGTATGTTTTATGCCTTTAGCCTAATTAACCTAAAGAAAAGGTGGTCATCTTTCTTCTCACTACCAAATCCAACATCTATGATTGCCATCTGATCTTTCGTTGTGGCCTGTATAACACCCTGACCGAAGTGGCGAGATTGTGAAAGGTAGTGGACACGAGTAGAAAGGTTCTAGAATAGAGATGGGGAAGAATGAAGAAGGAGGTTGAGGGGTAGCAAAAGTGATGGATATGGTGGAGAGGGAGGAGAGTGAATAATGAAATCAGTGCAGGAAATAAAGTGATTAGTGGACTTGGGGAGATGAATGCGATTCTCTATAGCAAAATGTGTCTATCTTTCCTCTTTGTTTAGACTTTTCATGGTCTAGGGAAACATGAAGACTGCTCCTTGGTTGCATGAGCTTAAACTGCATATCCAATAGATAGTTCTATCTACACGGCAACTGTCTATCTAGGCTTTATGGTATGACCTTGGCTAGAATTTTGACAACAACGTAGAGGGTTAATGTCAGGTTGACAGATAATCATAAATATTTAGTCAAATCTGGAGCTTTCTTAGGCTTCATGGCCAAACCCATTCTACTGGGAGAAGACTTTAGATGATGATGATGTTGATGATGATGAAGGTTAAAATAATTTGTGTATTGTCATGTAATTGATTTATCTTTATTTTTTGAATAAATTGACTATTTTGTGAATAAGTACAAGAAAATCATGAGGTTTTAGTGAAACTAATTGATGCATAAATATGCTGATGCCTAAGGAAGATGTTTTCCTGCAATAACAACTGATAGCATTATTAACAATTATCATAATCAGTGTATAAAGTTGTTACTGATTATATTATGGTAATTGGAAATAGATCCATAGATATGGGCCAACATTTCCGGAAGTTAGGTTAACATATATATATATATATATATATATATATATATATATATATATATACCAACGTTCGCAATATTAGTATTGGTATCGGCAGTACTGACGGTTTTGGATCAGAGTGTCATATTTT
Source organism: Iris macrosiphon (assembly GCA_036927795.1). Lineage (NCBI taxonomy): Eukaryota > Viridiplantae > Streptophyta > Magnoliopsida > Asparagales > Iridaceae > Iris > Iris macrosiphon. The sequence goes on from JAYESA010000004.1 coordinate 113,031,309, forward strand.
TTGGTATCGGAAAACAAATAATTATTAAAAAAATTAAAAAATGTTTTATACACTTGGGCATAATTATAACTATTTTCTGTGTTGTTTCTTAGTAGTTTTAAAATTGAATAAAATAGTAGTCGTCCTTGCGGATTGGTTTACCTACAATAGAGTAGTTTTCTTCTTTTACATGCTTTTACTACCTTATTATGCTTTTACACCCTTGTTGATTAATCTTTTCCATTCAATTTTTTTGTTGAATTGATTAGAAAAGAGTATCAATGTCGGTGGTATCGGATCGGGACAAGCCAAACTGTATCGGTATCTATCGTATCAAATCGATATATATATATATATATATATATATATATATATATATATATATATATATATATATCCCAAAAAAATTTAAAATAAATAAATTGCCCAATAGCATTTCCGCGTATCACACTGCTAGATAAATTGGTTAACTTGTGAAGAATTCGTGATAATGGGGTGAATGCTGTGTATGATTGTTGTAGTGAATAGACCACCGGTTGTAGGGGGTCAAATTTTTTTATGTTCAGCGACTATGGTGCAGTTTATAGTAGGGGTTTCTCTTCATCCATTTTGAGCTAAAGCTAATATCAAATGGGATTTCTTGTTTATGCATCCCGCAGATTTATAACCAGGCAAGTTTCATCCATACGAAAAGCCCTTATCGATGCTTGGCAACTCGCATTCTCAGTCCAGGTTAACCCTCTTGCCGCAGTGCAGCAGGTGCCTTTGCCTGCATCACGGGGAAGCAGATGAGATGATTACCTGGTGTTCTATCCTATCTTCGGGTTGCGTCCCGTGAGATGATGGCGTAAGAGTATCACAAAGAAAATAGATACATAGCTCTCCCAATAATAATCATTGAAACCCCAGTAAAATTATGTGCTTGCTCTTTTCATTCAACAGGAGTCCTAGTTGGGGACTTTGCAAGTCTCTTTATTTGAAGTCATTGTGGAGTGAACCTAATGGTGAGAACAGTTGATAAAAAATTCTTGCAACATCACTGATGCAAATTTGTATCTATATATGATCATGTTACTATATATATATATATATATATATATATATATATATCAAATGGATGCTTTTTCGCTTTTGTGGGTGAGATGATGGAAGCGCAATTCTTTCAATTTCTTGTTTTCCAGATTTTTTTTTTTTTAACATTTTTAATGCTGTGGGCATCCCTTTCCAAAACAGATTTTTGGAAATGGGCGTTCTAAAAGACGGGATGAAATATAAGTGTAATCTAAACTAGTCCTTATTATTCTATTAGGTTTCTATGATAGTTAAATGATAGATGTTGTCTTTTATTAGACCTTTACTGTTCTTCTCACTATAATCTTGTTTCATTAGAGTATGTTTTCACCTCCATGGGATGGTCTGCTTCCTACAGTGTCAATGTTCAACTCCACCTGCTGCTAGCCAACTATCACATCTATCCATATTTTAGGCTAAATTTTACTTTGATACCCTCAACTATTCTAAATGTTCAACTTAATACCCAAAACTTTTAAAATGTTCAAGTTAATACCATGAAAAATAAATTTCCTAAAATACCCCCCCCCCCCCCCTCCCTTCCCAGCCCCCCCTCACCCACTCCCCCTCCTCTCCTCTCGCCGTTCACCTCCCCATGTGCAGTCCGTGCCCGCACGTGCGCTGCTCCTGCTGCTGCTCCTATTGTTGTTGTTATTGCTCGTCCGCCCCCGTGGGCTCGTGTGCACCGTCCGGCCGGAGAGGGAAGGGGGAGGGGGGGGTCGGCCGGAGAGGGGAGGGAGGGGGGGGGGCTGGTGAGGGAGTTGGGGAGAGGGTAGTTTAGATTTTTTTTTTTTTTTTTGTATTAAGTTGCAAAGTTTTATTAGTTGAGGGTATCAAGTTATTGATTAAAAATGTTTAGGGTATCAAAGTGAACATTTATAATAGTTGAGGGTATCAAAGTTGAACATTTATAATAGTTGAGGGTATCAAAGTGAAATTTAGCCTGTTGCTAATGCTAAGGATCCTTTAACCCCTCTACCTGCAAGTGTCATTTTCAAGGAAGGCTAAATTCGTTAGCTTTGTCTCGTTAGCAAAATAATATTCGATAGACAAATATAGTAATTAAATTCTTCCGCAATATATGACTCGATCAAAATGTCTTCTACCGTCTACAAACCGTCAAATTTGACCGTTAGTGGTTGTTTTTAAAAAAATACCCAAAATATTTTCTTTCCTTTTCCCATTCATCCTTCTCTCCTCCCTCACAAGCCTCCCCTCCGGTGGTGGCAGCCCACAGCCCCCTCCTCCTCCCTTCGTGGCCACCCGCCCCCCTTCTCCTCCTCCTCGTCGCGGCCACCCTCCTCCCCTCCCCTCCCCACCCATCCACCGGAGAGAAGGGGAGGGGGGGAGGGCTAAAATCGTCATTTAAGGCGTATTTTAATGTCTGTTAACGACAAAATTTAAAATGGGTGTAAACTGAACCAAAATAAAAATGTGAGAGTTTTTTAAAGTCAAGGGTCTTTTTAAGTGCAAAAACGCAAATCTAAGAAGAAAAAAAATTTGCACTTGTAAAACTTTGATACAGATGGTTGTATTTGATACAGTCATCTGTATCAAAGTTTTACTCGTCATTGGGAGTCTTTCGTATCAGGAAGCTGCTGTTATACCTGATATCTCGTTTGGTTTGCGGAATTTGGATTTGGATAAGTCATTCATTTTCTGTGTTTGGATGCTAAAGAAAATGAGATGAAAAAAAAAAAAAAATTCAAGGAGGAAGAAAAATATGAGAGAAAATGATTTCCTAACTATCTTCATTCAGGTCATGGATTCACTTTCCAACCCATAATAACTCACTTTTCCTTTTAATTTTCTGACTCTTTTCAAATACCGCAAAAAAATTTAATCGAAATTATAATTTTTTTTTAAAAAAATGAAAGGAACAAAGAATTGATTATCTTTCGTTTTCTTTTCACGAACCAAACAAGGAGCGGCAAAGATGCTATATCTACTGAGCTCTTCAGAATACTCACTTTGTGATCTCACATCTTTACCATCGGAAAAGTCTTCCATCAGTTGTAAATGAGTCTTGAAATGAAACTTGCGGACGACGACAATATGGATGGATAAAAGCACGTCTTATAGCTTGAAAATGATTACACCAACGATATTGATTTGATTATGATGAGACATTCGATGCTATTGTGAAGTTGTGTAATGGGCCGGTCCGGCCGAGGTTTGGGTTGACTGAATTTGATCGAATTTGAGTTCGTCCGGATTCAATCCGGTGAAGATAGCAGGTCAGTTCGGTCGGTTTGGTAGTCGATTCAGTTCGGACTCGTGATCCGGTCTACAGTGGACCGGACCAAACATCAAACCGGTCCGGTATTTTTTTAAACCATTTTTTACGTTTATTTATATTATTATATTTTATATATATATAAGTTATTTGATATAAGTTAATAAATTCAACTTAAAATTTACAGTTTTTTTGTTACTAAGTTATTTTTGTATAATTTAAAATTTATAAGTTATTTGTTAGAAAAAAAAAATTCTATAATTTACATAAAAATTTATATAAACATTAAGTAAGAAAATTTTATTTGATTTCTTTATATCAATATTTATATAATTTTAAGTATAAATTAAAATCTAAATATTTATAAGTTGAAATTTTTATCATTTTAGATATTTTTTTAATACTGTTAGGGTATTAAGTTTGTACAATTATAGTTGAGGTATCAACTTGTCGAGTTTTAAAGTTTAGATATCAAAATTGGAAAAACTTGAATAGTTGAGGGTATCAAGTTAAAATTAAACCAAAATTTAAACTATTATATTAACAGTCTCCAACTCAGGTAAAACAAAATTTATATTATTTTAGATACTTGTAACTTTTTTTTAATTGGTTAGGGCCACAACAGATACAATTAAAAATTGTATATAATTGGATATGATATTTCTAAATGTGGTACGTTGCTTTGAATGGGTAGATATTGGTTTAGTTGAGATACAAATAATTATAAATGTGATATAAAATTACTTTCTAACTCGTTTGTCTTTTAACCGGGCCAATGGTAATTGTTAAAGACACTACAAAGAGGCATCACCATACAACATCTATCTTTTGATTTGGTAAAAGAAAAAAATCAAAAGATTGAAAATATCATGTTATAATTTGTGGACCTCAGTAAGTAATCTATAAACAGGGCCGACTATGACACAAGACAATCAGGTGACCGTCTAGAACCCGCGGATCAGGAGGGTTCAATTTTTTTTTTAATCTACATTAGTAATTTTGGAGAAAAAAATACTATATGCATACTACTATTAATAGCTTTGAAAAAATTAAATACTATATGAATATATTGCTATTAATACTATTATAGTAGTCTTGGAGAGAAAAAATCTGCCACTAAAACGGGATCCCAACGGTTATATTAAAAAAAAAAAAATTAGCCGAATCAAACATGAACCGGATCGGACCGGACCGATCTGTTGACCGAATTCAGATCGACCCGGACCAAATTTGATCGAGTCGGACCCGAACCTAGTTTCCGACCGTCCGTCCTTTTCAACACCTTTGAGCTATTGTTAACGTGGCCAAAGTACGTACTCTTAGTTGAGCTTTCGTAGCATGTCTTTTGGATGGATGTTATGAATAATTTTCTTCACTTTGACTGTTGAGGAAATTTTCTCTACGATAATCGACTTGATTTACTTGGAAAAGAAAGAGTACAATATACAGGGAGGGTAGATTCCTCTTATGCAACTTCCTCTTTCTTTTTCTCTTCCTCTTGCAATATCTTCTTTTACAATCATAATCGAAAATAACAAGATAAATTCATCTTCCTTTTCCTCTTTTTCATTTCAATATATATTTTCTAGATTTTTTCAAATATATATATATATATATATACATAACAATTTTTAGGATTTTTATTTATAGATTTTAATTAATATGTGTTGGAATTTATTTATTTCGACCACCATTATTGGTGGTTTTGAACACCATTTTTAGAATTTGAAATATTTAGAAATCGACACAATTGAATTGGGAACGACGAACGACTGTCAGAATTCTGGCAGTCCTAAGACAATTTTCTGTCTTGGGACTATCAAAAAATGATAGTCCAGTAACTTTTTTTGGTATACAAAAATAAGATTAAAAAAATTTATGATAGCATGTATCACTATGTGTGCAGGCCTTACTAATTTCCAAAAGGATGCTTTACGGGCCAAAGAAAAAGATATTTTTCAGACTTGGCCTACCTTTGTATATAATTCCATTATTATTTTTTCATTTTTTTTTTCATTTGTAAAAACAGCTTTTTGGCCTACATTCCTAGGGATACACAACTAGGGGTGCAAACGAGCCAAGCCGAGCCAAGCTTTCATAAGCTTGAGCTTGGCTTGATTAGAATTAACCGAGCTCGAGCTCGAGCTTGATAAAATTTCTATTTTAGAGCTTGAGCTTGGCTCGAGCTCGTTTATATTAAGCTTGAGCTTGGCTTGGTTTGAGCTCGAGCTTGGCTTGATAAGCAAGCTTGATTCAAGCTTGATAAACAAGCTTGATAAGATCAAACTCAAGCTCCTTAAGCTTGATTTCAAGCTTTTTCAGCTTTATTTCAAGCTCATTAAGCTTGATTTCGAGCTTAACGAACTTGATTTCAAGCTAGTTAGGCTTGAATTCAAGTACCTATAATATTAACAATTTATTTATAAAAATTTAATTTAAAAAGTTCCTTAATATCAATTATTAAGGACATATAATTATATATAATGCACACAACTATATTGTTATACAAACATGCATAAAATTAAAATTCAATAAAGAACAAATTAAAATTTAAATAATAAAATAAATTTGTAGACTGCCAGCAACGAGCTCCTAAACGAGCTTCTAAACGAGCCAGCTCGCAAGCTCAAACGAGCCGAGTACTTTTAAGCTTGAACTTGGTTCGTTTATTAAACGAGCTCGAAAATGAAACTTGAGCTTGGCTTGTTTACTAAACGAACCGAGCTCAAACGAGCTTTTATCGAGCCGAGCTTCGAGCAGCTTGCGATCGGCTTGGCTCATTTGCAGCCCTATACACAACTTTGTCGACACACACACAATCGTATGACGGCAGAAAATATTGTATCATGGTCACTGTTGGACAGGCAGCAAGCACAATCTCTGAAATTGTTGCGTTAACATCAAATAGTACAACTTAGGAGACTTCCAGATTATTTTTTCAATCGAAAACAAAATCTTAACAAACGTGTGCTAACCTGTATCTATATCTATACTACTATATATATATGAGAAAAGTTCTATCTTCACCGTAATTTTTTTTCCCAAATATATCCTTACATCCGTGTACTAATTTAAATTAGAGTTATTTGTGATGATGGTAATATAATAATAAATTTAGAATAATTAATGCAATTTTTTTTTTTTAGAATTCCTAAGTTGTCTTAATAAAAATTAAAACAATTACAATAAATATCTTTTAGTCTTCTTAATAATGATCTATGAAATACGTGCAACGCACGTGCATATATACTAGTTGTAGTATAGAGAAAAATTTCAACTTTACCGTGAATTCCCCCCCCCCCCCCCCCCCCAATATGTCATTTCATATGTTTACTAATTAAAATTGTTAATTGAAGTAAATAGAAATAGCTTAGATAATTCCCAAAGTTGTCCCTTAAGTATATATATATATATATATATATATATATATATATATATATATATATATATAATGAGAAAAGTAAAAGTTCATCTTCATCACAAAACTTTTGTTTTCAAATATACTCTTGCATATGTTTATCAATTAGTATTGTTCATTAAATTAATGGAGGCAGTTATGTAATTACAGGAACTGTCTTTTAGTCTTCCTAAATAATCTTAATAAAGATTACATTAATTATAACAGTTGTCTTTTAGTATTCATAATAATAATTTATGAAATACGTACAACACATATACATATATACAAATACTAATATAATAATAAATTTAGAATAATTAACTCGGTTGACTTTTGGTCTTTATAAGTAGTAATTTTTTCTGCATTGCATGTGCATTTTTCTAAGTAATTTGTAAGTATGTTTTTGTAAGATTTTAAGGACATTCACTCAACTTGGAGATATAATTAGTTCATTTATATCCACAACCAAATTTGGTAGTTCGAGGAATCAACCATTAACTTTTGAAGTACTTCGCTCAATGATCGGATTGAGCTAACTCCTGTGGTGCATCCACAGGGTCCTCAGGCAATCTCTAATCCAAACCCTCAAATGTCTAATTGAGAGAAAATCCTCTCTAACTCACCCTCAATTTGGAGAAAATTTTCTCAAAGTTTTTGAGAAAAGAGTGGTTTGATCCTCAAATTTGAAATCCACTATTTATGTATATTTTATTTTATATCTTTTAATTTACAAATATAACTAATATAATAATAATACTAACAAAAAGTAATATTCTTCCAATAAAGTGTAATAATATTGAATATTTTGTTATTAGTATTAAAAAAAGTCTTTGTCGAATTTCATATAATTTTGGATCATGTACAAAATTTTGCATAATTTTGTTTTTATGTAGAAAATTTGATATATATAAATAATGTATAATAATATAGTGTATATGATTATATTAAAATAATTATAAAAAGGAAAATTATGAAGAAATAAATAATAGTTGTATATTATTTGAGGATAGATGGATTAGAATTGTAAGAATTTGAGGATGAAATAATAATATTCCATTTTGAGTCAGTAAAATTTTAAGAATAGATTGGAGATGGCGTTAGTGCTGAAACAGTAAGCAACAAATAGATTATCGAAAGATGAAACAGAGATGCACTGGTAGAAGAGAAGAGGTCTGGTAAGCATGGCGATCACTCTACAAATCTACAAATAAATGAAAGAAAAAAAAAAAAAGGAAAATTATGCAGGCTTTAAAAAATCATAAAGACTTTGAAAACATTCACTAAATGATGAATTAGTGAGAGCACGCTCAGTTTGAAACTTTGTTATGTACTTTGTGTCGTTGTCGGACACGTATAAGCCATACACTCCAAATCTCTCCTCGGACGAGCATCTCCTCCTCCTCTGTTATTCATGAATCAATCAGTATAAAATCTTCTTCTGCTTCTAACCCAAAACTTGGTAACAAACTACTAGATCAAATCAATAGAACATGATGATAGAAGATATCAAAGGAAAGGAACTAGTAAATAGTAATTTATGGTTACTATCATTGTTATTCATATGACAGCACATAACAGAAAAGTCCCATACAATCTCGCTCAATAATATATAGCATCTACTCTCCCTCTTCATTTTGTGCTTGGAAGCTAGTAAGTAGAAAATGCTGGATTGAGCCTGTGTGTGGCCTTCAAAGTAGCTATTCATTTCACTTGCTCTTTTGTTACAACTCTCAGCAAGCAAGCAAGATGGTAACTGATAACTAGATGCTACTGCTCTAAGTAATTTAAGGCTCGTGATAAAGGCACTACAAAGTAGACTCAGGGCTAGTCCAGTATTAGTGCTAGTCCAGTTATGAATTTTTTTTACTCAGGCTAGTTCAAATTTTACTAGACCTGCCCACCCTCTTCACCTCCCTCCTCCTGCTCCCCCTTCCGCTTCTCCACCGCTCGCCGCCGCCCCCACCGCTCGCTGTCGTCCCCGTGCACAGCAGCGACCCCGTCCTTCACCGCTCGCCGCCGTCCCCGCGCGCAGCAACAGCTCCGTCCTCCACCGCCGCCCCCCGCGTGCAACAGCAGCCCCGTCCTCCACCGTGCGCGCGTCTCCGTCTCCTCCCCCGCCTCCTCATCCTCCCCTACCGCTCCTCCGCCTCGTCCCCCCTTCCGGCCTCCACACAGCCCAGCCCTCATGTCACCTCGTGTCCTTTCCAGGCTGTCAAAATTTTGACAGTCCTACCAATTGGAAGGACGGTCAAAATTTTGACAGTCCTAAAAAATCAACATATTTTGACAGTCCTGATTATAAAAAAAATCAATTGAAAATGGACAGCCTGGTGAGTAATTTTTGGGAGTGACAAACTTGTAATTATCAATGATGAAAATTTGGACTGCCCCGAGTCAATTTTGAAGTGCCTTTATCAAGAGCCTAATTTAAATGAAACAAAGCAGTGATAAACATTTATACTCAAGATTATACCACTACCCAAACAATACTCTACATCATGTATTAATTGCAGCAAAGTAAACAAACAGGCCAAGGATTGGGCTGCCCCGTGATTGGGACATTGTGCAAGAAGAGAAAATCTTGGTTTCAATCTACAAAGATAATATTACATAATATACTCTTTGAGATAAATCAAATACCAAGAAGAGGAAAATGAGAACCACAATAAGATTAAAACTCGATTGTTGCACTCTGCAGCTCATTTCCACTGCCAGGAAACATAACACTCATATATATATATATATATATATAATCTTTAAAACATTCAACCACCAACAGTATGACATTTTTTTCTGGGTTCTGTTGCAACATAAATACTATCAATTCTTATTGTTCCATCTTTTCACACAGCATATAAAAAGATCAAAGCATCATCTGTCCAGGTTCAAAAAAATAAGCTTAACAATATACATAAAACAGCTAATCAAAACCCAAATATTTTGCAAGTTAAAAAGGGGTCAAATATATAGACAAAGCACATGTTATGGAACGTGCATCCAAGAATCTAAAAGCATCTACCTGAAAGCCCTAAGAGAAACGAAACAGATCGTGGTAAATAAATTGGGAGAAAGAACCTAACAGTGGCACAAAAATATAATCTGGCTTCTCCCCTTCATCTTTTAACTGTAGTACATTAGCTGCTGCGTGGACGAGTCACTAGGATATCCGTCATATATCGCCTGTGAACCACCTGAGATGAGACCCACAGCTGACTGGGCGGCAAGCCCGTGCTGTCCACCCATTGACCCACCACCAGCAGTGATAGCAGCAGCTGCAGCAGCATGGGTCAGCATAAGCTGCCGCTGGTAAGCCAACAGATCTGCATGTGAATAACCCTGAGGAACTCCTGGTGTTGAAAGGAGCTGGAATGGTGGCCCAGGAGGTGGCAGTGGGTTCGAAGTTGTCCCTGGCGGGGTGGGTTTTGTACCCCATGAACACTGGAAAGATATTCGGTGAGGCATCAAAATGTAGAACTCCCAAAATGAGCTATAAGCTTTTCTAGAGTAGCTGAGTAGGGGAAAGTAATGCTTACTTTCATTGATTTTCCACATACGATCCTCCCATTGGCCATCTGAATGGCTAAAGCAGCTTCTTTGTGGGTATGGTACCTCACAAATCCAAAACCTTTGTCTCTTTGGATCCGTACTTCCTCAATTACGCCAGCTCCGAGAGTGTGGAATTGCCGATGAAGCTCAGCTTGTGTCACCTGAAACAATCCAGTATTCACCAAATGAACAAGCAAGATATATACATATACAAACTCTCTTCTAACCAAAGTATTCTTCCATTTATCCAAGAACCAAATAGATAAGGAACCTCCGAGATTGAATAAAATTTATAACCAAAGGCTAACATGGCATCAACCACAAAGGTTATTGACTGAAACCCCTGTCAATAGCACCATTGGAATCGGACTTGTGGTACAACATATATACCTCATGTTTCAATAGCATCCACCAGAAAGGGTGTTGACTGAAATCCTTATAAATAGCATCATTGGAGTTTTACTTCTACATATATACCTCATGTGCCAGATTGCCAACATATACGGTAGTGTATGCAGGATTGTTTTCAGGAGCCTCATCATTTGAATTCTCCTGATCTTCATCTGTTAACAAGAGAGACCAAAATCAGAAGTGATATACTGCTCCATTGTCGTGTCAAAACTAGTGAATAATTTCAATAATTTGGCTGTACAAGGTTCAGTGACCACCTAATTGTTATTTTTATAGTACATTGTTGTGACTTGTTTCATTAGCAGAGCATAAGAGTCTACTTTATGGAGATAAATCTAGGTAGAGATCCTCACCAGCATTAGTAGCACTTCCGTTTGTCAATCCAACTGCATTTTGATTATCGTCACTTTGCCTGTCTTCTCCAGAATTCTTTGTTGCCCAATTGCATCGTATTTGCCTGCTACCAAGCCATTTGCCTGCCAATCAGAATTCCACATTAACCTGGGAGAAAGTAGAATCTAGATTCTAGAAACAATATCCAAGAAAGATCAACTTATCTCCCTGTGACCAATCAAATGTCATATTGCTCCATTTTCTTACCTGAAAGGTTATTTATAGCACTTTGAGCATCCTGAGGGGAAAAAAGTTATAACCATCAGGAAAAATGCGATATTTTGTTCCCCATCATTATAATAAAATGGGTTAACTATATTTTTCTGAAGACAAATTTCAGCTCCATCGTAAACCTAAGAATGATACTTAAAACCTGGAGTGCTTATGGAGTATTATGTGATCGCAAGCTGAATTTGAAAGGAAAACTCTACAAGACTTTATAAGACCATCCATGCTTTATGGATCAGAGTGTTGAGCAATTAAGAAACATATCCAAAAAGTTAGTGTGTCAAAATTATAATGCTAAGATGGATTAGTAGAAATACGTTAAAGGATATGATTGGTGTCATTAAAATCGTTTTACAAAGCCGAATAATCACACCATATTACAAGTTTTTTTTTTGCCTAGGACTGGTTAAAATTCCATTAATCGGACTAATTAATTAGAGAGACCGCTTGACCAGTCAAAAGCAAGTAATCAGGCCTATTATTGTTAACTAGGCCAATTAATCACTGGCTTGATTAGTTTGAAAGCAAGTTTGGTCAAAATCAAGTACCCGAAAAAGTAAATAGTTTACTTTCCTAGATAAAACCAGACGAAATCCAAAATTTACAATCGATAACCTTAATTTCTTTTTCCCAAATTATCAATCCCTAACTTTCTTCCTCTTCCTCTCTCAGGAGGCAGAGAATAAAAGGGATAAGTGAACTAGCGATCAAAGACCACATATTGACCACTACCAATACTAATTGATATCGACATTGGGGGTCTTTTTCTCAGTGAATATGATAGAGAAAATTGAATGGAAAAGGCCAATCAACAAGGGTGTAAAAACATAGTAAGGTTGTAAAAGAATGTAAATGAAGAAAAAATATTTCTCGCAAGTAAACCAATCAGCAAGAGTGACTATTATCTGATTCAATTTCAAAGCTACTAAGAAACAACACATAAAATATTTAAAATTATGCCTAAATGTATAAAATAAAAAAAATTAAACTTGTAATAATTTATTGATATTTTTCTTTTCGTACCAAAAAATCCGACACTGATTCGAAACCGCTGATACCGTCGATCCCGGTACTCTGGGAAGGGTTCGATACCGATACAACAAACCTTGCTTCCTAGCCAAGCTTGGAGCTCACTACATCTGCTCTCCCGCTTGAGAGCTTGAGAGGGAGTGTAGAACTAGTTAGCACTTATTTCTTGTATGACGTATAGCCTTTTATAGTTTTGCTCTTACTTTTAGTCCCGTATCGGGAAAAAAAATAAGGAAAGCACATCCTTGCCTATAAATATGTAATCTCCACCATATTAATGAATTAGGAACATTAAGTTGAGCCAACTTCTCACATGGTTTCTTGTAAAAAGATTTACATAGTAAGAAATGAATTAATAAACCATTACTGAACATTGCATTAAAATATGATTTTGCATATTATGATATAGCCTCATTAAATAATTAAAGTTTTATTCATGGTCGAATGGAATACAACAGAGCTCACTTCACCCATGGAGACGGCTCAGGTGGTACTCTGCCTTTGGTCACAGCTCATGGTTGCCCTTCTGCAAATGTCTCGTTCGATCTCAAATGTGTTGTTCGGCCTCAATGACATTGAAGAGGATCACAAAGTTGGAGAGGAAGAGTTTCACTTTCTAGTTTGGATGAGGTTGCTAAAATGGAAGGAGTCAAGGGGAGAGGACGACGAAGTTAGTTGGGTTGGACGACGAAGGTAGTCGGGTCGGGGCAATGTGATTGGGATCCAATACTGTTGGTAGAGATGTAGGAATTTATTTGGGGCTTACGAAATTTTAGAAGGAAGAAAGAGGAGGATGGATATCTCATGAAGGATGGACTTTAAAGAGTAGAAGTATAAACTTTAAAGAAGATAAGAGGAATTCTAGAATGCTTATGGGTTCAGAGAGATTGAAAATGCTTAATTATGACAACTATTGTTAGGATAATAGGCAATAAAAGTACTGTGGGTTTTCAAAAATTCAAATTCAAACAAAATGCAAAATTTTCAAATCTTCACGAATGCCAATTGACTAAACCGTATATTTCAAATTATATCATTTGGATTAGGAAATCCAATACTATGGGTTTTCTTTAACAAATTGTTCTTCAGAGTTTCTATATATGAACAAAATAGGATTATTTGAGCTAGCTATTGTCTTCTGGTTAATGGTTTCTTCTCAAGCAAAAACAGGTTTTTCACTTACTAGAAGGTTTCTTGACAAAAGATTTAAGTCGAATTCTTTATAAAGAAGTAAGTTTAGATTCATTGAACTATTGTCTTCAACTTCATGGGTTCTTCTCAAGAAGATCGATTCTTCATTTGAAAGAATCTAGTATTGGTGCCTGGATAGGGTGTTAATAAAGGTGCACAACATTGATGCATCAATTAAATAGCAAAATACATGTAAAAAGTTAGGGTATAGCAGGCTTTTCGCCAACAACAGAAGAGCATAGGGTGAAAAAAAATTCAGATCACAAAACCAATCGTAAAATGAATAGTACCTGCTGATTCCGGAAGGAAACAAAACCAAATCCTCTAGAGCGCCCAGTTTTATTATCCCACATGACTCGTGTGTCACTGTGAATCATGTGAAAGAGATCAAAAATATCTTATAAACTAGGATTTACAACAACAGAAAAAAAAGGTTTATCCCAAATGATTGGGGTAAGCTTATCTTATCAACTAGGATTAATGTTTTATATTCTATAAATAACTACAAATAATGGCTTATTCCTCGAACATGTTATGAGCATATAAGTTTGGAATTGATGGTATAACTTTGGAATGAATACAAGGCTATCGGTTATCTTTTTCTTAAGTATATTCCAAATACAGCTAATAGAAGGCATATATTAGCACCAAAGTCAAGAAACTCACGAGCAACTAGGGAACACTGAGAAACATGCATAAAGAGTAGAATCAGTAACCTCAGGACTCAAATCACCAACAAATATATGGAAGTGTCCTGCTCAGAATATAATTTTAGCGTTAGACACAAGACTTACAAGTGGGACTTCTTACCCGAAACAATATGAAACAAAACGAAGAACATACCAGAAGTATCTTCCCTTTGACCACTTGCATATGCCCAGTTTACCTTGATTGCCTGGCCATATCTGCAACAGTGAAGTTTATCAATGACAACAGGTAATGTGTCACAAACATCATATAAGCAAATAAATAGGGTGAAGTTTTTTTTTACAGTTGGCGTCCATGAAGTGACGAGATTGCAGCAGCTGCTGACCTCCGATCATGATAATCAACAAATCCAAAGGAAGACTGCAAGATCGAATGCAATACTTCAGCCATGACATCCTTTACAAGCATCACAATAACGATCATGAAAATCAAAGAATTCAAGCCTTGTCCAAACTACACAGAGATGCCCTTTTATTGTTATGCCTTTATTTGTCTAAACATAATAACAATTTTGCCTTTTGTCGGACACTTTTGAACTATATGAAGCAATTATCATCATATACTCAACCATGCATATTGTGTTGGACAAATAATCATGTATTCCACAAATTCAACTGTGAAGTGCAAACCATTAAACAAAGGGTGAAACCATAGCTATAGAGAACAATAACATTGGCCATGTTCAGAAGGAGGAGCTGACAGTGACTGGATTACCAATCCAACCCTTACAGAAATCTCCAAAACTCCAGAAATTTCTAGTAAGTTTGGTCATCGTAGAAGAAATTAACTTCTCCAATCACTAGAACAGGTTCAAAATAACACTTCTTGATGTAACGATTTCAGATCCTTTGGTAATAGACGTCGTTAAGATCAGGTCATAGGTTAGGCCAAATGGTAGATATATGAAATGGTTACCTATCCCCTATCTTATTGTTCCTTAGTAGACCAAGCTAGGTTGTCTTGTGATACTTATAGTGTATGAATTTGCTTGTGTAAAGTATCGTGTATCACGTATGTATCGTGTATCGTATGATATAATGTCTGTAGGAGTTTAGGTCTATACTTCTAAATCTATATATGAACATGATTTAATATAATTTTCTCATAAATCTTTTATTTGTTTCATCTTTACAGATCTATCTATTTCTAGAATAATAGATTATTAAGTATACATTACATAACTCGATTAGAAAAAATCGATACTACCCATCAGCATATAGGTATCGTGTCGGATCAACCAATACGTAACAAAATTGTAGTATATCGTATTGTAAGATACGTATCCTGTATCGAACCATGTATCGTAAGATACTAACAACATAAGGACCAAGTCTAGGACAAGCCTGCCTCTACATTTCGCTGGCCAATTAGGCAATACACTATTCCAGGAGTTGTGTGCCTAGGCATTAGGCATCCACTTAGTGTGTTGGGCCCTTTACATGGGGTTTAGCAGATTATTTTCCTTTATGGATTAATTTAAATAAACTGGACATGGTTACACATGAGTTTGAAGTGATTTAGGGCAAAAGCCGCAAAACCCTTCACACTCCTGTTGCTCTTCTCTAATTCCAAGAGTGGCAAATAGCACGAAAATTATCTATGACAAGCAATACATGGTAGCAAAAGGCAGTTTCTGTCACGACCCGCATCCGGAGATTTGGGTACGAGTACGTAGGCACGTCCAGCCTACGCCGCAATGTCGACGATAGAACGTTTTCAAGTAACATCACTGCAATATCCAACATCTCACGCAATATAAAGTGAAATATGTATCATATTCAATCACAAAAAAACTAAGGTAGATAGAAACAAGATGTCATATATGAGTTACATTACAGTATTAAGTTCAAACTTTTCTAGCATACAATAAAAACAAAGGTCCCCTGGAGATAACTCCGATAAAACTATAGCTTAACTAATCAGCTAGGTCTCCTGCTGCAGCACTTCCCGATCCTCCTGAAGGGTAGGATCAGACTCTAAACTATTCTCCGGCAATCCATAATAAGTGGGGCACATATCCTCATAATTGTCACTTGAAATATTATCCAGTCAGGACGGAACGAGTACAACTCTAAGAGCAGTTTCAATACATGACAAGTACTGTAAAATATTAATAGTAAATGTCATGGATAAAATAAACTGATATCAAAGCATGGTAAGAAATGAAAAGAAAAAATGAATAAATAGGAATAATATGACTTGTATCAACAGATAAAGAGTAAGACAAGGAAATCGATAATCACTAAATGTTTTGAAATATTAGTTTTGATTATGTGATCGGCTTGGGATAAGCACAATGGGAGTCTGGCTAACCACACGTGAGGTGCATGATTAGCTTTCCACAGGAATTATACTTGTACAGAATTTAAGGGTATGATCACATATCAAGTAGCATTTCCCCGCCCCGACTAGTATATATGAATCACAAGAAAATATCAAAATATTATACAAGATCAAGGCCTGAAAGCAACAAGATATACTAGTCCATGTACCATCGTGTCAGGAATCAAGTATAACATTACTACTACATGTAATATAGAAATCATCAATAAAGAAAACTATCACAGAATGTACTCGCCGGTGGTCCAATGCTTAATAAAATAAGTCAGAACCTGTGGCGAAGTCCAAATAACCAATATCATGAATGTGTCAAAATGGTGCAATAAAATAAAGTGAACTTTTCTACTTGGTTTTGGGTTCCTAGGTCTTACCTATATCAACTTGGGTTTCTAACCTATTGGTAATATAACCTATACCATATATTTCGTTATCTCAATCTCTATTCCATAGTTTAATTATATGCATATCTATATAGTTATATCAATAGGCATTTTCAACCTAGATACCTTACCTCTCCTTGACACTCATCACTAGTAAAAATAACCATCATTTCCAACACACAACCTTCACGGTGCACTGCTGTGAACGCCCTCAAAACACACACGCACAACATGTTTGTTGTTGTTGCCTGCACTGCTGCTACTTCTACGCTGCTGCAGCTGCATGTTGCTGCTACTGCGCTGCTGCAGGCTGCTGCTGCTATTTCTGATGTATACTGCTATTCCAGCAGCAGTTCCCCCCTTACACACATGCATACACCCACACATGTATGTATATATATAGATCCTATACTTAACCTATATGTTTCTAGTTAGGATTATAATAAAAATTTAAAGAGACTTAAGGGTACCTTGTAGGGATTAGCTCTAATGAGGAACTGAGGCTTCTACTAGGAGGCTCTTGAGTTATGTAGAGGTGGGGGAAGAGAGGATGGTATGGGAAGGGATATAGGAGTGTCTTTATATAAGAAAGGGAGAGGGAGAGGGAGAGGGAGAGGGAGAGGGAGAAGGGGTGTTGGGGCCATGTGAGAGGGATTGGTGCATGAGAGAGAGAGAGATGAGGGAGGGACGTGGGGAGTGGTGATGTGTGAGAAGGAGATTGAGTGAGGGCATATGAGGGGGATGGGTTTTCATGTGGGGGTGGTGATGTGTAGGAAGATAAATGGCCTAGGACATGTGAGAGGAGTTGGGGTGTCATGGGTAGAGAATAGGGAGGTGTGTAGTAGGATGAGGTGTCATAGGATAGGGAAGTGAGGTGTCATGAGAAGTGTGTAAAGAGTGGTGAGGTGTGATGGAAGAGTGTAAAGAGAGTGATGGCATGGATGATGTCATATGGAAGAGGGTAGAAGGGTGATGATGTCATGATGATGCCATCATGATGCAAGCGATAATGTCATCGTTTAAACTCTTAATTAACACTTAATTAGAGATTTTATCTACTAATTATATTTAGTAATAATTAGTTGTTAATACTAATCATTTCTAAAAAATGGTACCTCCCTTAGAAAAATTTCGTCTTCGAAATTTAAGGTAGAACATGCAAGATGAGAGAAAATGACTACCTCACGGCTCAAGGAGATATAGGTATCGCTCACATATCGCATCCTCTCTTAAGTAGATATAACAGATTTATCATGTTCCTAATAATTTTAATTTTCTTATTATATAACCTGAAACCTCCGGTATAAATTATCACATAGCCTTGATACATTAATCTATATCATATCCATCAAATCTCTCGATCTTGAGATTTATAATCATGAAACTCTTTGGAAGTTCATTTTCATTTTCTTTTTATCAATATTTACCTCTTTGTCGTTTCCACTTAACCTTATGATCCTCTGTTATCAATTACAAACTCTGTAAGATATAGATACCCAATTTCAATATTGTCTATTGAGGAATCTATCTTCTCAAAATTTTAACCTCAATTTCAAGTTCCTATATTCATCGTATCAAATTTCAAATTTTTTATTTAACCCCTAGCTAATTTTATGTCTCATATCTCGCATCCCTCGTCAGTTATCATCTATTTCATAATCTTCAGTATCATCTTTCCACTTCAACTACTGCATTACCCAAATATTCCCTTATTGTAGCTTAACCTCGATGGATACGACATTTAATCTAGTTATACCTTAAGTATGTGTCTTTCCAATCATGTGTCTTATTCTGCAATCTCAGTAAGAGTTAAAACCAATATACTTAAAATTTTCAAAATCCATATCAATGTTTTGATCAAGAATCTTATTTCCACCATCAATATTAATTGTTTTCATTTACTTTGGTTCTTAAAATTTATCTTTTCAATTTAAACTCATAATCTTGCTATATCCAGATCTATCCTCAGGACTTCCAGTATAGGATTTCATCGTCAATTCTATTATGCTATTCTTATTACCAAAAGCTTCCTTATTATTTCCATAATTCTTACCCCATGGTGTTATCTTGGTTTAGTCGTTTGACCTTGAAAAAATTTCTCAATCTCAAAATAAATACTCTAGAAAGTTCCTTATATATCTTTTGACTTCGTTATCTTAATGCAAATCATTTACATTCAATTCCTCGATATTTATGGTATTAAAATATATTCAATGTACCTAATTCGATTAACACTTAATGGTCAAAATATGTCCTAAAATATAAGCTAACCAATATAGTCAATCTCTAATGTTAAATAAATACCATAAAATTGAATTTCATTATTAAAATTCTTATCCTATTATCCTAATTTTTTTTTTAGAAAATAGTAGGACTAGGATAGACAGAGAAAATAGTTTAACTGATATTGTAAAATATTGTAATGGACTCGGTATGAATCAACACAAGAATATAGTTAACAAGGAGAAAAATAGCTGGTTGGAATCATTGTTCTAGAATATCTGCTCGAACTGCCTCTGATTTAATTAATCCTGAAGGGTATAGCCTCGTGATCTATTACCAAACTCTGCAATCTATAAAGTTTCAAAAAAATTCAAATCTCTGTCTTTAACTAGTTCTAAAATCTTATAGTCAAAATTTATGTCCACAATTCAAATTCAAGTCCCTCGTATTAACCTCAAGTTATTCTTGTATTCATCAATTTCACCTATAATTACAATGTTATTATTTCGATCAAATTTCTACTTTCTCTATTAATCATCATTTACCAATTTCTACCTTATAAAGTTTAGAAAACTCTTCAATTCTTAATCTTGATTTTCAACTATTATTCCCAATTTAAATTTTTGTACCCTAAGAATCAAAGATTTCATGTTTTTATCTTCCATTAATTCCATCTCTCTTTAATTCAATTATCCTCGAAATCATGAATGAAATCATAAGTCCATCGGTTCAAAAATTATCTTTTGTTTTATTTTTAGCAACCTTCAATATCATTCATAATTATTTAAAACTACTTTGCCAGTAATCGAATTCCAAATTCTTATTTAGTAACCATCCTTACAACCTCAAATATTTGATCCGGTTTACCAATTTCTTCCAGATAAGTTACAACCTCAAGGTATTTATAATCCCAAAATTCAGTCATCAATACTATTAATTTATTCTTTTGATCCTCTGTTCAACTACCTTTATTTTATTTTCTCAAGTTCATATGTAATTCCTACATTTACTACTCAAAACCTATTTTATTAAATTTTCCAACTCCGATGTAGTATCAAAATATTGTTCCTCTGGTTGACAATATAACCTTGAAATATTATCAACGTTCATGCATAAAATTTTGATTAACCATTCTTCTATTCTCAATATGAAGGGTTCTTCTATTCTCAATGTGAATGGTTATGAGTTAAATTTCTACTCCATTATTCTTTCTATAATCCATAAAACTCATCTTGATGCAACAATTTAGTTTGACAATCGACAACAACGAACAAGTATACAAGTTGAATCAAAAGTTGGGGTAAACAAAAGTGAAAATAGGTTGCAGGCTCGCAGGAGTACGACTAATTATTCTTCTATTCTCAAAAGTAAGGCTTGAAGTAAGATTCTCAAGAGTCATCACAAAAATCCTTCAAAAAAATCCTAATTTGTGATTAAGTACTCTACTTCTTAGAATCTCTTATAATTATTATCGTATATATTGCAGGCTCGTAGGAGTACGACTAAACCTAGGTACTACCACGACATCGCACTAATTGCGAAGCCTTGACCTGCATGGGCCACCATAAAAACGTGTCACGACCCGCACCCGGAGATTTGGGTACGAGTACGTGGACACGCCCAGTCTACGCCGCAGTGTCGGCAGTAGAACGTTGTCTAGTAACATGATTGTAATATCCAACATCTCACGTAATATAAAGTGAAATATATATCATACTCAATCACAAAAAAACTAAGGTAGATAGAAACAAGATGTCATATATATATATGAGTTACATTACAATATAAAGTTCAAACTTTTCTAGCATACAATAAAAACAAAGGTCTCCTAGATAGCTAGGTCTCCTGCTAAAGCACTTCCCGATCCTCCTGAAGGGTAGGATCAGACTCTAAACTATTCTCCGACAATCCACAATAGGTGGGGCACATATCCTCATAATTATCACCTGAAATATTATCCAGTCAGGATGGAACGAGTACAATTCTAACAGCAGTTTCAATACATGATAAGTATTATAAAATATTAAATGTGATGGATAAAATAAACTGATATCAAAACATGGTAAGTAATGAACAGAAAAAATGAATAAACAGGAATAATATGACTTGTATCAACAGATAAAGAGTAAGACAAGAAAATCGATAATCACTAAGTATTTTGAAATACTAGTTTTGCCTTTGTGTTCGGCTTGGGATAAGCACAATAGGAGTCTGGCTAACCACACGTGAAGTGTATGATTAGCTTTCCACAGGAATTATACTTGCACAGGATTTAAGGGTATAATCATATCAACTAGCATTTTTTCGTCCCAACTAGTATACATGAATCACAAGAAAATATCAAAGTATTATATAAGATCAAGGTCTGAAAGCAACAAGATATACTAGTTCATGTACCATCGTGTCAGGAATCAAGTATAACATTACTACTACATGTAATATAGAAATCATCAGTAAAGAAAACTATCACAGAATGTACTCGTCTGTGGTCCAATGCTTAATAAAATAAGTCAGAGCCTGTGACGAAGTCCAAATAACATATATCATGAATATGTGTCAAAATGGTGAAATAAAATAAAGTAAACTTTTCTACTTGGTTTTGGGTTCCTAGGTCTTTACCTATATCAACTTGGGTTTCTAACCTATTGATAATATAACCTATATCATATATTTCGTTATCTCAATTTCTATTCCATAGTTTAACTATATGCATATATATATAGTTATATCAATAGGCATTTTCAACCTCGATACCTTACCTCTCCTTGACACTCATCACTAGTAAAAATAACCCTCATTTCCAACACACATCCTTCACGGTGCACTCTTGTGCACGCCCTCAAAACACACACATGCACAACATGTTTGTTGTTGTTGCCTGGACTGCTGCTACTATGCTGCTGCAGCTGTATGTACTGCGCTGCTGCAGGGTGCTGCTACAGCTCCTGCTTGCTGCTACTGCTGCAGCGTGCTGCTGCTATTGCTGATGTATACTGCTATTCCAGCAGCAGTTCCCCCCTTACACACATGCATACACACACACATGTAAGTATATATATATAGATCCTATACTTAATCTACATGTTTCTAGTTAGGATTATAATAAAAATTTAAAGAGACTTAAGGGTACCTTATAGGGATTAACTCTAATGAGGAACTAAGGCTTCTACTAGGAGGCTCTTGAGTTATGTAGAGGTGGGGGAAGAGATGATGGTATGGGAAGGGGTATAGGGGTGTCTTTATATAGGAAAGGGAGAGGGAGAGGGAGAAGGGGTTTTGGGGCCATGTGAGAGAGATTGGTGCATGAGAGAGAGAGATGAGGGAGGGGTGTGGGGATAGTGATGTGTGAGGAGATTGGGTGAGGGCATGTGAGGGGGATGGATTTTCATGTGGGGGTGGTGATGTGTAGGAAGATGAATGGCCTAGGACATGTGAGAGGAGTTGGGGTGTCATGGGTAGAGAATAGGGAGGTGTGTAGAAGGATGAGGTGTCATAGGATAGGGAAGTGAGTGTCATGAGAAGTGTGTAGAGAGTGGTGAGTGAAGGACCGTAAGACAACTCTAGAGGGGGGTGAATATAGTGCAACGGAATAATCTACTCAAGTTAAAATTATGCAGAGTGAAGGCAGTTAACTACTAACGGTTAAAACAAGACAGTAAACTAAAGTAGTAAGAGAGAGCAAACGCAAACACCAAGATTTTATCCTGGTTTTTCTCTGATAGGACTAGTCCAGACCCGTGAACTCTTGCTCGGAGTTGTATCCACTATAATCACCAATAGTGAATCATAAGCTTTGATCCGAAGGCTTGCCGACTTCTTACAACCATGAGTTTTGATCCGAGGGATCGCAACTTCACACACGTGCGTTTGATACGAAGGGCACGAAGACTTCACACATAAGAAGAGAGAAAACTGATGGAACCAAACTCTTTACAACTCTTGACAGACTTCTAACCGAGATCGTCCTTGGCACTAGAAGGCTGGGAGTTGATCTTGGAGAAAAGACAGTTTAGGCTCTGAGGGTTTACTCACTATAGGATAGAAAGATTGAGAATGGTTGATTGAGTAAGAATGTAAAAATCCAACTCTATTTATAGCTTATTACCAAACCGAGTTCGGCCAAAATTCGGTAGGAAATATTTGAATTTTCGAACGTTGGAGGCTACAAAATCAGGGATATAACTGGATGATTTCATACTAAATAGGTGACCAAGTTCGGTGCGAATTCGGGACGAATTTGGCCCGAGTTCGGTTTACCTATTTTAGGTAGATCCAAGTTTGCATGTGGACTAGTTTGGTGTATAGGTTCAAGATATTTTTGGCCTGATTTCTGGGTGGATGGGTTTTAGACTATTTGAGTGGACTGAGTTGCTTTCTAGTTGCCAGTGCGACTCGACTTACATAAGTCCTAGACTCAAATAAAATATAAGATTACATATGAAAACCAAGAGCACTATGATAACGCCAATCTTCTGAAATATTTGCCGACTTGAAGATGCATTTTTTCTTGACGACATTTGTCCAAAGTTAGCCAGATCTGGAAATCTGAATACCTTTCAGGGGCATCGCCCCCGAACCCCACGAGGGGCGCTGCCCTCTCGACCCCCGTCCGCTGACCGGACAGCGGAACCCCCGTGTGCGAGGCTCCGAATAAGTCGTAGGCAGTTAAACGAAATCTTATGGTATAACGTCGTCTTTGGCTCATCGTCATATTGCATATGTCCATTGCTGATCTTGCTTATTGCTTTCTGCAAGTACATGTTAGACGAACAAGAAAATATACAAAAGCAAATATTACATATCTGGACAATGCTGAGTTTAAGTAGAAGATACTATAGTGAATGATCGATTACCATAATGCTAAACTTAATTGATTAGCCATATTCAAAAACTCAACATAAACATTGGGCCAACAGTGAGATATGATGGAAGAGTGTAGAGAGAGAGTGATGGCATGGATGATGTCATATGGAAGAGTGTTGAAGGGTGATGATGTCATGATGATGCCATCATGATGCAAACGATAATATCATCGTTTAAACTCTTAATTAACACTTAATTAGAGGTTTATCTACTAATTATATTTAGTAATAATTAGTTGTTAATACTAATCATTTCTAAAAAATGGGGGTTATAGTTTCTCAAGTACTTATATCGGTTTTGAGTTTCCATTCCATTTGTATACACATTTCCCATATTTTTCCCCCTTTGTTCACTTCTCTTGTCTTCCTTTACTTCCCTTCTCTTCTTTCTCTAACCCTTTGACTTCCTTCCCTTCATTTTTCCTATCCCCTCTTTGTTTCTATATAGGTGATTAGGCACTAGGAAGTAGGAACCCACCCAGTCTCCTTCACTGCAACATCTTTTTACCAAACATTAATCAATTCCCACCACCACCTTATGCTACGTTAGTCTTATTTGCCTCCTCGTCCAAGACTTAAAAAGTAAACAGGAAGGAAAAAAAATGCATTCTAATCCTCTACCCAGAATTTCCCATACTCTAATTCAACGATGTAAGATGAAATGTTTTCCATATACCCTAGAAGTGTGAATTCGTCAGGTTTAAAAAAGGTAGGTCTTGAAGGTTTGGTTGTTTTGTGTGATAATATTATGTGATATAGATTCTTGGATGAATAATTTAGAATAACTATATGCTGCGTTGGTTTCCTGTTCTGCTATTGTGGTGTTTGATACCCATAATGTTCAAATGGGGTACCCACATGTTAGCCGATAGCTAACCAAATCAAAAGGTTCAAAGTATCGGTATCGGACCCCTCTTATGAGTATCGATATCGGTGGTCTTTGCAGTTTTGGAGGTTTCTAGTCAAGGTATCAGAGTTTTTTTTATTCAGAAAGTCAAAAAAGTTTGAAATTGTTGTTAAAAAACTAGATATATTATATTTAGCCATAATTCTATGTGAAAAATCAAATATACAGCCAGTTGTCCATCTCTCTCTCTCTCTCTCTCTCTCTCTAACATCACACCCCCCAACTCAGCTAGAGCTTTCTAGTGGGTATCAATTCATTTATTTATTTATTTATTGGATCAATACACTATATCTTATTCATCAGAGGGTTTTTACATTTTTTCCCTTTCTTTTTCTGTATTAATTCCAATCAAATCTGTGTCAGAATTAAATTATTTTCAAGTCTGACTTGACCAACATGCCATTTAATTTGCTTTGCTTTAACAAATTAAAAGAGAAGAAATTTTCTTGTTTATCATCAAAACAAAAGAATATATAAACAGTAGGTAGGCGCTACTGCTTCTACCTACCAATACCATCAAAGCTTGTTTGGTTGACAGAAGGAATAGTGGTCGTCGTCGGTGGTGGTGTTGCGATTAGTACGTTGTTGCATTTGTAATTCCAAGGACAAGGGGAGATGGAGAGCACGCTCAAGGATTTGAGAGGGGGCAAGGTTGTTGCTGGTTCTGTTCTTGATCTCGACCCTAAATCCACCACCGTTGGCGGAGGGGTCAACGACCACTACGGCGAGGATCCCGCTGGAGGACCATCTCGTCACTCCCTGGAGACTTTTAGGTCCTCCTTCTCTTCTCTGTCGGTAGGCTGCTCCAGCCTTTTAGGTTTTTGAAACTTTTTTTTGTGTCGGATCGGGTTTTTATCTCCTCTACCCGTTATTTTTTTTAAACGAGGCATATTCGGCCGACTAGGGGCCGATTAGTCGGCCAACTAGCCCTAATCGGTCGACTTGACCAAGGTTCAAAGTATCGGTATCGGAATCGGTATCGGACCATTCCTATGAGTATCGGGATCGGCGGTATCGGTAGTATCGGCGGTTTCGGATCGGAGTATCAGATTTTTTGGTATCGGAAAGCAAACAACTATTAGTAAATTATTAACATTTTAGAGAATATATTTTATACATTTATGCAT
Organism: Iris macrosiphon; assembly: GCA_036927795.1. Taxonomy (NCBI): domain Eukaryota; kingdom Viridiplantae; phylum Streptophyta; class Magnoliopsida; order Asparagales; family Iridaceae; genus Iris; species Iris macrosiphon. The sequence goes on from JAYESA010000004.1 coordinate 113,057,340, forward strand.
AATTTAAAGTATTTTCAGTATTGTTTCTTAGTATTTTTGATATTGAATGAAATAATAGTCATCCTCGTCGATTGATTTATATGCGATAGTCGATTGATTTATATGCGATAGATAAGTTTTCCTCTTTTATATGTTTTTACAACCTTACTATGCTTTTATATCCTTTCTAATTGGTCTTTTTAATTCAAAATTTTTGCCGAATTGACTGGAAAAGAGACCTCTAATGTCGGTATCGGTCAGTATCGGGTATCGGTCGGTATCGGATCGGGACATGCCAAACTGTATCGGTATCGGCCGTATCGGATCGGTATCGGCCGATACTTTAAACTATGGACTTGACCCGGCTAAGGGCCATGCCGACTAATCCTGCCGTCTAGAGGTCAAGTCGGCGGCGGCCGACTGCCGACTAGTCGGCAGCCTAATCCGATTTCTGCAACATTAGCGCACACACGTACACAGCTTATGACCAAGGTTCGCAGTATCGGTATCGAAATCGGTATCGAACCATTCATATTAGTATTGGTATCGGCGGTATCAGCAGTTTCGAATCGAATTATCGGATTTTTTGATATCGAAAAGCAAATAATTATTAATAAATTATTAACATTTTAGAAAGTATGTTTTATACATTTAGGCATAACTTTAAGTATTTCCAGTATTGTTTCTTACTAGTTTTGAAATTGAAAGAAATAGTAATCACTCTTGCCGATTGGTTTACATGCAATAGATAAGTTTTCTTCTTTTACATGCTCTTACAGCCCTACTATGCTTTTACACCCTTGCTGATTTTAATTTTCTTTGCCGAATTGACCCCCAATGTAGGTCTCCATCAGTATCGGGTATAGGTATCGGTATGGGGGCATGCCAAACCGTATTGGTATTGGCCGTATCGGATCGGTATCGGCCGATACTGCAAACTATGCTTATGACACATAATGTAGGTCTTGAGAAGGATTAAAAGTAAAGACTAATTCATACACTACACAATATGCAAGAATAGAACGAAAATGCCCTATTACTAACTTCAAAATGCTCAGAAACAATTAATAGTAGTCTGGGAGGCTCAACAATCATAATCATGGGTAGGTCAGAACAGCAACAAGCACATGATAGGATATCTATGATCTGTGAACAAACCTTCTCTTTCCGAATGAGCTTGCATCCTTCAAGGGGACCAATACTTTGGAATACTTCAGCAAGAAGGCTCTCAGTGACATTTGGATGGATATTGCCTACATACCTATTAAGCATGAAACCATTATACAGTTAATACGTAAGCTAGACTGCTAAGGAACTCATGTTTAGACATACTACACTTTCTAATCAACATTACCCTAAAAAAGTCATTAAATATAAGATGTATTTATAAAGTAATATAGGAGACTGATGTCACACAGAACATGTAAAGCTAGTTGCAGCCATGGACTCCTGTTAATCTGCTCTCATCTTACGACCCAGATTTATAAAAGAATGAAAAATTGCAAAGTTGGAGAAAAATAATCTACAAATCACTCACACACTGCGGCATGTAGATGGATCAAATCCAGGGGGGAGATTTCCACTTGGAACAGGCTCCATCTGCAAAATATTAAAGTAAAAAAGAAGAAAAGAAACAGAAATGTACCCTAGAAAAATCTACAGCCTGCCCTAGCATGGTTAAGTAAAAAAGAAAATAAACCTATGAGCATCTCACACAAACTTCTCTCAAAAATCCTATACCTAATAAATGTGGGAATTCAAGTGACGCATAATCATCTATATGAGCATTTAAATTCAATGCTTCTCATGGCCACATTGAAGGATATCAAGCCTCAATTGCAAATCAAGCACACAGGACAAGGCATTGATCCTTAAATGCAACATACAGACAAAGGCAAACTACTACTGAGCCTCAAGATACAAAGATTAGGCTTCTGTCTTAATACAAGTGAATGCCAAGCTTAAATAAGCTAGAATGTTATGCTTACAAACAATGGTAATACAAATACCGAACGATATAACACATCGAGAGATGACACCACAGAGGTATAGGATAATAATTTATATCATATATGACATGTGTAAGAAGAACCAAAGCATTAATATATATATATATAAATAAGTATCCATAAAGAACTATAACATTGAGCAACTCAAAAGTTGAATAATTTTTTTTTAACAAAGGAGAAGAGAGAAGGTAAGTGCCACTTGCCGAAAAGGGAAGTACCACTTATTTTTCTCGACAGATATATTGGCCATACTGGAAGATATTCCAAGCAGTGGTAATGATTACCCCAAATCCACCCCTCTTTCAATGTTCACCAAATAGGCAAATGCTAAAAGTGGATAATCCCTCATTCAGGATTTGGCCCAAATTCTACTTCAAACCCTGGTCACCAAACAACCACTAGTAGTATAGAAATGTCATCCTAATCTTTTGGTGACATGGGTTCTCTTAAAATTGATCAACCGAGTAGATTACATAAAAACATATAGATTAAAAAGGTTTAGCACCTACACGGGCATGAATGCGATGTGATGCAATACGGACAGGGAGTAAAGTCTATTTGGTTGTATCCTAGTCAAGGTTCAAAGTATCGGTATCGGAATCGGTATCGGACAATTCCTATGAGTATCGGGATCGGCGGTATCGGTAGTATCGGCGGTTTCGGATCGGAGTATCAGATTTTTTGGTATCGGAAAGCAAACAACTATTAGTAAATTATAAACATTTTAGAGAATATATTTTATACAATTATGCATAATTTAAAGTATTTTCAGTATTGTTTCTTAGTATTTTTGATATTGAATGAAATAGTAGTCATCCTTGTCGATTGATTTATATGCGATAGATAAGTTTTCCTCTTTTATATGTTTTACAACCTTATTATGCTTTTACATCCTTTCTAATTGATCTTTTTAATTCAAATTTTTTTGCCGAATTGACTGGAAAAGAGACCTCTAATGTCGGTATCGGTCAGTATCGGGTATCGGTCGGTATCGGATCGGGACATGCCAAACTGTATCGGTATCGGCCGTATCGGATCGGTATCGGCCGATACTTTAAACTATGATCCTAGTGTATTTTTGGAGTATTTGTTTAGGGTCTGATATGTATCCAACACACAGAAACAAACATAAAGCGAATTTTTGGAGTGTGATTCCTAGCATACCACACTAAAGCGGGAGGAACCAACATATCAAAATACTCGATAGATAGGGCCAAAGCTTATTTTTTATCGTTCAGAGGTATACGAAGTTGTCACTTGTCAGTACAATCACAATATAGTGAAAAATGCACCAATGGAACTTTACAAAAATAAGGCTGTTAGGAATGAGAGAGCTTAATTAATTTTACAAGTTTAATATAGGGGTGTAATAGATAATAAACTGAAAATACTAAATATAATGACCAAAATTATTGAGTTTTAAGGAGATAAAAATAACACAAAAAATATTGTAAAAGTTAAATTTGGGAATTCAAAGTGGTCAACATGTCAACTTGCTTGTGGGGATAAATAAATTAATTAATCAATAATAGCTAAATTATTCTAACGGTGCCCCAACCATAGCGTTCGGACAGTTTTGGCACATTAACTTTTTACTGCTCGATTTTGGCACCCAAACTTTATAAATTGCTCTTTTCAAGCACATCGAAACCACTTCAAAAGAATATATGGCAATACAGGTATTTAAATTGCGTGTTTGTACTGCAACATATATTTTTGAAGTGGTTTCGATGTGCTTCAAAATTGAAGAAATGTGCTTCAAAAGAGCAATTTATGAAGTTAGTGTGCCAAAATCGAACGGTGAAAAGTTAAGGTGATAAAAACGTCCGATAGTTGGGATGCCATTGGGGTAATTTAGCCAATCAATAACAATACCGATAGCAATATAGCCATCAATAGCATAGCAAAGTCATTATAAGCTTATGTAAAAGTCGAAAAACATGAATTCCTTTTACAAGCTTAACTAAGGGGTTGAATAGATAACTGAATAATTGAAATTTTCATCCTCGTCTAATGGGGTCACCTACAAAGTATAAGAAAGCTTCATGCAAGAATTGACGAAGTTTTTTGTGAGCAATTGTCGTTCTAACGTCAATCATCTATTTTGGTATCAAATACTAGCCACGAAAGCGATGAGACTGTGAGGGTTATACCATAAAACCTAGACAACCAGTTGGTGGGCATGTACACCTACCTATTGGCTATGCAATTTAAGCTCATATAATCAAGAAGGACACTCCAACTTCTCCTAGACTATAAAAAAGTCCGCATGAAGAGGTAAAAGATTTGCTATAGGAAATTGAATTCGTCTTATGACACATTAAGTAAAATAGCAAAAAGAAATGGCAATCTATTAAAAATAATTGAAATTTTGGATGACCAAAATTGTAGGGCTTAAACGAGACCTAAAATACAACAATAACACAAAATATTGTAAAAATTGACAAATTGGGAATGCAAAAGTGATAAAAACGTCAACTTTCCTGTATGTGATAAATTAAATAAATTGACAATACCACTAGGACCAATGTAGCCTACAACGAAACAGCAAAGACATCAAAATAAGCATGTATTTTATAAAAGTGATGTTTTTCTGGAAAAAAAAAACTAAAAATCTCAATTTTAGGTCCATTTTAGAGACAATTAACAGAAACACGTCAAAGGAAGCGAATTTCGATCAATGCGCGGAAGGATGGAGATCGAGACCTGAGACATAGCAGCGGCGAGGACGCCGGAATGGTACATCTGCTGCTGCTGTTGGAGCATCAGCTGGTGCATTAGGGTTTGCTGCTGCTGCTGCTGCTGCTTCAATCTCTGATTCATATTCTATTATTTGCTTTCTTCGCCGGAGAAATCAAAGTTCGAAACCCTAAAAATGGCGATCAAGGAATTTCCGAAAGAGGAAACCCTAGGAATGGCGGATCGAGCGGTTTGGTTGGTGGAAATAGAAAGGAGGAGGATCGGAACGATGGCGACTCGAATAGAATTTGATGGAGAAAAAAGCGGAGGACAATTATGATTTTGACGTCTGGGATGTGTTTTTAAGATTTTGATAAAGGTAGTACAAAAATATTCGGATCTGGTCCAAATTTTTTTATAAGTTTTTTATTCAAAAATTTATTCAGGACTAGTCCAAATATTTATTAAAATACTAGACGGTCAAAATTTTGACAGTCCTAAACAAAGTATGCAGTTTAATGGACTGTCAAAAAATTGACAGTCTAACATATTGAAAGGACTGTCAAATTTGACAGTCCTAATAAATATTTAGGATAATCCTGAGTAAATTTTTGAGTGAAAAACTTAGAAAAAAAATTGGGCCAGCTCCGAATGTTTTTTGTAGTGCCTTTATATACGGCCGTTTTTAAGGGTCTTTTTGGTAATAGTATTTTCATCCGTTTTTGTATTGTTGACCCTTACCGTTTATGAAGTATTTAAAAAAAATTCCTTTTGTTAATTTTTTGAGAGCGGCTCAAAAAATTTCAAACATCAGTATAGTCTAAATTTTGGTGTTTTTATAAACATTTCAAATAGGTAAATTTTGATAGTTTTTATTACTTCCTTTTATTTATACCATAAAATAAATTACAACTACTACCTAAACTAGTCTAAACAATTGATAATGACATAAATTTAATATCTAACAAGTATAATAATAGTTTCGGTTAGTCAGAATTCTTAATCACATAACATCAATTTGAGAATGACAATATTTTTTGCTTTAATCTGACAATAGGCAATGATATAATTTTACTTTGGAGGACTTTCGTTTATATATGGGCCTATAGATAACTTTATCCTTTTAAAAACTTTCAGAACCGCTCTAAAATGAATTACCAAGCATGAGTTGGAACTGCTTTAAAAGCTGCTACTTAAAATAACCTAAAATCGGACCCCTCATAACTGCTCATAAATCAGTACTTTAAAAATACCTCATAACCACTTTTCCAACAATTGCGAAGCAGATCCTAAAGTTCTAGGTCCCCTAAATCAACACTATCTACGTAAGTTCCCAAATCTTGGTTTGGAACAAACAAATTTTGGTGTTTTACAAATAACTAATTATTACAAGTAACTTGATATGATTGTGCCAACTAAATAGAAATATTCATCTCTTATAGATTTATTAAGATCACATGGTTATCTTTGTAAGCCTTTGGACTATTAGTGGGAAACTGATTGAAGGGTTACTCCTTACGTAAATTACATAATACAATTAGAAATGTCTCTCTTTCTTATTTTCTTCTATCAAAGTTTCTAAAGGACCAATTAGTCTTTTAGACTACAACACGTTATCATCACGTAGCTCCATCACGAAGGCTTACGATTTGCGATCATCACCGAACAAAATGAGTAAGTATGATCTAAATATATTTTTATGATCTAATATTTTAGGTTTTTTTCTCTTATTAACAGATAAAGAGAGGGTTTTTCTCTAAAGAAATAGATTATTGGGTCGGATGAGGTAGTGGCTCTTAACATATCCTTTTGATCATATGAGCCAACCATGTCTATTGATAGACTCTTCTTGAAGGATCGGACTCGCCGATAATGGTTATTAATAGATCCTTCTAGATTGAATCAGCCAACAATGACTAAGTTATTCACTCCGTGAAATGGCGCAACTCCGCTAAATAGAGTAGCTACGCGGTCAAGGGAGCTCGCGAAAGGAAGCAAAAATCTGCATAAAAAGTTCGCTAGAACTAAACGCCTCAGAAGGCTTAGAATTTTCAGAAAATGTCATAATTTTTTTACATAAGTAAACATCATGGAAGGCTTAGAAGTTTTCCAAAAGCAAACTCCTTGTACTAGAGAAGCTCCACGGAATGGAGTTATCACATGAAACAGAGTAGCCCCACAGAAATTAGCATCTCCGCGGAATAGAGTAGCTCCGTAGAATGGAGGTGTCCCGTAGAAATCAACATCTCCATAGAATAGAGCAACTAAGCAGAATGAAGCTATTCTACAGAATAGAGCAGCTATGCAGAAATTAGCATCTTTGCAAATAGAGCAACTCCACAAAATTGTCAAACCCCAATCCTAAAATACATAGAACCAAGTTCAGGTGGCAATGGCCAATGAATACAACTATCATGAGGGTCCAACCCTATCGGATCTACCGAAGCATACTCCGTTGTATGATTGTGAACTCAAGTCCATGAATACTAGGTATCAGATGGGTAAACTAATATTTTTTGCAAATACAAAAAAGAACATATCACATATAGTAATAATAAGACAAAAAATAAATATTGGCATAAAAGACAGTAATACAAATAGATCCAACATATACATGTACCACTCACATCTGATAGGAACAAACCCATTAATACAAATACAGAATAAAAGGTAAGATACAAGAAGATAACTGGATCCGAGTATCTACTACCTAGATAAGAAACACGGATCCCAAAACAGAAATCCTACCGCTGATCAGAGGTACTCCTTTGGATAGTTATTTGTGTTCTCGTCTGGTATAACTTCTGAATAAACACTCAATACACGATCCCCTGGGTAATCTCCTCGCATATGCCTGAAAAAGAAATATGTCCTCAGAGGAACGCAACAAGATACATAAATGTACATGTCAAAAGTAAAGCATTGATATATATATATATATATATATATATATATATATATATATATATATATATATATATATATATTGTCAGGCCTCGGGCCCAGAATACTGGATAGTGGAGGCTGACAAAGCCAACTACGTATACTAGAGTACTCCAGTACCTCGAGATACGATTATGGCTGTGAATAGACATGGGGGGTTAATGCTACAAGCCATGAGTCAACCTAGGTCAAGTAATCCTAGTGTCTCAATCACAAGCAGGAAGTCACAATGTACAAGAAAATATGATCATCAAAAGCAAAATAGTAAAGCGTCACAAACCATATATACATAGCTAATCATGAAGTTAGTAATACAAAATGAAGAACTAGCAAGAGTGTAAGTCGTACATGATCAACTCTACCTATAGTCTAGAATATGCTAATCATGTCATGTCCAGTAGGCGATATAACAGTCCAAAATACTAGCTAACAGGTGCTCGGGGCTAACTGCCACAAAAGAATATATACAATGAGTGGGAGAACAAGATAAGAACCCACTCAATCGGTCTGGTGCTCCTTGTGGTCACCATCCTCGGGAATAGACGGATAGATCCTCTAGCTTTGCTACCGGATTTGGCCAAGCAAAACCAGTGGGGTCAGACCCCAAATAGTAAGTACCACAAATGAGGCCAAACTAATAAACTAAAAGCAGCAATACAATAAAGAGCTACAATATCCTAAGCAACATGTAATTACCAGGTGATATGCAAAGTGTACTGGAAAACAAAAAAATAAACGGGAACATATAAAGAAAATTGGATGGATGACATGTATGGGATCATGCAAGGTGAATATATATATATATATATATATATATATATATATATATAAAACTGTACATTTAGCATATACAGTAATTGGGTAAGAAAAGTAACGAGAAATAGCTAGTACAGTGTCGGGATCATGGCAAGGAAAACATGTAAAGAACAATGCATATATATGAAGTAAAGTGGTATACAAGACAATAGACCGGAGTGTACCGCGACGGGTCACTACTAGGCAAGCAAGCAATATAAGACAAGACAATACATGGACTCCATCCATCAATCACGACCAAGAAAGAAGTACGACTTGCTACGTTAGCTAACTAGGGTTATCACGAGTCCTAATTACTAACAAATACAATTTGGGATTTTTATATGGTCGCATGCCCTTCAGACTGTCCAAGCTACCCAAACGTCGGACGATAGTAAAGTAAATACTAGTGGATACACCACCCCAAGAGAGATGTGCACCTAAATCCAAGTCACACAAAGGTGAACCTGAGTAAGTCAATTCAGTATGCCCCACACGACGGTGAGCTGGAAATGTGCACTACTCGACGGTATGCTACAAGTTCATCTGTCAGTAAAATATTATCGGGGCACGGGACTGCATGCAAGCAGGAGATCCTCCCCCAATGCTCTAATCATTTAAGCTAGTTATTAACCTTAGCAGTTTGTTTCAAGATTCCAGATGTGACATTTTGCAGAATCCGTCCTAGACATGATGCTCCCTGTAGGGATGAACTAGACAAGATAATATTTTAGCAAGCACAAGATTATACGGGAATACAACCAAACGGTTATAGGCATGACGAGCATGCATTATAACAAGCCACAACAAGTAATATATGAGACAGATGTATAATGGGTAGGAGGCCCAAATTATATTCGGACTAGTCAAGACAGATATATAATGGGTAGGTGTCCCCAAAACTATACACGGCAGGCGTATAATGGTAGGTGGCCCTAAAGCTATACATGATGTCAGGATGATGATGGTACAAGGTAATGAACAAGAGTGCACCACGACTGGTCACTATCAAGAAAGTACTAATCAGGGTATAATGGGTAGGCGTCCCAAACTATACATGAACCCGAGACTGGATATAATGGGTAGGTGTCCCTAAAACTATACCGTATGGGTGTATAATGGGTAGGTGTCCCAAACTATGCATGAAGTCAGGACTGGTATAATGGATAGGTGTCCCAAACTATATCAGGATGGGTGTATAATGGGTATGTGTCCCAAACTATACATGAAGCCGAGCTAAGAAAGTATCACAGTCAAATGGAATATCAGAAAAAGACAAGATGGGCAAAATCAGGGTTATTCGGATTATCCGTCGGATCTCCTCGGATCACCATCGGATCATCCGATCTGTCACAGCAAGTAAATGGGCCACAAAACGGATCATCCGTCGGGCTATCGTGGATCACCGTTGGATTATCCGATTGGTGTCACTACCCAATTCTAGAAAATAGGGTATTTTTTATTTTTTATTTGATAAATAGTGGATTGTATTTAATTAATTATATTTATATTTATTTAGTGCTTGTAATATTTTTTTAATGATTGTTTTAGGGTTTTGGCTAGCCTGGACCCATGTCAGACCCTAGTGGACCCATGTCCGACCCAGCCCACACCCTTGTGAGAATTATTTTGGGGTTTAGATTTATTATTTTATTTTTAGGAGGTTAGTTGGAGAGATTTGGAGCTAGTTTGAGTGCTTTTGGAACCCGGAACCCGAAACCAAGTGAGTAGGGACATTTTGGAAATTTGGTGACTTATGTAACCTCTTTAATTACACTTGGCCGGCCCCTACCTAACCCCACCCGTGCAAAACCAGCAGCCACAGCAGCCATTCTTCTTCTTTCCACTCTTCTTCTTCATTCTTCTTCTTCTCCACTTCTTCTTTCTCCTTCTTTCTACTCCAAAGTAAGTTCTTCACTTTTCTTCTTTCTTTCTTCCATTCCTTCTCCTTATGCTAGCCCTAACCTTGCTTTTTCCCTAACCTAGGTGTGAGGAGCTTAGATCTAGTGTGGGAGCTAGATTTGGTGGCTTGGAGCTTGAGGGAGGTGATTTCTAGGGGTTGTGAGACTTTGGCCTTGGGATTTCAACTCCCAAGAGGTAAAACCTAACTTTCCCCTTGCTAATTATTTTTATATAGTGTAATTAGTGTTATAGAACCTTCCTAGACCCTAAGCCTACCCGTAGGAGGAAGTTGGAACTAGTTTGGTTGAGTTTAGAGACTTTGACATTAGGTTTTGTGTCAAATTCGGGTGGAATCCGAAATTGGCCCAATTTTGGGTGATGCCCTAGGTTAGACGAACCTAGGTAGACATTGTCGGGTGTCTAGAGGGTGAGTGTGTGTCTCTGTTTGGACACGGGAAGTCGTGTCGTGGAGAAACGGGCGTTTCGGGCGAAATTGGGGCTTTTCGTCGTCGCCGATTCTAAGTGCATGCGCGTTTCTGCCACGGACCTAGAATCGACGCGGGAGCACATTTTCTAGGATCTAGACATCGTTTAGAGCACGTGGATAAATTTTGGGCCGATTCCGAGTTCGTTTGGTGTGCGTTTCAGGAGATTTTACGAGCCACGCACCACGTGTTCGTCGAAATGACCGAACGGCCATTTCGGCGTGGTTTCCTTGTTTCGGGCTTGTGTGCGCATTGGGTTAGTATCGGGGAGTGTATGCTAGAGTTTTCGAGTTATATTTTATATATTTTAGGGTATTGGTGAGTGTCGGGGTCGTTGGACGTGAGTGGGGCGTGTTGTTTGTGTGTTGTTGTGTGTTGTGTTGTTTTAGTGTATATGTGTCTATATATATATATATATATATATATATATATGTATATATTTATATGTATGTGTGTTTATGTATATATATTTATATATATATATGTGTGTATATGTCTATGTGTATATATTTTATGTATATGTGTAAGTGAGCTTGTGTGTGCATATGTGTATATATATATATATTTATATGTGTATGTGTATATATATATATATATATATATATATATATATATATATATATATATATATATATATATATATATATATATATATATATATATGTATCTTAGAGTGTGTGTGTGTATTGATATATATATATATATATATATATATATATATATATATATATATATATATATATATATATATATATATATATATATATATATTAATATGTGTGTTTATATATATTTATAGCTATGTATATATTTGTGTGTGAGTGTGTGTATTAGTGTGTTTGTGAGTGTGTAGGTGTGTGTGATAGTGAGTGTGTTAGAATAGATATAAGTGTATATATATATATAGGTATCTAGTAGTATATATATATAGTTATATGTGTGTGTATATATATATATATATATAGGATTATATATATATGTATAGGAGTGTGGGTGTGTGTGTTTGTGAGAGGAAGGGGGGGAGCCACCAGCCGCAGCGAGACAGCAGCTGCTGCTGCACTGTAGCAGCAGCACAGCAACAGCAAGGAGCTGCAGCAGCAGCCACAGTATCAGCAAGAGCAGCAGCAGCAGTACCAAGAGCAGTAGCAGCAGCAATACGAAGCACCAGCAGCAGGAATAAGCAGCTCCAGCAGTAGTAGCTAGTGAGGGAGAGTAAGAGGGATTGGTATATATATATATATATATATATATATATATATATATATATATATATATGTTGATAGATAGTTAGATAGATAATAAGTTAGATAGATAGATATATCAATAGATAGATAGTTACCTAAATAGGTAGATAAGATAAATAGATAGTTAGATGGCTAGATTAATAGATAGATAGTTAGGTATTTAGATAGATAGATACTAGATAGGTAGATAGCTAGATACTTAGATATATCTATCTAAGATATAGATATCTATATACCTATAAGTTATATATATATAGGTGTATAGGTAAGGTAAAGGGTATATATGCATATGTGTGTGGATATATATATATATAGGTATATACCTACTTAGATATATAGGTATGTGATAGATATATATATTACCTAGCCTAGATAAATAACTAGGTATATAATTAGTAGCTAGATAGCTAGTTAGAGGGGTTTTAGAGCGAAACCTCAATACCTTGAGATACCGAGGTATCTCAATACCTTGAGATATCCAAGGTATTGAGTTTCGAGCGGGGTATTTGAGCATTAGCCTAGGAAATGCTTTGGAGTGATTTTTGTATGTTTATATATATAATTACGCGTGCTAGCATAGGTTTTAGCGGGTTTAGGAGGGGTGCGTGGCCTAGGGCGAGGTATCGGATACCGAGGGTATCCCGGTATCTCGATTAGGCGAGTTTGTGAGTTTAGTAGCTTAATGAGCTCGGTTTGACCTAGAATTTCAGGGGCACCCTAGTTTGACCTAGCTTTGACCATAATTGTCCCCGTTGACCATAAAAGTCAACGTTTGACCTAGTTTTGACCTAGAGTTGACTTTTTGGACCTCGGGTTGACTTTTTGACCCAATTTTCACCGGTTTGACCCGTTCGACCTAGAATAGCCCTAGAAGCCTGTTTTAAATTATTTTATATCAGTTTAAGTGCTTAGAACCCTGTTTAATCCTTGTTTTTCGTATTAGGTCCCTGCGACACCGGTCCGGATCTTGATCCTCATCAGTTGCTCAGGACATCAGGCGAGTACCTACCTCTGATAGTTTCCATTTTATGATAGCGTTTATATCACCTGTTCTAGAACTGTAATACTTGATTCTGACACATTATTACACGAGCTGGTACTAGTGGATCCCGTCATGAGATGCTATCCCCCTTACCGTGTTCAGCGGGTACTCTATCACGTGTATTTCATCATGTGCTTCGGGTATTGATTCTCATGTGCTATCATGTGCTTCTTGTGCTCTCGCCTTCGTGTGCGCGAGCTATTATCATGTACGTAGCGTGTTGTGGTTGGATCAATGGTATTAGTGGGGGAGGGGAGTAGGAGTTGGTTATGTGATCAAAGCCAAACAGTATTCATGTGTATGTCGGTTATGCAACTCACGCATAACGGAGTTATCGTAGTGTTTTTCATGTGCAACCTAAGCCGATCACATAACGAACTTGTGCTCAAGGCACTTAGCTAGTTTTCATGTATTCTCACCTGCAGTTACTTTTCCACTACTTGTATTGTTCTCCAGTTTACATTGCAGCTACTTATTGTGCTCCAGCATATATTTATTTCCTGTGCATCTTGTATACTTTTCTATTGCTCGTCATATACACCTTACCATGTATTTGGAGTTGCTTTCAGAGTTATGTACTTCGCTCCAGTCCTGACTGGGCATATTTTTTCCAGAGGATCCTGAGGACTATTGCCCGACGTTCTACGGACCGGGTGTTGACGACTGTTGTGACCCCGTGATCGAGGAGGAGTGCGTCGAGGAGACGCCGATAGCACCCTAGTTAGCTAGGTGGGTTTCCTGGGTTGGTCCCAGTGTTTTATTTTGGATGATTGTACTTATTCTTTTGTGGCTGTGAGATGTTGTAGCTATTATGGCCTTGGACTGTATTATTTTGGATTTTCTTGCTCTCTTGGTTCTGTTTCTTTGTTTATATCATATCGTGCTTATATTCTTCCTCTAGATTTTGTGATTGAGATTATTGATATATATATTGCGTGGTTGCCCTCCTTTTGGAGAGGATTTTGATATATATATTGCGTGGTTGCCCTCCTTTTGGAGAGGTCATGCCGGATTTTTCTGTGAGATATAGATAGATATGGTTGACCTAGAACGGACCTTTACAGCGTTCTACTGCCGATTCTGCGGCGTAGGCTGGACGTACCCATAGCTCATGCCCGATTTTCGGGTGCGGGTCGTGACAATTGGTCACAACAAGTTTGTGGGCCAAAAATTGGATCATCCGTCGGACTGTCATGGATCACCGCCGGATCTTCCGATTCGTCACAGAAACTCGGACTTGAAATATTTTTATGACTTGTTCGGGCCGTAAAAACTTTGTTCTAACTCTAAATTTGGATTTTTTTAAAGATCAAAATTGTATAGGATCAATTTCCTAACGACTTGGGGATATTCGATTTCACCAAATTTGAGATTTGATAGATCGATTTTGAGAAATATTGTACAAGTGATTTACGAAAAAAACCAAAACTTGTCTGGATCTACAAAATTTAAAACTAACAGAGTAAAAACTAGGCACGGGTCTCAAGTAGCATATAAAATAAGTCTCATGACAATAACTCCAGTTATCGTTTCCGACACCGAGTCTTTTTAACGGGTAAATACTAGGGTTTTTATATAAAATAGTCAAAACCAAGCCTAAACCATTTTATGAAATATGCACAAGGTTGTTAGTTACTAGAGAAATATTTTTAGCAAAACAAGTTTCATGAAATTCTAAGCACAAAATCTCAAGAAAAACAAAAACTGCAATAAAATAATGTTGTTCAGTATTTTGGCAAGATGTACATGCCTAAAGCCAAGCTCCCGTCTAAACCATCAACTCCACCACCAAGAGGGGTTCAGAAACCACACTCTTAAGCCTCAAGATCAAGCTCCTAGCTTTCGCCTTGAGCTAGGGTCAAAGATCAGTCCAAGCTAGGATCAGCTCTCGGAAGTCAAACTTCTCCTCTGCAGCTAGGCGGGCTATGACCCTTCGAGCAGGGCACTTCATGAGCTGCTATCTCCGACCGAGGTTAGGCTCTCTCATTTTCTATTTTTATAGGCATTACGATCGTTGGATTTCAAAGACATGGGCTTCATTTGTTTAGCTTCTCCTTACCCGCAAATATATTTTTCATTAATTACCCCAGATTCTTTCATTTCCATGTAGAGATCATTTCCTTCACGAGTACGTTCGCCTACTCCGCCAAATACAGATACACCTCCATGAGCTTTAGATCTATTCATTAAAAAGAATCGATTCCATACATTTCTTATGTACCCATAGGTGCTATATTGGATTTAAATCAGATTTCGCAAAAAATGGAGAGGAAATGAAGAAGTGAAGAAAAAGAAAAGAGAGGGGAGAAAATGATTTCATATATATAGAAGAGGTGATTTAATCACAACTGTCTGATCTGCCACATCAGTGATCTAAGTCACGAGATTAAATCAATCTCGACCGTACAATGAAAAATCAAGAAACCAATGGATAATTAAAAGTATCGAATATTATTCACGAAAATATCTAAAAAAATATCTCAAAATATCTCAAAAGTGAAAAGAATATCTGTCGGACGGATTTTCCATTGGTATGTCGCGGCATGCCAGCGGTAATTCGGTCAGGGAGAAATATTTTAGTTTTGACAGATATCCGAGATTCCACGAGACTCAATAAAATATAGCATAAATAAAATATAAAATACGTATCATATACCAATACAGATACTGTGAGACGGGTCTCACAACTCTCCACTCTTTAGAAAAATTCCGTCCTCGAAATTTTAATAAGGCTCCAAATCCAATAAGAAAATCCAGGAAAGCATGCTATCAAGAACTAAGAAGGAAACTCATATAACTATGAAATCCAAACAAGTAAAGGGAACAATGAATATAAAAGCAATTAACTACTGCAAACAACTATCACACACAAGCAGAATAATATACAGAGGACAAGAAATAAGTATACCTCCTGAGTCGAGCAAATGCGGGTAACAAGCACGAATATCATTCTCGCGCTCCCACGTCGACTAACCCGGTGAGTGATGACCCCAAGAAACTCGAACTAGTCGGATAGTCCAGTTCTTGAGAATCTTCTCCCTTCGGTCCAAAATAGATACCGGTCTCTCCTCATACGATAGGTCGGTACAAATGACCAACTCCGAATGATCTAGGACATGGCTCGAATCCGGAATATATCGACGCAACTAAGATACGTGGAAGACATCATGTACCTCGCGAAGCAATGACGAAAGAGCTAATCTATAGGAGATATCTCCTACGCAATCGAGAATATTAAACGGACCGATAAATCTAGGACAAAGCTTTTCCCGTACTCAGAATCTGATAACTCCACGGGTAGGCAAAATTCTAAGAAATATGTGGTTGCCGACGGAGTACTCAAGATATCGCCGATGTGAATTTGCCCAATGACGCTGACGATCCTGAGCTACTCTGAGATGCTCTCTAATCTGTCTGATAATCTTAACTGACTGAGCTATCATCTCGGGCCCGAGTATCTAGCTTTCGTCAATATTATCCCAAGCTAATGGTGATTTGCATCTCCTGCCATGCAATGCATCGAGGGGTGCCATCTGAATGCTCCTCTGGAAGTTGTTATTGTAGGAGAACTCTACTAAGTACAAGTGATCCTCCCACGAACCATCGAAGTCTAGTGTACATGATCGAAGCCTATCCTCCAGGGTCTGAATAGTACGCTCTGACCATCTGTCTGCGGATAGTAGCTGAACTGAAACTCAAATGGGTGTCTAAACTCTGCTGAATGCTCTGCCAGAAATACAAAGTGAATCTGGAATCCCTGTCTGAGACTATGCTAACTGTCACTTCATATAGTCTGACAATCTGCCTCATGTACATCTCAGCTAACTACTCAGTAGACTGACCAACTCTAAAAGGTAGAAAGTAAGCAACCTTTGTGAGTCGATCTACTATCACCCAAATGGCATCTCTACCAGTAGGGGATCTAGGAAGACCGATCACAAAGTCCACAGTAATGTGCTCCCATCTCCACTCCGAAATTGGTAAAGGCTGAAGTAGCTCGGCTGGTCTCTGATACTCAGCCTTAACCTGCTGACAGACTAAACACCGAGAGACTAACAGTGCTATGTCCCTCTTCATCCCATTCCACCAGAAGTGCTCACAAATATCATGGTACATCTTCCTCCCTCCTGGATGAACTGAGTATTGAGAACTGTGGGCCTCTGACATAATCTCATGCTGGATATCTCCACTTGGCATATAAAGTCGACTCTCGAACCTGAGAGTCTCCTCCTCGTGAATGCTCAACTTTGCTCGGTGTCTTGTCTCACACTCTACTCTGAGTCGTTGAAGCCTGGCATCACCTGACTGTGATGTCCTGATCCTCTCAACTATAGTAGACTGGACCTGTAATCCTGCCATCAAGCCCGTATCACAGGTAATACTACCTCGATGCCTATCTCCTGAAGATCGTCTAGTATGTGAGCTCCTGCTCTCCTGCTCAAAGCATCTGCAACAACATTGGTCTTCCCTGGATGACACTGAAGTTCATCATAATATGTCAATAACTCCAGCTATCTCCTCTGTCGCATGTTGAGGTCCCTTTGCGTGAACACATACCTCAAGCTCTTGTGATCTGTGAAAATCTCTACCCGCTCACCATACAGATAATGCCTCCAGAGCTTGAGTGCAAACACTACTACGGATAACTCCAAATCATGGGTCGGGTAATTCTTCTCATGGTCTCGAAGCTGTCGAGATGCATAGGCAATAACCCTACCATGATGTATAAGGACACACCCTAGCCCAATGTCTGATGCATCATAGTAAACCGTGAACCCACCTGGTCAGACGAAAAGTGTCAGAATAGGAGCTGAAATTAAACTCCCTTGAGTTTCTCGAAAGAAACTTGACAAGCATCTGACCACTCAAAGCTCACGTCCTTACACGCTAGCCGTGTCAAGGGTGCAGAAATCTAGCATAGTCTGCCACAAACTGCCTGTAGTAGCCTGCTAATCCTAGAAAACTACTCACATTTGATACTGTACTAGGTATTAGCCAACTCTCAATAGCATCCACCTTCTTGGGATCCACCTCTACGCTTCCACCGAAAATTATGTGTCATGCCCCAATCCTAAAATATATAGAATTAGGCCACGTGGCAATAGCCAGCTGTCACGTCTCCGAGGATATCCCAATTTAATGGATCCAACGAAGAGTGTTACGCTGTCCTAAATAACTAACATGTCTCAATATCAGTCAACAACAGGTAAACTAATCTCATCCATAATAAAAACAGCAAGAAGTACTAAATAAACTGCTGGAAGATAAACGCCAGTCTCAAAAATCATAGTACAACCAAGAATGTCTGGTGGGGATAAACCCACTACTATGACGAAATAAAGTACTGAAATGATAGATAAAAGATAATGATTAGGGCATCGGCTGACTAGATAATGATGCACCCAATCCTAGGCAGAAGGCCTAAAAGTGATCACGGAAACTCTGACGGTAGTACCTCTAGCTCCTCTGCAGTAGCGAACCTCGTCTCCTGTCCTGGGCCGTACACTGTGGGGTAATATACCTCGTCCAAATCTGGAAAGGTACCAGGTCCTCAGAGGGACGTAACAAGATACATAGAAATATGCCATATATAAATACTGAATAAAATAAATATAATAAAGAATGTGCTAACCATCTAAGTGAATGCAATATGAGGACAACGTTGGTACGTATGGTAGGTGTAGGCATATATGTCCACACTCCGAAGAGAGTGGCATCAGTACAGTATATCGTCCATATCGCTCCGAAGAATGTGGCATCAGTATAGTATATCGTCCATATCGCTCCGAAGAACGTGGCATCAGTATAAAGGAAGTCATTGGATCCGTGGCTCCTCCGGATACTACGGATTCTAATGTGTGTATCCCATACGCCTACTAGTTGTCCTCCCCGCCCAAAATAGATATACAAGCCGAATACTCGACGTGCATACCACGTATCTATATGCCGAGTCTCTACAAATCATAAAATCCTGAATTACGTACTAACCGTGATGCATGTCACACGCATCGATAGCTAGTCGAGTATGTGAACCCGTATCCTAATATGAATATGTCTCAGTAAAACGTGTAAGAGTGTCAAGTCTCAGAAGATATCAGAGTATCCTCCAATGGGGTGAGTCTGCTAATGACTAGGTCTAGTATACTAATCATCGACGCAACCGTCGACTGCACCCGAGTCAATCTCGGATGCGCACAGTCATATGAAATAAGCAAGAAACATCATACAACACATGCAATATTTAAATTAAACAGTAAATATGGCAAGGTATCTTGCCTGAGTTCTTAAGTTGTGAATGCCAAAAGCTGGTTCCTGCAGTGTCTCATGGCTGATCCAATGATCCTAAACACAATATAATATAGCAATCACGCATCAGACACTAAGGTAATATATACAGAACTACAACGCTGCTCTTAGGTATTGACGTAAGTTCACGATTGATCGAAGTCAGTATCACGTGTGCACGTAGCTAGGATGTACACGTGTTCTGTCCTTGTCAACGTGTGTCTTGAGACAATAATTTCTACGTTATCAGTTATGAAACTATATTACGTCTAGTAAAATCACTGATCCTTATTTCCCATATTAAGCATACTTAGCGAGGTCTAAGTTTTATCGATGAATCTCATGTTTCTAACAACATGTCTTATGATTAAGGAAAAGGTTAGACATTACATAAATATTAATTCTTGCAGGTTATCATGCTTTCATATATGTCGTTTAGGGTTAACTAGGCCGTGTCCAAGACTATGGCTCTCGACACGACGATACTACAAATATTTATGGACACGATACAAAAGAAAGGAGTATAGAGCGAATACCTAGTAGACTGGGCGGGGGTATCCGCACTGCCTAGACGTCCTCTGTCGAGTGGGGGCTCCGGCGGTGGTCGGCGGCAAGGCAGCGGCTGGAGCAACAGTTGCAGCAACCATAGTAGCAGCAGCAGCAACTCTGAGCAGGCGGCGGTTGCTGGGTCGAGGCGGCGCGGGTGGTGACTGTCGGCCGCGGGGGAGGGTGGCGCTCTGCCTGGCAGGGGTGATCGAGGGTGTCGGGGGGGTGACCAGGGCTGTCGAGTTTCGGGAGGAAGTTGGTGAAGGAGATGGTGTCGGGGTCAGGCGGCGGGTACCGGGTGGCTGTGATGGTGGTTGGCAGCGAGGAGTGGCGGCCTGAGACGGAGGTGGAGTCATTTGTGAAGTCGGAAAAGGGGAAGGGGAGGTGCTCGGGTGATTATGAAGGGGTCGGCTAGGGTTTGCTCCTTGGTGAGGGAAGGAATGGTTTGTAGGGTTTTAAGTAGGAATTGTGTATTTATATAGGAGATGAAATTTATGGGCTGGCCTCGAGGTTTGGGCCGGCCAGGGCTCGTTGGGGTGGGGC
Source organism: Iris macrosiphon (assembly GCA_036927795.1). Lineage (NCBI taxonomy): Eukaryota > Viridiplantae > Streptophyta > Magnoliopsida > Asparagales > Iridaceae > Iris > Iris macrosiphon. The sequence goes on from JAYESA010000004.1 coordinate 113,077,792, forward strand.
TGGTCCACTTGAAAGTGTTCATGGGTTGGATCTGGTCTCGCTTGAGGTAAAGTTGGCCTCAAATTAATTAGATTAAAAGTTAATGCACGAGGCAAAAAATTAATTGAGCATTGCATAGCTAAGATGAGACAATGACGAGTCTCTAAGTTTGCACAATTGTCATAGGGGGTAGTCTGGCATGTCTAAGAGATGTTCGTGACCTTGGGTGGAAGATAACTACTAGTGTGGTGCTCCAACCTCGAAGCAACGTCCAGGTACATTAAGACGTATAATTGACGCACATTAATCCTAATTAATACCAAATTAATCTTAGTCTCTAGATTTAACTCAATTTAACCCTGAATTGGTCGAGGGGGTTTACAATCTACCCTCCTTAGAGCATTTCATCCTCGAAATTAAAAACATACGCATGGTAAGAAATACTGACTGAAAAAATGCTAATACGTACCTAGCCCTTCGAAGAGGTGGGGATAGCGCTGTCTAATATCCTCCTCACGTTTCCAAGTCGACTCTCCTGGTGCATGATGTCTCCATGCGACACGGACTAGGAGAATAGTCTGACCTCGCAGTACTTTCTCGCTTCTGTCTAGAATCTCCACAGGCTCCTCTTCGTATGATAAGCTTGGGCCGACTGTGATCTCTGAATGGTCAAGCACATGACTCGGATCTGGTATGTACCTTCTCAGCTGAGATACATGAAAGACGTCATGGACTCCTTCCAAGGTCCGCGATAAGGCTAGTCTATAAGCAACCTCTCTGACGCGTTCTAACACATCGAATGGTCCGATGTACCTCAGACTCAGCTTTTCTCTGCCTACGAATCTGATAGTCCCTCTAGTGGGCGAGATCTTTAGGAATACGTGATCTCCAACCTGGAACTCTAAGGGTCGTCGATGCACATTCGCCCAATGCTTCTGTCTGTCCTGTGCTGCTCGTAGGTATCCTTGGATCTTCTTTACCTTCTCCACTGTACGAACAACCAACTCTGGCTCGAGAATCTGTCTCTCGCCTATATCGCTCCAACATACTGGAGAACGATATTTCCTTCCATACAATACCTCATAGGGAGCCATCTGGATGCTCGCTTGATAGCTGTTGTTGTAGGAAAATTCGACCAAGTGTAAATGGTCCTCCCATGATCCTCCGAAATCTAGCATGCATGCTCTTAACATGTCTTCCAATGTCTGAATGGTGCACTCTGATTGGCCATCTGTCTGCGGGTGATACGATGTGCTAAACTTCAGGCGGGTACCGAGACTCTCTTGCATACTCCACCAAAAGTAAGATGTAAACCTCGTATCCCTGTCAGACACTATACTAACTGGCACTCTATGCAGTCGTACAATCTTCCTCATGTACATCTCTGCTAAAACCTCTATAGATTGCCCAACTCTGAAGGGTAAAAATTGTGCGGACTTGGTGAGTCTATCCACGATTACCCATACTGCATTTCGACCACTAGGACTCCTCGGAAAGCCCGTAACAAAGTCCATAGTGATATGCTCCCATTTCCACTACGGTATCGGAAGCGGTTGAAGTAATCCTGCAGATCTCTGATGCTCAGCCTTGACTTGCTGGAACACCAAGCACTTTGCCACAAAGCGTGCTATCTCTTTCTTCATTTCATGCCACCAGTATTACTGTCTCAAGTCTCTGTACATCTTCGTGCCTCCTGGATGAATAGAATAGGTTGAACTGTGTGCCTCTGACATCAACTCCTGACGAAGTTCTCCATTTGGAACATAGAGACGATCTCCACATCTCAAAGTTTTATCTTCATGTTTACGCAGTCCCGTCTGTATTCCAGCCTCTGTCCTTTGTCTAAGCCTCTGAAATCTGGCATCTGTCGGCAAAGCAGCCTTGATCCTCTCCACTAATGTTGATTGCAACTGAAAACTCGACAACTGTCCATCTACTCCGGGTATAACGACTTCTATACCCATCTACTTTAGATCTCTCAATAGATGTTGTTGAGTAGTCAAGAAGAATGCCATGGGTCTTCTACTCAAAGGGTCAGCTACTATGTTGGCCTTTCCCGGGTGGTACTGTAGCTCGATCTCAAAGTCTGTCATCACCTCGAGCCAATGTCTCTGTCTCTGATTAAGGTTCTTCTGGGTGTAGATGTACTTCAGGCTCTTATGATCAGTAAATATCTCCACTCTTTCTCCATATAGGTAGTGTCTCCAAAGCTTCAAAGCAAAGATTACTGCTGCAAGCTCTAAGTCGTGAGTGGGATAGTTCTTCTCATGTGTCCTCAACTGTCTAGAAGCATAAGCTATAACCTTTCCATGCTGCATCAAGACGCATCTTAATCCTTTCCCGGATGCATCACTGTAGATCACGAATCCTCTGGGTCCAGAAGGTATGGTCAAGATAGGTGCTGTAGTCAAACGCTGCTTCAGCTCATCGAATGCCTTCTGACACTCCTCTGTCCAAGTGAACTCCTGCTCCTTACAGGTCAAGCGGGTCATAGGCTCTGCAATCTTCGCGAAGTTCTCTACGAACCTTCGGTAATATCCGACAAGTCCTAGGAAACTCCTCACTTCTGAGACATTGGTAGGGGTTGGCCATGTCTCTACTAATGAAATCTTTGTCGGATCTACTGAAATGCCATCTTCTGAGATAACGTGTCCAAGAAAAGCGATACGATCTAAAAGAAACTCGTACTTGCTCAGCTTGGCATAAAGCCTCTCTCTCCTCAGCGTCTCTAACACTAGTCTCAAGTGCTTCTCGTGCTCCTCGTGGCTCTTCGAATACATCAAAATATCGTCGATGAAGACTACCACGAACTGGTCTAAGTATTGGTGGAATACTCTGTTCATCAAGTTCATAAATACAGCAGGTGTATTCGTCAGTCCAAAAGGCATCACTAAGAACTCGTAGTGACCATAAGGAGTCCTGAATGTTGTCTTTTGAATGTCTTCCCTTCGTACCTTCACTTGATGATAACCCAATCTCAAGTCAATCTTTGTGAACACTACTGCTCCTGTCAACTGGTCGAATAAATTGTCAATCCGCGGCAGGGGGTACTTGTTCTTGATAGTCAAAGCATTAAGGGCTCTGTAATCAATGCACATGCGTACTATTCCATCCTTCTTAGGTACAAACAACACTGGTGCTCCCCAGGGTGATGCACTAGGATAAATCCCTTGCCCTACAACTCCTCCAATTGTAGCTTCAGCTCATCTAACTCCTTCTTCTCCAATCGGTACACATTAGAGGATACCGGTGCTGTTCCGGGTACTAGCTCAATGGTGAACTCTATGTCTCTATCTGGCGGTAAGCCTGGCAATTCTTCAGGAAACACATCCTCGAATTCTGCAACTATTGGTGGGGGTACAATTTCCATAGCCATGTAGGTTCCAACTATCTGTCCTACTACTTGCTCGACGGTCCCTCGCATGTACTCGAACTCCGGTTGATCTGGCGGTCTAAAAGTGACGCTACCTTTCTGGCAGTTCAGTACAGCATTATACTGGCTTAACCAGTCTATGCCTAGCACAATATCAAAGTACATCATAGGCAATACCAAGAATCGTGCTCTCATCTCTCTACCACATACAACTATTGAGCACGTTCTGATAGTGCTGGTAACCGGCACGATATCTCCTCCGGTAAGAATCTTCCAACTCTTAGGTAAGGGGGAGGTAGCTACTCTATGCATTGCTACAAATCTACTGGATATAAATAATAATGTAGCACCAGAATCAAATAATGCAGTCGCAGGTAATGATGCAACTAAAATGGTACCTGTGATAGCTTTCCCTTCTGTTTTCTCCTCTGTAGCTGCTAATGCAAAGGCCTGTCCCTGTCTCTGTCCTCCGGTCTGCTGTCGGGTCCGGTCAAACTGTGCTTGCTGTGGAGCCAAGGGTGGTCCCCTCTGAAATCCTCCAGGTGCTGGTGGACGCTGACCTCCTAGTGGGGGTAGTATCCTCAGAACTGGTGCTGCTGGCCTTTGTCCGGTCTGTGGTGCTGCCTCCCTGCGCTGTGGGCAATCTCTGACAAGGTGCTGGCTCGCTCCACAAATTATGCATGTCCCCAGTCTCTTTCGGTAGTCCTTCTTGAAGTGACCTCTCCTACCATAGAAGTGGCAAGTCGGAAGTTCCTGGTGTGGGTATGGTGTAGCCCTCTGCTGTGTCTGTACTCCGGGATGTCGGATCGGTCCTCCTGCTCCGGGATGGACTCTGGCTGGTGTAGTCGTGCTAGAACGTCTTGCTCCTCTACCGATGGCCTCCTGGATCCTCGCCTCTGCAAATACCTCCTCATAAGAAATCCTCGCCTGTGTGGTAGTATATCTCTGTAGCTCAAAAGTGAGGCTGTGATAGAATCTTTGAGCCTTCTCTAGGTCATTGGGTATCAGGACGGCACCAAATCTGCTGAGACGGCTAAACTCTGCGTCATATGCGTCAACAATCATATTCCCCTGTTCTAGATGTAGGAACTGGGAGTAAAGGGCATTTCTGATTGTAGCCGGGAAGTACTTCGCATTGAAGTATTCTAGGAACTGTTCCCAAGTCTGGTTCTTGCCTACACTGCGCTCAATAGAATCCCACCAGTGATGGGCGTTGCCTTTTAGTTGGGCCCTCACAGCGGTCATCCAAAGGTCTGGATGTAGTTGTGAAGCTTCTAGTAACATCTCTATGTTGGCAACTCAATTGGAGATCTGCTCTACTTTCTCGTTGCCTGAGAAAGTATCTGGTTCCATCTGTCAGAACCATCTTACAGTGCCACCTGTCTGGGCTGGTGCAGGTGCTGGTACTAGTGCTGTGGCAGGTGTCCTCTCTAGTACTGCCATCAAACTCTGTCTCAACGTCTCAGTCTGATGCCACTGTGCTTGCATCATAGTCTGGAAGAACTGAAGCATCTGTGGCTGTCCATCTGATGGCGGCATCTGGGGTTTATAAGGTGGAGGTGGTGGTAATGGAACCTCTGGCTGTGCGGTAGGGGTCTCCTCAGATGTCAGTCTCTCGGTCTGTGGCATTGGTGTAGCCCCTGAAGTCTGGCCCTTGCAATGCTGCGTGGGGATCGTCTGGAAAGTCTGTCCCTCGTGCTGTGGCATAGGATCGCCCTGGGAAGTCTCGTGCCAATGTATCAGCGGGGCCTGTTGAATTACCGGGGCCTGTGGTGATGGTTGCCCTCCAGTTAGTCCCTGGGGTATATCCTCTCCCTGGGTGGTGTTGGCCGGCACGACGGCACTGGGTGCTCCTCGTCCACTGTGCAAGTTCATCTTGCTGCAAGAGACAGGATTTCATTAAAAGAGTACGGAATCAGATAAACATGATACAGATATTTAGAATCAATACGAAGGAAGTTCAAAGATGAAATCAAAGTGGATGAGACCTAGTAATTTCTATCCTACTGCAGGCATCACCGGGCATGTTACCATACCACAAGCAAAAAATTGATCTGCATGGGCCACCACTAAAACTATGTCACGCCCCAATCCCAAAATATATAGAATTAGGCCACGTGGCAATAGCCAGCTGTCACGTCTCCGAGGATATCCCAATTTAATGGATCCAACAAAGAGTGCTACGCTGTCCTAAATAACTAACATGTCTCAATATCAGTCAACAACAGGTAAACTAATCTCATCCATAATAAAAACAGCAAGAAGTACTAAATAAACTGCTGGAAGATAAACGCCAGTCTCAAAAATTATAGTACAACCAAGAATGTCTGGTGGGGATAAACCCACTACTATGAATGACGAAATAAAGTACTGAAATGATAGATAAAAGATAATGATTAGGGCATCGACTGACTAGATAATGATGCACCCAATCCTAGGCAGAAGACCTAAAGGTGATCACGAAAGCTCTGACGGTAGTACCTCTAGCTCCTCTGCGGTAGCGAACCTCGTCTCCTGTCCTGGGACGTACACTGTGGGGTAATATGGCCTAAAAGTTCACGACTGATCGAAGACAGTGTCACGTGTGCACGTAGCTAGGATGTACACGTGTTCTATCCTTGTCAACGTGTGACTTGAGACAATAATTTCTACGTTATCAATTACGAAACTATATTACGTCTAGTAAAATCACTGATCCTTATTTCCCATATTAAGCATACTTAGCGAGGTCTAAGTTTTATCGATAAATCTCATATTTCTAACAACAGGTCTTATGATTAAGGAAAAGGTTAGACATTACATAAATATTAATTCTTGCAGGTTATCATGCTTTCATATATGTCGTTTAGGGTTAACTAGGTCGTGTCCAAGACTATGGCTCTCGACACGACGACACTACGAATATTTATGGACACGATACAAAAGAAAGGAGTATAGAGCGAATACCTAGTAGACTGGACGGGGGTATCCGTACTGCCTGGACGTCCTCCGTCGAGTGGGGGCTCCGGCGGCAGTCGGCGGCAAGGCAGCAACGACAAGGCAGCGGCTGGAGCAACAGTTGCAGCAGCCGTAGTAGCAGCAGCAACAACTCTGAGCAGGCGGCAGTTGCTGGGTCGAGGCGGTACGGGTGGTGACTGTCGGCCGCGGGGGAGGGTGGCGCTCCGCCTGGCAGGGGTGATCGAGGGTGTCGGGGGGTGACCGGGGCTGTCGGGTTTCGAGAGAAAGTTGGTGAAGGAGATGGTGTTGGGGTCAGGCGGCGGGTACCGGGTGGCTGTGGTGGTGGTTTGCGGTGAGGAGTAGCGGGCTGAGACGGAGGTGGAGTCATTTGTGAAGTCGAAGAAGGGGAAGGGGAGGTGCTCGGGTGATTATGAAGGTCGGCTAGGGTTTGCTCCTTGGTGAGGGAAGGAATGGTTTTTAGGGTTTTAAGTAGGAATTGTGTATTTATATAGGAGATAAAATTTGTGGGCTTGCCTCGAGGTTTGGGCCGGCCAGGGCTCGTTGGGGTGGGGCTGGTCCACTTGAAAGTGTTCATGGGTTGGGTCTGGTCTCGCTTGAGGTGAAGTTGGCCTCAAATTAATTAGATTAAAAGTTAATGCACGAGGCAAAAAATTAATTAAGCATTGCGTAGCTAAGATGAGACGCAATGACAAGTCTCTAAGTTTGCACATTTGTCTGAGGGGGTAGTCTGGCATGTCTAAGAGATGTTCGTGACCTTGGGTGAAAGATAACTACTAGTGTGGTGCTCCAACCTCGAAGCAACGTCCAGGTACATTAAGACGTATAATTGACGCACATTAATCCTAATTAATACCAAATTAATCCTAGTCTCTAGATTTAACTCAATTTAACCCTGAATTGGTCGAGGGGGTTTACATTATGTGACCTAAGAATGAGATGCGATCTAGCCACAAATAATACTTGTTAAACCTCGCATATAGTTGATGCACCCGAAGAGTCTGAAATACTATGCAAAAATGCCGCTTATGCTCTGCCTCAATCCTACTGTAGACCAAGATATCATCAATAAACACCATCACAAACTGGTCTAAGTGAGGCATGAAGATATGATTCATGAGATCCATGAATATCGCTGGTGCATTGGTTGCTCCAAATGACATAACAAGGAACTCCCAATAGCCATATCTAGATTTGAACGTTGTCTTGGGTATATCATGCTCTCTGACTCTGATATGATGATATCAGACCGCGAATCGATCTTAGAAAATATAGCTGCCCCGTTGAGGTGATCAAACAAGTCATCTATCCTGGGTAAATAATACTTGTTCTTAATGGGCACCGCATTTAAAGTACGATAATCAACACACAAACGCGATAAACCATCCTTATTTTTAACAAGAAGTATTGGGACTCCCCAAGGTGATCCACTAGCACGAATGAATCCCTTGGTCCTTAACTCCTCTATCATCTGGTATAGAATCTTCAACTCTGATGGTGATATCCTGTAGATTCTCTCCGAAACTGGCTCTGCCCCTGGAATCGGATCGATGTAGAACTTCACATCTTGAACTGGCGGCATGCCTGGAAGCTCGTCGAAAAAAATATTCGGGCGTATGCAGACAACTCTGGAAAACTACACCTTCTCGTCTACTGCCATCCTCAGGATAATTGATGGAGACTCCACCTCGCCTCTCGAGAATGAAACTCTACCTCGCCAGGAACACGAAAGATAACTTTGCCAGCACGATAATCTATCGTCGCGTGTCGAGTACTTAACTAATCCATTCCTAGGACTAAATCGTAATTTTCCATAAAAAAACTCTATCAGCCTAGCAGGAAACTCTCTACCGCACACTACGACTCGACACGAGGCATAAACTCTATCTACTCCCACAAGACTGTTACCAGTAAGTATATTCAATCTTACAGGTAAGGACTCAAACTCCAAGCCAACTCGTGTCACAAATTGTGCAGTTATAAACGAGTGCGATATTCTAGAATCAAATAAAACTGAAGCTGAATGCGAATGAACGAGAATTATACCTGCAACTACCTCTCAAGGCAATAGCGCCTCCTCATAGGACATCCTGAAAGCCTGCCCTTGCCCTCTGGGCGCTGTTCCCCTCTGCTACTGGCCTCTCTGCCTAGCCTGAGCCTAGTCCTGTGTATACTACTATGGCTTCTACTGCTGGAACATTTTGGACTGCGTTGGTAAAGGCCTCGAGGCCTGCTGCTGCTGTACCGACGTTGGTGCCCTGAACTGCAAAGCTACCGACTGGATTTATGATGATCCAGCTGAAGCCCTCCGGGGACAAGTACTAACCTTGTGTCCTGCTCCACCACATGTTAGAAACAAATTCTGTGCTTTACGGCACTCTACGAAAATGTGGCATGGCTTCCCATAGTGGAAATACCTGACATAAGATGATTGCCTCTGCTGCTGAGGTCGAGTCTAAGAAGACTGTTGAACCGAAGCTGTACTCCTCGGAGACCCGATCGACAAGGCTCGAACTGTCGGAGCTGGTGCCAAAAACTGGGTAGAAGATCCCCTCTGAATATGAGGCCTCTTCTGGTCCCTAATACTGTCGACTATCCTCTGGGAGGTGTACTCGTGCCTCCTCGTTGCTCTCATCACTGCATCAAAAGTCTGAAACTTGTGATGCTCGACCGCCAAGATGATCTCCAGATGAAGTCCCTGTTGGAACCTCCTAGCTCGGTCCAACTCGGTCTCCACCAAGGTGGGAGCAAACCGACTGAGCCTACAAAACTCTATCGCGTAGCCGTCGACGGTCAAACTCTCTGTTTGAGTTTGTTAAACCTCTACTGCAAGTCATAACGTGATACCGCATTGTAGTATCGAGTCTGAAACCTCTCGCTGAAGTCCGTCCATAGAATCGGCACCGTTAGTGAAACCTCCTGAGCTGCCCACCAATCGCGGACCAAATCCAGCAACTGCAGCCTAACCACTACCACTTGCTCCCTAGCCGAAACTCCTGCTGCCTCGAGTATGGCCTCAATATCCTGGAGCCATGCATCAGACTCAATTATATCCTCAATACTATAGAAGTATGGGGGATGGAGATATCTGAAGCTGTTCGCAGAATTATAGATCTGAGAACCTCCTCATTCCATGACCGTCTGGACTGACTGAGTGAGGATGTCACTCTTTCTCTGATGGGGCACCATGAACCCCGTCAGAACGTCCATCAGTGCTCGAACAACATCTGACTGCTATGGCGGAACTGGCAACACTGGTACTTGTCACGTCCCAGTACCGGAATACGGAGACAGACATGGCCAGCTCCCCCGTACAAGGTATAGAATATCGTACGACGGTCATGGCTGTAGAAAGCCAAGGGGTGCATGCCTTCTAGGGTCTTAGAACAACTATGTCTCAATTATTCAAGCAAGTAACAACAACGTATAACATGTGAGATAAAGCCGTAAAGCGTCCCAAATGCTCCATCGGAATGTTCTAGAGATCTAGCCATCAAAATATTAGGCTAGCAGAATGTCAATAGTTACATAAGTGAGATCAGCTGCAGTCTTATTATATTACAGTTACGTAAAAAGGAACTGATATCCAGACAAGCCGGCTAACAAGTGTCAGTGGCTAAATGCCCAAAAGAGTAGAATGTACAAGACGAGCAGTGATCAAAAAACACACTCGTGTCCTTCAGCGACCATCCGTCTGGTATACGTCACCGTTAGGGGGATAAGCTGGATCCTCTGGTGCTGGCTTTAAACCTGGCCATACAAAACCAGTGGAGTTAGACCCCAAATAGCAAGTACCACAAGGAAGTATGAATGAAGAAACAAAAATAAGATCAAGCATATAGTGAAAGAGCAAAAAATTATTGGTGCATGCCCCATCTTTGTGATAATATGGCACTCATTCACCAAACAAGGATAGAAAATGCCATGCCACCCAAGATAAGGTACGTCCCATGATTATGGTCAAGCTAGGATTTTTGTGTCATAGTTCGGTCCATATTCCATCATAGCATAATGACTCAACTCCCCAACCAAACAAGGACATAAGTTGAATACCACACTATGATAGTCCATGTCCCTAAGCTACTAGCAGAATTACAATCACAACCAAGTCAAGTTAGAACGGCCAAACAATGTTACGGCTTATTATGTGGAGTATGGGGTTATCCCAAATAATAATAATAATAATAATAAGTATCCTCAGATTGTGCCATGTCAAGCAGGGCTAATCGAGCAAATATTATACAAGCAAGAAATCATGATTGAACCAGTTCTCCGTAGGGCCACTGCGCTAATTGTCGCACCAGTCCCCCGTAGGGCCACCACGCTAATTAATCAATAACAGTTCCAACCTTCCTATAGGAAAAATGTTGGCTCAGTTTAAATATAAAACGGTTGAATATTGCACTCTACTACATGCGATGATATACAATATCCGTGGTGGCCAGCCTTGCAGGCCATGAAAATTATCACGAGGAGGCCCATCATGCACGATATCGGGATGCCATTCCCTCCTCATGTTCTAATCAGATTTTATATTACCTAATTAACCCTACAGTGATATAGAATTCCCTGTCTTGGCCACATGAATATTTCCCTTAATGATGTCGTACAGAGTACGGGCACATTTGATACGAATCCATTTAATATAAGGAGTCAAGTCTGGATCCACCCAAACATATATGCAACAAGCAATAACCCAGCCACGATATGGTTCTGACCCATTATCATTTCTGTGCCAAAAATTCAAGGATATAATATTATGCACCGAGGAGGAATCATTATGTCACGTTCAGTATACATGTTGGCCAATATCCCGTACTTAGTGTACAATATAGCCTTTATAAACAGGCGATCATGACAAGTGTATTGGCACGAATACAATAACCAAGTCAGGATACCAAACCTATCAGTTGGTTACATGAATCATGCTTTGATCAAGGCAGGAGTCATAATTAATTAGGAATCTTCTATCTCATATGATCGAGTCACAGTCATGTATGCCTCATTAATTCCTCAAAATTTGAGGTCATAGATCATCAATCATGGTCAAGCTCAACTAATCTAGAATAGGCTTAAATTGGACAACATGATCCATGCATGCACAATCAATCACAAATAGTCTTGGGCCGGCGCACTTTGCAAGTGCCAATATAGGCTAGTTAAGAATAGTGGCGCACTATACGCGAGTAAGCAACTATATGGCACATAAAATTGATAATAGAGCAGTAGGAAGATATGGCGCACAAATCAAGAATTACGAGAATATGCGCATTCTATACTTGCAAGAAAATTGGCGCACAAAACAAGAGTTACGAGTAAGATAAGTGGCGCACTATGCACGAGCAAGCAACTACAAGGCAAAAAATGAGTCCCAAGGCGACGCTACAGTTGAGGGCACGACAGTCGAGGGCCTCAGGAATCGAGACATACCAAAGTCAAGGCTCGCTTATCGAGGATGAACCGAGCAAGAGTGCGCCAAGAGTTATATGTATAAGAGCGGCGCACTTTTGATAGTTAATGCACAATTTGTCAATTGTGCGGCGGTCTGCTGATTTGGTTAAAAAGTGCACCAAGAAGAAAGTTGGTCAAAAGTGTGTTGAAAAGTAGACTGACACACATTTGCTTGGTTCGTCGATAATACATCAATTGTGCGCTAGAGGCTAAAATCTTCTAAAAGTGCGCCAAGAAGGATTTTTCCAAAAATTTATCCCCTTGACATACTTTTGTAAGAAATTGGCACTGCTCTTAAAGTACGCACGAGTATGGAATGCGGGTCACATTCAACATGCACCCATGGACTGCAGGTCACACTCAACATGCGCCCATAGTGCAAATCCTTATGTGTACTTCTTGTCACTGTTTTTCTTCTCCAACCGACCCACCATTGATGCACTCAGACTCAAGCTCGAGACTATGACAGTGCTCCATTCCTCAAGCAACAAGAACCAGAAATCAAGAAAAAATCCAGGCTTGAAATCAGGGAACATCTTTTGAAAATATCTCATTTTTAGGGGATCATTCCTTAGAAAAATACTCATGAAAACCCTCATAATAAAATTAAGATATAACCAATAACCACCTCAAATCTGAAAACTCCAAGAACTAATTATAATCAGAACAATATTAGAAACTAATTACAACAGTAAATACTAAGAATAAAACTATAGCCGATCATGTTTTTTATATTTGTAATATTTATTTTCCTATAAAAAAACCAGGAGCAAAAGAAGAGAAATGAACAGGTGAGGAGAGAGAATGAGAACACGGATATATATAGGCAAGAGGTTGATGGTGAATCGTCGGATCTCTCCAACAAATCCAAGCCGCACACCCTACCTACCACCATCACATAATCATTATTAGCCAATGTGCGCCAAGCTTCCATTCAACCGTGCACTTAAAGTATACTCTTCTAAAAGTGTGCTAGAGGCTGAAATCTTCTAAAAGCGCGCCAAGAAGGATTTTTCCAAAAATTTATCCCCTTGACATACTTTTGTAAGAAATTGGCAGTGCTCTTAAAGTACGCACGAGTATGAAATATGAGTCACATTCAACATGCACCCTTGGACTGCAGGTCACACTCAACATGCGCCCATAGTACAAATCCTCCTGTGTACTTCTTGTCACTGTTTTTTTTTCCAACCGACCCACCATTGATGCACTCAGAGCTCAAGCTCGAGACTATGACAGTGCTCCATTCCTCAAGCAATAAGAACCAGCAATCTAGAGAAAATCCAGGCTTGAAATCAGGGAACATCTTTTGAAAATATCTCATTTTGGGGGGATCATTCCCTAGGAAAATACTCATGAAAACCCTTATAATAAAATTAAGATAAAACCGTTAACTACCTCAAATCTGAAAAGTCCAAGAACTAATTATAATCAGAATAATATTAGAAACTAATTACAACAGTAAATACTAAGAATAAAACTATAGCCGATCATGTATTTTCCTATAAAAAAACCAGGAGCAAAATAAGAGAAATGAACAGGTGATGAGAGAGAATGAGAACACGGATATATATAGGCAAGGGGTTGATGGTGAACCGTCGGATCTCTCCAACAAATCCAAGCCGCAAACCCTACCTACCACCATCACATAATCAACATTAGCTAATGTGCGCCAAACTTCCATTCAACCGTGCACTTAAAGTATACTCAAAGTGCGCCAAAATGAAAACACTATTAAAAAGTGCGTCAACTTGAGTATATTCCAAGTATACGGGATAGGGGAGTGACATCTCTACTCACCTTAGAAATTTTTTATCCTCAGAATTTCAGGACTAAAGCAACTAGAGACATCAGGACAAGCACATCTAGCTACAAGCAATCACAGGCGATACAAGCAAGCCAAATAATATACACATAGTAATATTAATAGCACTCTAGCAAGGTGATCAATGGTCACGAAATTGGAAAAGACATATAAAGAAATATATATTACGAGTCAAATAAGTGCGCATACCGAGACCGAATATCGTCCTCGTGTTGCCACGCTAACTCCCCCCAAAGAGTGGTGCCCACAAGCAACATGGATAAGGTGGATAGTCCGGTTCTTGAGTACCTTCTCTCTTCGGTCCAAAATGGACACCGGCTGTTCCTCGTAAGGCAAGTCAGTACCCAAGACTAACTCAGAATGGTCGAGGACATGGCTCAGGTTTGGGACATACCTACGCAACTAAGACACATAAAATACGTCATGCACCTCACGAAGCGAAGGCAGAAGGGCAAGGAGATAATTAACATCCCCTACCCGCTCGAGAATGTCAAACAGCCCAACGTATCATGGACTAAGCTTCCCGCGAACCCCGAATCTAATGACTCCACGGGTGGGCAAAATTTACAAAATACGTGGTCGCCGGCACAAAACTCTAGAGGCCTACGATGTTGATCTTCCCAATGGCAATGTCGATCCTGTGCAACCCGCAGCCGCTCTCTGACCTGCTTAACAACTTTCACAGTCTGAGTAATCAATTCTGGGCCCAACATCTTTCTCTCACCAATGTCATCCAAAGCTAACGGTAGCCTACACTTCCTTTCATATAATGCCTTAAAAGGTGCCATCTGGATGCTAACCTGATAACTATTGTTATATGAGAATTCTACTAAGTGCAGGTGTTTCTCCCATGATCCACTAAAGTCTAGGGTACAGTCTCATAATATATCCTCCAAGGTCTGGATAGTTCTCTCGGACTGCCCATCTGTCTAAGGGTGATATGTCATACTAAATTTAACTTAGTACCCAACCTCTCATGCAAGTTTTTCCAAAAATGAGAAGTGAACCTCGAATCTCGATCTGATACTATACTTACTGGCTCACCATGTTGCCTCACCATCTCCCACATATACATATCTACCAATTATTCCGTAGACTGTCCAATTCTGAACGAAAAAAAATGTGCCACTTTAGTGAGACGATCAACTATCACCCAAACTGTATCTCTTTTGGTTGGGGATCTAGGTAAACCGATCACAAAGTCTATAGTAACATACTCCCATTTCCACTCCAGAATTGGGAGAGGGTGTAACAATCCCGTCGGCCTCTGCAGTTCTACCTTCACTTGTTGACATATCAGGCATCGGGATACAAAACTTTCTATCTCTCGCTTCATCCTGTTCCACCAAAAGTGTTGCTTAATATCTTGATACATCTTCGTGCCGCCATGATGGATAGAATACTAGGAATTGTGGGCCTCAATTATGATCTCTTGTCGTATATCCCTACTCGGCACACAAAGACGAGTTCTAAATCTCAACGTTCCATCGCTGTAAATAGTCAACTCTTTCCTGAGTCCCGACTCGCATTATGCTCGTAACTCCTGGATCCGTGAATCTCCTACCTGAGCTTCCTTGATCATGTCTACCGAAGTAGACTGTATCTGTAAACTAGCCATGACTCCCTCATCTTGTGTAAACACTATCTCAATGCCTATCTCTCGAAGATCTTCTAGGATGTGCTTCTACGTTGTCACGCCCCAGTCCCAAAATACGTAGGACTAGGAATACGTAACATGCCAACTACACATTCGACCAGACTCTGGTCCGACTCAAATACATATAAACTGTATTATAATGGTCACTATCTATATAATCAAGTAAATATGAATATCTATGCCTCAATCCACAATGAATAAAATATACAAGAATGAGCTACATGTGCTAAAGTCGGCCGTCCAGTAACATACAAACTCGAATAGACTCGAGAAAAAAATATGAGTCTATAAAACTAGGCTACATCAACAGATGAATAAATAATATAAATAACCATAACTCCGGTAGAAATGATATAAGTTCCTGGTACTAATGCCTGTAAGACAAGTAACTCCATCAACAACTCTAAAGGCTCCATAATCGTCTATGCTACAAAAATTGGTAGGGGCCAGGTCCTCAGAGGGACGTAACAAGGTACAAGAAACAACATGCCAAAAGTAAAATAGTATAATGCCACACACTCAAGGGTAAACTATTGTAACCATCTATGTGATATGCACGTGAGAGCATCACTCGTACTCAGGCTGAAACCACTACAGGCTCTGTGTTGGGGAGCCTATAGCAGCAAGTAGTATCAAGACTCAGTATAGGTGCCAAAGATCTGAGACAGAGTCTAAGGCACCTCTAGTGGTATCACGACTCCGGTATATGTGCCACAGCACCACCAGAAGTAATATATATATCAATAATCAGCCTGTAGTAAGGTGTATCTCTCCCCACCCAATGTAACCTCGTATCTCATATCCACAATGTCTCATGTCCATAACAAGCAAGATCATAACCTCTAGCTAGTGCAACTAGTCATAATAATATCCATATAATATGCAAGTCTCATATCATGAATCCTGTAAGCCTATACAGAATCACCATGAATAACTCAAGAAAGATTATGTCACATGAAATAGTGTCAAGTGTCCTAGGGTAAGGCGTACTTGGTAAAGCATGCACGTAGAAATAGGATCATGGAATCCACTCTCTAAGTGACGTTACTCGACTCTGTGTACGGCGTCGACACCTGAATCTTGTTCGGACGCTAAGCAACGTCTAACGGTCCTAGGGCGTCGATAGTTTTGGGTCAAAGCGGTCCACAAGTGGGCCACTTCACACCGTAAAATGTGCCAAAGACAAAGTTCTCCAAATTCGTTCCACTCAGTGGCTACGAGTCCAGAACGATAATACGAACCCAATAGAATGTCCAAAACTGGATTCCGATAAGCCGATCACGAAATTGTCCGTCATGTGGAACCGTGGGGCCCACGAAATAACGTTTCGTCAACTTTCTCAGAATTGAACCAAACTTGGGTCACAGGACTAGCGTAACGATGCGAATCCGATGGCACAAGTTTTGTTGCGAAACGACAAGCACACACAAAATTAGGACGAGTGTCAGAACAGACCGATACGATATTTTTTGGCGGATACGCATTGATTTCGGTATGCACGCACATCCATGTCAAGTTTTGCGAAAGTCCACACATCCGCGTTGACGATATGCGCCTTTCGGTGTAACTCGCACACGACGAAGTTGCCTCGTTTGGCGGGATGCACCCTGTATTACGAGATTTTGGGTGTTTTAAAAACAAGTTTTTAGTCGTTTTGGAACAAGAATAATTTTACCATTAAAGCAAACTAATAAAAACTAAAAGAACAGTAAAAATATTGGTTATATTGTAAAGAAGTTCTTTTAATTATATTTTGAAAATAATTAATGAGTTGGTAGAAAATTGGACATGAACAAGGGTACTTGGACTGAAATTCTGAACAGTTTTTGTCACCCCCACATTTCAGATTAAGGGTATTTTCGTCTTTTCATAATTAATGTGTAAATGATTGCATGATAATTAATCATATTTAAATTGCTGTGATTTTATTTGATTGTTGCATATTACCGTAGGTTCAATAATTAGAACACTACACTAGCCTTTGCCTTCCAACTGAATTCACACCCTTATCCTAGACGTGCCAAACTGTTACTTTGACCTCTGTATGACTCATAACCATGTCTTGTTGTGCTACATCTTAGTCGCACAACATTCGTCGCAACCGACTACACTTAATTCTATATAAATTAAACCTTGTATCTTTGCGTATTCCAATCGAAATTGGAGACACAATCTTGACCCATTTTGAACAACCCTAATTAGGATAATATGCTATTATGAGTCTACTTCATTCATGATGCTTGTGTCCCACTTAAATTCAGTTTCTTATACTCCTAATTAATTTTAGAACACCACTTACATTTATATTTAATAAATTAAATTCATAAATCTTACTTTGTGCAATTTTCCAATTATTGGGCACTTTTGTGCAAAAGTGCATCGAGTACTCCACCATGTTGGACACGACACGTAAATAAACCCAATTCTCTTTCATGTGTATTTTCTATAATTTTTGGAGTTCGCAAATTGCGACATCAACCTCCTTAAAACCATGGCCTCAAAACCTTGAACCAATGCACCATAGCCATTCACTTTAAATTAAATTGAATCCTAGCCATTGAAATATCCATGAGAAGACCCTTTTTTCCAAGGGGTTGACCAAAGTCAAACCCTTCTAGGTCAAACAAACCCCTATGTATAAATACTCCTTTTGCTTTTCTTTTCCTAAACCTAAAGCCACAGCCGACCCCTTCCCTTACTCATCTCCCTGTCGACTCCACCCGCTTCCACGACGCCGGACTCCGTCAGTCGACCCGCTGCCCAGCACCCGACAACCCGACGAACTCCACGCCGAGCAAACACCGCCCGCAGCCGCCGTTTCCTTCACATGACGCTGTACCGTGGAACTTGCCTCGATCCTGACTCCCATTCCTACTACAATTGTCGCCAGAGCTTACTGCACTCGACCAGACCGTCGATCAACCCACACGATGATCCCCTCCGCCTTGCCTCGACTCAGACCACCGGAGTTCGACTGAACTAACTCACCGCAACTTCCCGTTGAAACCGACAACCCGACTTCCCTCTACCCCGCCGGAGCCGACGCCAGAGTCGACTGATTCCTACCGACCGTTGTTCGATCACCTGCACGACGTCGACTGAACCAAGTCGTTGTTCACCACCTCGACAAACTGAACCGCCGGAGCACGACCGGAACCTGCTGCCAATCCGCTCGACTGAACCAAGTACTTTGTGACGACCTCAACGCACACGACTCATCCCATGTACCCAGGTTCGAATCCCCTCACGTGCATATACACGTACACGTATACGTGTATTCCTCGTATTATTGCATACGTATTTAGCCGTGGTGTATTTAGTATATGATGGTATATCGGTATATGATTGGTATGTACGTATTTGCGTATGTATTAGTATATGTTAAATACACACACACACACACACACACACACACACACACACACACACACATATATATATATATATATCCATTAACATATATACATATGTATATGTCTTGTATATATATCCCTAAAATATGTTTAATATATATATGTACAAGTATTAGTTCTATTAAGTATGTATATACATATGTCTATTATAATTGTAATTAATTAGTATTATTGTATATGATAGATAATATATGTATTATATGTCTATGTATTAGATGACTTGAATGTAGCCACGAATACACCGTAGTTAGGTTGACCTGTGACCACGTAGCATGATAGCAGACTGCCATATGTACACTGACGTACTGGCAAGACCATACCATTGACTGTCTGTTATGCACAACAACTACAGACGTGAGACCCCCTAACGTAGTTTCTGAGATCATTGTGTTTTGATTGTGTGTGTTAGTGTAATGTCTGACGTAATATTGTATTATATGATATGTCTATAGGACTGTTGGATCATTCAGACGATACTTTGGAACCAGGACATTGGTATTGCCAGCTAAGGACCACAGGCGAGTACATTCTCTGACAGTTTCTATTATGTTGATTATCTCTATAATTCTAGTTGTATAGCGTACAAGACTCTGACACTGTTGTTTACACGAGTTGGCATTATCGAGACCTGTCATGAGAAGTCATGATTTGGAATCCATCGTGCTAGCTGGAGAAAACGGAGAAATATTAGTAGCTTATGTGATCATACCCAAATATTACATGCATCATAGCTCACCCACACCTCACGTCGGTACAGCCTGACCATTACATGTCACGCCCCGATCTCGAAAGGGTCAATCATCCTCGCTGGATCCTTCACGGAACCGATTCGTCCTCGCTGGGGCGTGATGCCGTACGAGCCTGGAGTTGCGCTCGTACAAGGCAAGAACTTGCAGATATAGGAACCCATTTTGAAACACAATTTAGAAAACACATTCACAGATATTTGAACACAAGTACAGGAAAAAACATGCTTTTTTATTGATAATTCAGAGTAATTTACATAGAGTTTACATTGATGCGCCTCTCGGCTACTTGATTTACATTACAAAAAGATAACTCAAAAGGCAGGGCGCGCTCCATCAGATAGTCCAAGTCATTCATACATTGCGCCCTTGTATAGGTTGAAAATCCAAGCCTCCAAAATGATCTGACTCCAACTATACTTCAAAATAGAGGTACTCCTAACGCCTCCTCGTCTATCCACTAGCGTTACACCGTCTGAGTGCCTGAAATAGTTGCCCACAACGTGGGTCAGTACTCAACTTGTACTGGTGAGCGGGATGAACCCACTCGACTAAATCGACACTAGCTTATTAGGGGCGAGCATGCATTAAGATGACTTCTATAAAGAAGCAAGTGAATTCAATTCATATCAGTTGCATGTTTTGATAGGAATGAAAATAGCATTGAATTCAACCAGTGCATCGATTGCTTACTCAACCGATGCACGCCTTCCCTGCAACGAAACACAAGTATACTTACCATCTGCATAAGACAATAAATTAGCATGTGTTCTATCCTATGCGGTCATTAGTGTGATCGACACCTTATGGACATATTTCAAGCATTAGCGGCACTCCCTATCAGCCCGGGAAGCAAGCCCTGCTGGAGGTCCCGCAATGCATCATGACGAGCACGAATCAAATATTTCCCTCCGGATCGATACGGTTCCAGTGCCCCGGAAAGCCGTTTCGAGGAAATGCCAAACCTTGTGCACAAGTTGTCCCAGACCATGCAAATGCATGAACAATTCATATTATCATACAATGCATCGAAATAAATAAAGAATTAAAGCAGCAATATATATCTCATACAACAGTTCATATTTTCTCAATGCGGTGTTCCGATTTTGGTATCCCATAGGTCCAAACTCCGTCCGAGGCACTAGGCTGCCACCAACAACCAATTCCCTTTATAATCAACTCAAGTTATAAGGTGCAAGCATATAGTAAAAATTAGTCTACAAATCCCATGTTCCTTTTTTAGTGGCTGGCATGCATTGTGGCAAGGATTTCCTAGGCGTCCAACCAGGCATCATCGAGTGAACTTTTGAAACATTAGAGATGTGGGCGTGAAGAAGTAGGAAAGAAGGGTCCAAAACACTCACTGGTTAAGGAAAAGGTAGCTGAAACACGAATCCCGCCTAGCGACGATCAAACGTCAGTTTCGCGGACCTGTACAGCACGAGTACCAATTAGAATTCTTGCCTATCCTTCCTTGCCGAACTCCCTAAGAATCAAAGCTCCAAACGATAAAACCAGCAGCAAAAACCAAGCAAATCAAAAGCAACACCAAATCAAAATCCCAAAGCGGCAATCAAGAAAACCAAGCAACCAAACACGAAAACTATTGGACTCGTTTCAATAGAGGCCTTTCCATGAGTTGGAAAGGATCATCGCATTTCGTCCGTGGCAAGAAGATGCCAAAGATCTAAACTACGACTCAGACGGACTAGCCACAAGCCCAATTACGTAGTGCACATCCCGGTCGGATCGGGATTTGAGACACTACATAATATACCACTAAGAAAAAGTTTTGACCCGAAACTTAAGAACAAGGCCGACCCGAAACTTAAGAACAAGGCCCTACCTCCGACTGAATGAACAAAGAAGGATACTTCTCCTTCATCTCCGATTCCATCTCCCAAGTTGATTCCCCAACAGAATGGTTCCGCCACAGCACGCGAACCAAGGACATCGTACGGTTGCGAAGTACTTTTTCCTTACGATCCAGAATCCGCACCGGCTCCTCTGAGTATGACAAATCTGTGCACAATTCCAATTGTTCAAAGCTAACCACATGACTAGGGTCATGCACATACTTTCGGAGTTGAGAAACATGGAATACGTCATGCACTTCAGCCAAGGCGGGAGGCAGTGCAATCCGGTACCACAGCTGCCACTCGTTCCAATATCTTAAAGGGGCCGACAAACCGGGGACTCAGTTTGCCCTTCATGCCGAAACGCATCACCCCACGCATCGGCGTCACTTTCAAGAAGACATGATCCCCGACCATGAACTCCAAAGGCCTTCTATGTGCATCAGCATAACTTTTCTGTCGGCTCTGTGCTGTGCGGAGTCTTTCCCGAATCAAGCAAACTTTCTCAACTGCCTGCTCTACCAGCTCTGGCCCAAGTACCTGCCGCTCGCCGACTTCGTCCCAACAGACTGGAGATCGACACTTGCGCCCATATAGTGCTTCGTACGGTGCCATCTGGATGCTTGATTGGTAGCTGTTGTTGTACGCAAACTCTGCCAATGGAAGTTGCGTGTCCCAACTAGTCTTTAAATCAATCGCACATAGCCGTAACATGTCTTCAAGTATCTGATTTGTCCTCTCTGTCTGTCCGTCAGTCTGCGGGTGGTATGCGGTACTGAAATATAGCTTGGTTCCTAAAGCAGACTGTAGGCTAGTCCAGAAATAAGATAAGAAACGTCCGTCACGGTCAGAAACGATTGAGGCAGGTACTCCATGTAATCGAATAATCTCATCTATGTAAATTTGTGCTAACCGATCGACGCTCCAAGTAACTTTTATAGGCAGAAAGTGGGCTGATTTGGTCAAACGACCAACTATGACCCAAATCGCATCATGCCCCCGTGGCGTCTTCCGAAATCTCACAATAAAATCCATAGTGATGTTGTCCCATTTCCACTCGGGAATAGCGAGGTTCTGAAGCTCCCCGCCGGGCCTCTGATGTTCAGCTTTCACCTGTTGACAGGCCATGCACTGTGACACAAAGGTCGCCACATCCCGCTTCATACCGTGCCACCAGAAGGTCCTGCGCAAGTCCTTGTACATCTTAGTGCTCCCCGGATGTAAAGAATACTTCGCGTAGTGTGCTTCTGCCATAATTTCCCTTCGGAGTTCTGGGTCGCTAGGAACACATAGCCTTACTTTCATCTGTAAGGCCCCATCTTCGCCTGCCAAAAAATCAGACGTCCTTCCCGCCGAGATCAGTCCGCGTACCTTCGCTAAGAACTGATCGCCCTCCTGAGCTGATTTGATTTTATCCCGTAAACCCAGTTCAAGATGGAGTGGTGCCAGCTGCACTCCTTGATGCCGAACTCGAAACTCGATGCCCATCGCCTCAAGATCTCGAAGTAAACGGTTGTTTATAGATAACGAGCCCATGTGCTTTCGACTCAGAGCATCAGCAACGACGTTTCCCTTGCCCGGTGTATACGCGATCGTTAGGTCGTAGTCCTTAATAAGTTCTAGCCAACGCCGCTGCCGGAGGTTCAATTCCCGCTGGGTGAATAGGTACTTGAGGCTCTTGTGATCCGTAAAGATTTTGCAAGCAACACCATAAAGATAATGCCTCCACAACTTCAGTGCAAACACAATTGCCGCCAATTCTAGATCATGCATCGGGTAGTTTTTCTCGTGCGACTTCAGTTGCCTGGAGGCGTACGATATTACCTTGTCCCTCTGCATGAGCACACACCCTAAGCCGAGTCCTGAAACATCGCTGTATATCTGAAACTCTTCTACCCCATCTGGAAGTGCAAGAATCAGAGCTGAAACAAGACGCCGCTTAAGTTCCCGAAAGCTGGCTTCGCAGTCATCACCCCATTCGTATGCAATCCCTTTCTGAGTAAGGCGAGTCATAGGCGAGGCCAGTTTAGAAAAATCCTTCACGAACCTATGGTAGTATCCCACTAGGCCCAGAAAGCTTTGAACTTCGCTGGCTGACGTAGGTTGTTTCCAGTCCACCACCGCCTCTATTTTCTTCGGGTCTACGGCGACGCCTTCGGCCGAGATGATATGACCAAGGAACGCCACACTGTTCAACCAGAACTCACACTTGCTGAGCTTAGCGAACAACTAATGCTCTCGTAATGTCTGCAGCACGATCTTCAGGTGTTCCTTATGCTCCATCTCGTTCTTGGAATAGATTAGTATGTCGTCTATGAAGACGACCACAAACTTATCTACAAACGACCGAAACACGCGGTTCATTAGATCCATGAAAGCTGCAGGGGCGTTCGTCAAGCCGAACGACATCACGAGGAACTCATAGTGTCCATAACGGGTTCTAAAAGCAGATTTTTGAATATCCTCTGATTTGATTTTCAACTGGTGATACCCTGACCTGAGATCAACTTTAGAGAAAACTGTTGCACCTTGCAGCTGATCAAATAAGTCATCTATCCTTGGCAATGGGTACTGATTCCGCACGGTCGCCTTATTCAGCTCTCGGTAGTCAATACACAGCCGCATGGATCCATCCTTCTTTTTCACGAACAGCACCGGAGTGCCCCACGGAGAAACGCTTGGACGAATGTATCCTCGGTCCAACAGATCTTGTAACTGAACCTTAAGTTCCTTAAGCTCTGCTGGGGCCATTCGATAGGGTGCCTTCGATATCAGTCGCGAATCCGAAAAAATGTCAATGCTGAATTCGATCTCACGATCAGGAGGCATTCCAGGCAGCTCGTCTGGGAACACGTCGAGGAAATCTATGATGACTTCAGCCTGAGCTGCATCTGCACATTCCTGCTTGGTGTCTCGAACGGAAGCTAAGTACCCTTCACAGCCCGAATGCAACATATGCCTAGCTGAAATTACTGATATCACCATTGCCGTCTTTGGTGCAGCACTGCACGAATAGTAGAAGTCTGCCTCGCTGGGTAGATGGAATACGACTCGCTTCTCCGCGCACTCGATTGTTGCATGGCAAGCACCCAACCAGTCCATCTCGAGAATAATATCGTAATCCTTGATGTCTAGTATAATGATATCTAAGGAAAGCTTTCTTCCTCCGATGCAAATATAACCATCCCTACAGATCGCATGGGCGGGCATATCGCCTCCCGAAGGGGTACTCACGCAAAGGTTCATATTTAAAGAAGTAGAAGCTAATTTATGCTGAACAGTAAAATCAGCAGATATGAAACTATGCGTAGCACCTGAATCGAATAAGACTCTAGCGGGCAAATCTCTGAAAAGCAAAGTACCTATTACAACGGTGTCTGATACAGATGCCTCATCCTGAGTCAGTGCATAGACTCGGCCTTGAGCACCCTGGCATTATGGATTAACTGGCACATCATTGGCATCACTTGCTGGAGGCCCCTTGTTTTGATTTCCGTTGCTCTGATTCGGCTTGCCCTCTCGGCAGTTAAACTGTTTGTGGCCCAGATGACCATATTTAAAACATCCTTGTACCCGACATTCACTCACTTTATGCCCTGATTTGCCGTACCTACTGCAGTTCGGTGATTGGGATTGACCCCTGTGATCAGACGTGTGCGAACGCTTTTGTGCTCCGGACCCTCCCGTTTCATGAGGACGTTTATTGTTATTGGTACGGGGGGTCTGCACCTCGACCTTTGGGAGAGGGCGCCCAAAGATCCGCTCGCTGTTCAGGGCCACTTCGTAACATTCCCTGTAGGTCTGACATTTCTGGTTGATGACGTCCCTACGTAATTCGTCATTCAAACCCTTCTGAAAATGATAGCACCACACCTGCTGATTAGGCAAGAAGTGCCCCGCAAACTTAGCTAGTTTAGCGAACACTGAGTTGTAATCGTCAACAGACAAACTTCCTTGTACCAGATTACTGAAGTCGTCTTCCTTCTGTTGACGCACGGCTCGGGGAATATATTATTCAATGAAGGCAGATTTGAATATTTCCCAAGTAATTTTACAGTTGGGATTGGCATCATAAATCCCTTACTTCGTGGCCTCCCACCAATCATGCGCACGCAGTTCCAGCTGAACCGATGCACAGGCCACTCGCTTGGATCCCCTGATGCCAACCAGGTTGAAGAGTCCTTCCAGCTTGGCAATCTACCCCATCACCACGTCCGGCTCGGCTCGTCCGTTGAACGTTGGCGGATACATTTTAGTGAACTCTGCCGCACGGCAGGAGTTCCTTGCTGGAGGATGAGTCTCTTCTGACTCGTCTTCTACCGCTACGGCCAGCGGCGTGACAGGCGTCCCTATGGCTGTCCCGTTGCTTGGTACCAGGGATGCAATCAGTTGCATCATTGTATCCATTTTCTTCTGTTGAGAAGCAAACTGTGCTTGTATGTTAGCCTGTTGGGTAACAGCTTGTTGTTGCTGCGCCTCCATGAGGTGCATAAGCCGTTCCGCCATACCGGTTAAACCCGCTCCTCCGGATTCTCCAGAGCTTGCTGGATCGCTCTGAATGGGTTGAGCACTGCTGGCAGTTGTAGTGTTCTTCTTTGCCATGGCTACAAAAGAGAGTAGCTTGTTAACACTCCAAAAATGATAGATTTTGTATCTATGGGCTCATTGTATAGGCGACTCATCTCATGCAGCGGACGCCGAACGCAACTCAATTGAGAGGCGCATCAAACTCCTTTATAATCTTTTGAAATCCCATGGAAGTAAAGCCTAGGCTCTGATACCAATATGTCATGCCCCGATCCCGAAAGGGTCAATCGTCCTCGCTGGATCCTTCATGGAACCGATTCGTCCTCGCTGGGACATGATGCCGTACGAGCCTGGAGTTGCGCTCGTACAAGGCAAGAACTTGCAGTTATAGGAACCCATTTTGAAACACAATTTAGAAAACACATTCACAGATATTTGAACACAAGTGCAGGAAGAAACATATTTTTTCATTGATAATTCAGAATAATTTACATAGAGTTTACATTGATGCGCCTCTCGGCTACTTCATTTGCATTACAAAAAGATAACTCAAAAGGTAGGGCACGCTCCATCAGATAGTCCACGTCGTTCATACATTACGCCCTTGTATAGGTTAAAAATCCAAGCCTCCAAAATGATCTGACTCCAACTATACTTCAAAATAGAGGTGCTCCTAACGCCTCCTCGTCTATCCACTAGCGTTGCACCGTCTGAGTGCCTGAAATAGTTGCCCACAACGTGGGTCAGTACTCAACTTGTACTGGTGAGCGGGATGAACCCACTCGACTAAATCGACACTAGCTTATTAGGGGCGAGCATGCATTAAGATGACTTCTATAAAGAAGCAAGTGAATTCAATTCATATCAGTTGCATGTTTTGATAGGAATGAAAATAATATTGAATCCAACCAGTGCATCGATTGCTTACTCAACCGATGCATACCTTCCCTGCAACGAAACACAAGTATACTTACCATCTGCATAAGACAATAAATTAGCATGTGTTCTATCCTATGCGGTCATTGGTGTGATCGACACCTTAGGGACATATTTTAAGCATTAGCGGCGCGCCCTATCAGCCCGGGTAGCAAGCCCTGCTGGAGGTCCCGCAATGCATCATGACGAGCACGAATTAAATATTTCCCTCCGGATCGATACGGTTCCAGTGCCCCGGAAAGCCGTTTCGAGGAAATGCCAAACCTTGTGCACAAGTTGTCCCAGACCATGCAAATGCATGAACAATTCATATTATCATACAATGCATCGAAATAAACAAAGAAGTAAAGCAGCAATATATATCTCATGCAACAGTTCATATTTTCTCAATGCGGTGTTCCAATTTTGGTATCCCATAGGTCCAAACTCCGTCCGAGGCACTAGGCCGCCACCAACAACCAATTCCCTTTATAATCAACTCAAGTTATAAGGTGCAAGCATATAGTAAAAATTAGTCTACAAATCCCATGTTCCTTTCTTAGTGGCTGGCATGCATTGTGGCAAGGATTTCCTAGGCGTCTAACCGGGCATCATCGAGTGAATGTTTGAAACATTAGAGATGTGGGCATGAAGAAGTAGGAAAGAAGGGTCCAAACCACTTACTGGTTAAGGAAAAGGTAGCTGAAACACGAATCCCGCCTAGCGACGATCAAACGTCTGTTACGCGGACCTGCACAGCACGAGCACCAATTAGAATTCTTGCCTATCCTTCCTTGCCGAACTTCCCAAGAATCAAAGCTCCAAACGATAAAACCAGCAGCAAAAACTAAGCAAATCGAAAGCAACACCAAATTAAAATCCTAAAGCGGCAATCAAGAAAACCAAGCAACCAAACACGAAAACTATTGGACTCGTTTCAATATAGGCCTTTCCATGAGTTGGAAAGGATCATCGTATTTCGTCCGTGGCAAGAAGATGCCGAAGATCTAAGCTACGACTCAGACGGACTAGCCACAAGCCCAATTACGTAGTGCACATCCCGGTCGGATCGGGATTTGAGGCACTATATTACATGCCTCATAGCCTGTTATGTATGACTAGCCTGACTATTGCTCGCATCATAGCTATCCGGATGGTTAGCCTGACCTTACATGAATCATAGCTAGTCATACATATCAAGCCTGATCAGTCCTAAGCTGATCACATGATATGCTGATGTTTCACACACTTGGTTAGATGTTCCTGGACATGTATCTCTAGTATCTTGATATAGCATTCCTTATGTTCTAGTCATGATTCTAGCATTCACATATATACCAGTTCATTGTTCTAGCGTGTACTTGTATATCTATTTCATTGCTAGATGTATATTGATGATGACATATGCTCCAGTATTCCAGTTATTCCAGCATTTCTTTATTCCATTTATACCAGTATTTCTTATTGCCAGTTTTTCATATCTGTCTTGTATTTCTTTACACTGTGCTATATATTTTGTCAATATATGTGGAACTGCTGTTAGTGATTGTACTTCGTTCCAATCCTGACTAGATTTTTTTTCCAGAGGATCTTGAGGATTTCTGTACCACACACTATGGACCGGGTATATATGCAGATTACACACCAGAGATCTTAGAGGAGACTATTCCTTTAGATAAGACATTGCCTGCAGCTATCTAGATAGTATTATATTATGCATCTGAGACTTATTGAGGTTTATTTCAGTTTATATTTAGACTTATGTTAAGTTTAATTTGAGACTTGTGGAGACTTTAAGATTGGACAGCTAGACTGTGTTTTATCTATATTTTGAGACATGGTGTTTGACTATGTCATTTTTCTTATCTTTTATCGTGCCTTATTACTCTTATAGTTGTTGTGATTGAGTTTACATTATGAGATATTGTGAGATTTATATTGTCCTCCTTATGGAGTTGATATCATTGACAAGTTGTGAGTTATATTAGTATATATTGTGACCTAGATAGCGTTCTACCGCCAATGCTGCGGCGTAGGCTGGACGTACCCACGCTCTCGTGCCCCTATACCAGGTGCGGGTCATGACACATTTTTAGTGGTGCCCATGCAGGTCGAGTTTCGCAATTTGTGCAATATCGTGGCAGTACGACAACTTAGTTGTACTGCTGCGAGCCTGCAATAGGATATAAGAAATAAGATTATGATGAGATTATGCTCAATTACACTAAAAAATTCTGATCTTCACAAATGCTATTCTAATTAATTGCTTCCTTTAGAATTTACTGTCCTTCCGTGATAATATCGTATCTATCACCTTAATGGATTCTTTGATCTGTATTCAGGATGCCACCGAATACTAGATCTATGAGAGTGGGAGCATCAAATTCAGAGAGGTCTGCCACCTCTCAACCTGACGAACAGACAATTGGAGTTCCTCCTACATCTCCTGTTCATGTGGGAGTATCTGCAGCTAACGGGATTCCTCCTCCACCTATTCAGAGGATTGTCCCAGCTATAACAGACAATCTTCCACCACCATCGACACCGATTTCCGGACGAGTGCCCACTGACGGGGCACAGATGTTCGCACGGATGCAGGGCATGCTAGAGGCCCAGAGAGTAACAGCAGAAGCTTAGCATGTTCAAGCTGAAGCTCAGAGAGTGCAAGCAGAGGCACACCAGGCGCAGACAGAGCTGATGAGAGAGAGCATGGAGAATGCTCATCAGGTGGCTCTCCAGGCTGTGGAGAGAGTAGTACGACAACCTCAACATCATGGCCAACAACAACAGATGTCAGGTACCATAGTGGACTTTAAGAGGATGATGCCTCGAGAGTTCAAGGGCACAGAAGGAATACTCTATGCTGACGATTGGTTAGAGGACATAGAGAGGAACTTGCGTTTAGCACAAATTCTGGAGATTCTTCAGATAGAGGCCGTTGGCAGTCAGATGTTTGATATCACACTGACATGGTATCATACAGAGCCGAGACTCGCTGTTGAAGGACTTACTTGGGAGGACTTCAAGGAGCTCTTCAAGGAGAAATTCTTTCCTGACGTGGCTTTGGGAGCATTGGAGAGTCAGTTCCATGACTTAATCCAAGGAGGCATGTTAGTCGACAAATACGCCACCGAGTTTTGTCGATTGAGTTGATTCGCGCCATCGATGATTCGAGACCTAGGAGACCGAGCACGGAAATTCAGAAAGGGATTGAATAGAGAGATCAAGTCTCGTACTTCGGCACGACGTACCGCTATATTTGAGGGTATTCTGATGGATGCCCAGATTGCTGAAGATGACTTGAACCTCAGGCCCAAGAGAGGACGCGACACTTCTGGAGGAACAGGTGGTAACACAGGACAGGCCAAGCGCCCACACTTTCAACAACAACAACAACAGCAGAGGCCATATAGCAGCAACACCAGCAACAGGCACCAGTTCGAGGACATATTCAACAACAGCAACCACAGAGACAAAACCAGCCCGTTGTCCAGTGTGTGTATTGCAGAAAGATAGGACATACTAGAGACATCTGTAGAAAGAGATTGGGTACTTGCTTATCATGTGGATCATCAGCACATAAGCTGAGGGACTGCCCAGCTGTTCAGACTCGCTAGGGAGGAGCAGCCGCTCAGAGAGGACCAGCCAGAGTACCTATTGTACCAGAAGGCCAGCAGAGAGGACCTCCACTTCTACCACAACAGCAGAGGTTTGCTCAGCACCACCAGCAGCAGAGAGGAGCACCGCAGGGATGAGCTTACGCCATGACTACTGAGGAGGCCGAGCCAGCTGGAGACGTGATTTCAGGTTCAGTTTTACTCGATTCTATTCCAGTACTTGCATTATTTGATTCTGGCGCTTCCCATAGTTTTGTATCTGTATCTTATGCTCTTAAGCATCGTTTAGAAATGGAACCATTAGATAGGACTTGCAAGATCACGATAAGAGGAGGCATTATCCTAGTCCGTGATTATTGCAATGATCGAAGAGTGTCATTGGAAGGCCGAGAGTTGAGCGTGAGTTTACTCGTTATGCCACTTCCGGGATACGACGTTGTACTCGGAATGGACTGGCTGAGTAAACACCATGCTACTATAGATTGTCACGAAGGTAGAGTAGTATTTCGACCACCAGGAGAACCAGAGTTTGAGATCGCCAAAGGAGCAGAGGAGCGGAGCAGAGGCACTTTTTGCGGAGCCAGGATGGAAGAAGAGGAGTTGCCACATCCACTTATAGCGGAGTTCCTGGATGTATTTCCAGAGGAGTTGCCAGGTTTGCTGCCAGACAGAGATGTTGAATTCTCTATAGACTTGATACCAGGAGCGGAGCCTATTTCATAACATGTCTATAGAGACAATAACAATGAGTTGGTCGAACTAAAGAAGCAAGTTGAGGAGCTACAAGGCTAAGGTTTTATTAGATCCAGTTCATCGCCATGGGGAGCACCGGTATTATTCGTACCGAAGAAGGATGGTACGGTACACATGTGTATCGACTATAGAGCTCTGAACAACCTTACTATCAAGAACAAATACCCGCTACCGAGGATAGATGATCTTTTCGATCAATTGAGCGAAGCGAAGGTGTTTTTAAAAATAGACTTGAGGTCAGGCTATCACCAGGTGAAGGTGATGAAGGAAGACATACCGAAGATAGCCATTTGGACCAGATATGGCCAGTTTGAATTCACAGTAATGCCGTTTGGTTTAACCAATGCACCAGCAGTATTCATGAACTTGATGAACAAGGTATTCCATCAGTACCTTGACAAGTTCGTAGTGGTGTTTATTGACGACATTCTAATATATTCAAAGATCCCAGAAGAGCATGAAGAGCACCTGAGGATGGTCTTAGAAACTCTCAGGAGAGAGAAGTTGTACTTGAAGCTTTCAAAGTATAAGTTCTTCCTTGACAAGGTTGAATTCCTTGGACACATGGTGACGGGTGACGAAATTTCAGTTAACCCAAAGAAGATCGAAGCAGTGGAATCATGGGCTACCCCCAATTCGGTAGCTGAGATAAGGAGCTTTCTCGGACTAGCGGGATACTATAGAAGATTTGTACAAGACTTCTCCAAGATTGCAAAGCCAATGACTAGACTGACCAAGAAAGACGTAGAATTTGTCTGGACAGAAGAATGTCAAGTCGCATTTGATGAGCTGAAGAAGAGATTGACGACAACACCAGTTTTGACATTGCCATCAGGGACAGGTGGATTCACTATCTACAGTGATGCTTCAGGAAAAGGTTTGGGATGCGTTCTTCAACAACACGGAAAAGTAATTGCCTATGCTTCACGACAATTACGCCCTCATAAAAAGAACTACCCCACTCACGATCTAGAGTTAGCAGCAGTTATCTTTGCTCTAAAGCTGTGAAAATACTATCTGTACGGAGAGCGTGTGGAGATCTTCACAGACCACAAGAGCTTGAAGTACGTATTTACACAGAAAGAGCTGAACATGAGACAGAGAAGGTGGTTAGAGTTAATGAAAGACTTTGATATCGCATTACAGTACCACCCAGGAAAGGCCAACATAGTCGTCGATGCCCTGAGCAGGTATCCGATGGCTATGTGCTTGACTACAGATAGACATTTATTAGCTGATCTTGAGAGCTTGGGAATTAAAGTACTAGTTCCAGGTGTTGAGATTCAGATATGGGGATTGCAGATACAATCAGAGCTGATGGACAGAATTAGAGCTGCACAATATGATGATGAGACTCTGAGGAATATCAAGGCACAAGTTCGGACAGGATTGACAGATGACTTCACTATTGTAGATGATGGATCTTTACGGTATGGCATGAGGATGTGTGTGCCAAGTGGAGAGCTGTGCGAAGAAATTTTACAAGAGGCACACCGCTCTCAATACTCGATGCATCCCGGAGCCAACAAGATGTATCGAGATTTGAGGGAGCATGTATGGTGGTATGGTATGAAGCGTGAGGTAGCACGCTTTGTATCCCGATATTTAGTGTGCCAGCAGGTAAAAGCAGATCAACAAAGGCCAGGAGGATTGCTTCAACCTTTACCTATTCCAGAATGGAAGTTGGAGCACGTGACTATGAATTTTGTTTCGGGACTTCCTCGTTCTCCAGGAGAAAATGACGCAATTTGGGTCATCGTAGATAGGTTGACCAAATCAGCCCACTTCTTACCTTTTAAGGTGGGTACATCGACAAAAAAGCTAGTAGAGATGTACGTATAACAGATTGTCAGGTTACATGGAGTTCCTGTGAGTATTGTCTCAGATCGGGATAGTCGTTTCACTTTCCATTTCTGGAGGAGTTTGTAGTCTAGCTTGGGCACTCAGCTCAAGTTCAGTACCGCGTATCACCCCCAGACAAATGGGCAGTCTGAAAGGACTATTCAGACTCTTGAAGATATGCTAGGCACTTGCTTTTTGGATCTCGGAGGATCTTGGGAGGATCATCTACACCTAGTAGAGTTTGCTTACAACAATATCTACCAGGCCAGTATTGAGATATCACCATTCGAGGCTTTATATGGACGAAGGTATCGTACATCGTTATCTTGGAATGATGTTGGAGAGAGAGCTTTGTTAGGACCAGAAATGGTCGTGGATGCAGCAGAAAAGGTAAAACTTATCAGAGACAGACTGCGAGTGGCGCAGGACAGACAACGGTATTGGGCCGATAGCCACCGTAGACCCCTAGAGTTTCAGGTATAGATTTTGTTTTATTTGGTTGTGATTGTTTTATTTTAGATTGCATGTTAAGACTGTTTGTTCTAGGTTGGCAATTTGGTGTTCCTACGAATTTCTCCGACACGGGACACGATTCATTTTGGAAGAGACGGGAAGCTTAGTCCATGATACATCGGGCCCTTCAGTATTCTTGCAAGGGTCAGTATAGTGGCCTATATACTTGACTTGCCGTCTGCTCTAGATGGAGTGCATGACGTGTTCTACGTGTCGTAGCTGAGACGGTACATGGCCGATCCTAGTCACATTCTAGATCACTCGGAGATCGAAGTTGGACCGACGCTCAGCTATCCTGAACAACCCGTTGAGATCTTGGATGGTAGAGAGAAGGTATTGCGGAACCAGACTATTCCCTTGGTTCGTGTTGCATGGAGACATCACTCTCCAGGAGAGTCAACCTGGGAAAGAGGACGAAATGCGCGGGCAGTATCCTTATCTCTTCGAGACTTGAGGTATAATTCCTTGTTTGATTGTTTGTTCTTGTGCTAGTTCATTTTTAATTTTGAGGACGAAATTCTTTTAAGGAGGGTAGACTTGTCACCCCCACATTTCAGATTAAGGGTATTTTCGTCTTTTTATAATTAATGTGTAAATGATTACATGATAATTAATTATATTTAAATTGATGTGATTTTATTTGATTGTTGCATATTACCGTAGGTTCGATAATTAGAACACTACACTAGCCTTTGCCTTCCAACTGAATTCACACCCTTATCCTAGACGTGCCAAACTGTTACTTTGACCTCTGTATGACTTATAACCATGTCTTGTTGTGCTACATCTTAGTCGCACAACCTTCGTCGCAACCGACTACACTTAATTCTATATAATTTAAACCTTGTATCCTTGCGTGTTCCAATCGAAATTGGAGACACAATTTTGACCCATTTTGAACAACCCAAATTAGGGTAATATGCTATTCTGAGTCTACTTCATTCATGATGCTTGTGTCCCACTTAAATTCAGTTCCTTATACTCCTATTAATTTTAGAACACCACTTGCATTTATTTTTAATAAATTAATTCATAAATCTCACTTTGTGCAATTTTCCAATTATTGGGCACTTTTGTTCAAAAGTGCATCGAGTACTCCACCCTGTTGGACACGACACGTAAATAAACCCAATTCTTTTTCATGTGTATTTTCCATAATTTTCGGAGTGTGCAAATTACGACATCAACCTCCTTGAAACCATGGCCTCAAAACCTTGAACCAATGCACCATAACCATTCACTTTAAATTAAATTGAATCCTAGCCATTGAAATATCCATGAGAAGACCCTTTTTTCCAAGGGGTTGACCAAAGTCAAACCCTTCTAGGTCAAACAAACCCCTATGTATAAATACTCCTTTTTGCTTTTGCTTTTCTTTTCCTAAACCTAAAGCCACAGCCAACCCCTTCCCTTACTCATCTCCCTGCCGATTCCACCCGCTTCTACGACGTCGGACTCCGTCAGTCGACCCGCTGCCCAGCACCCGATAACCCGACGAACTCCACGCCGAGCAAACACCGCCCGCAGCCGCCGTTTCCTTCACATGACGCTGTACCGTGGAACTCGCCTCGATCCCGACTCCCATTCCCACTGTAATTATCGCCAGAGCTTGCTGCACTCGACCAGTCCGTCGATCAACCCATACGACGATCCCCTCCACCTCGCCTCGACTCAGACTACCGAAGTTCGACCGAGCGAACTCACCGTAACTTCCCGTTGAAACCGACAACCCGACTTCCCTCTACCCCGCCGGAGCCGACGCCAGAGTCGACTGATCCCTGCCGACCATTGTTCGATCACTTGCACGACGCTGACTGAACCAAGCCGCTGTTCACCACCTCAACGAACTGAACCGCTGGAGCACGACCAGAACCTGCTACCAATCCGCTCGACTGAACCAAGTACTCCGCGACGACCTCAATGCACATAACTCGTCCCACGTACCCAGGTTCGAATCCCCTTGCGTGCATATACACATACACGTATACGTGTATTCCTTGTAGTATTGCATACGTATTTAGCCGTGGTGTATTTAGTATATGATGGTGTATCGGTATATTATTGGTATGTACGTATTTGCGTATGTATTAGTATATGTTAAATGTATTTTGGTATATACACACACACACACACACACACACACACACACATATATATATATATATATATATATATATATATATATATATATATATATCTCCATTAACATATATACATATGTATATGTCTTGTATAATATATCCCTAAAATATGTTTAATATATATATGTACAAGTATTAATTCTATTAAGTATGTATATACATATGTTTATTATAATTGTAATTAATTAGTATTATTGTATATGATAGATAATATATGTATTATATGTCTATGTATTAGATGACTTGAATGTAGCCACGGATACACCGTAGTTACGTTGACCTGTGACCACGTAGCATGATAGCAGACTGTCATATGTACACTGACGTACTGGCAAGACCGTACCATTGACCGTCTGTTATGCATAACAACTACAGACGTGAGACCCCCTAGCGTAGTTTTTGAGATCATTGTGTTTTGATTGTGTGTGTGTTAGTGTAATTTCTGACATAATATTGTATTATATGATATGTCTATAGGACTGTTGGATCATTCAGACGATACTTTGGAACCAGGACATTGGTATTGCCAGCTAAGGACCACAGGCGAGTATATTCTCTGAAAGTTTCTATTATGTTAATTATCTCTATAATTCTAGTTGTATAGCGTACATGACTCTGACACTGTTGTTTACACGAGTTGGCATTATCGAGACCTATCACGAAGAGTCGTGATTTGGAATCCATCGTGCTAGCTGGGGAAAATGGGGAAATATTAGTACCTTATGTGATCATATCCAAACTTTACATGCATCATAGCTCACCCACACCTCACGTTGGTGCAGCTTGACCATTACATGCCTCATAGCCTGTTATGTATGACTAGCCTGACTATTGCTCGCATCATGTAAACCCCCTTAATTAATTATATAGATAGTCAGGTATGGATTGAAATTTTTTGGTTTAGCAGCAGATGTTTGAGGTTTAGAGTAGAGTTGCATATGTCTGTTATTTATTAATTAGACCCTTGGCGCGCCCTACCATTATTGATTTATTCGGGCCCAATATCAGCCCATAAATTCTATCGGACTATTGTACTTCTGACTTGACTCGCCAATTTTGGCACTGGACTTTTTCGTCACACAAAATCAAATCCGTTGTGCCTTAAATTAATTGCACAATTTCTCGTATCCTAAATCCCATAATTTAATTCCGTGTTGGACACCTCTGTCGTTATCCTCAATTTTGAGATACCAACTTAACCCGTTGAGCCGGACCAACTAAAGGGTCCAAGACTGACTCCAAGCCCCCACCATTTTTGACTATTGTGTCATTTCCAAATTTTGACCCCAAGTGTCTCTATTTAATTTAAAAGTGTGGGACACTTTAATTCTATTTAAATCGGGGATACCAATTTTGACTAATCCTATTTTAATCCCCAATTAATCCTAATGCCCATTTAATTAAGTCCATGCCAAACACACAATACCCCCTCACCATACAAATCACCAAACACCATTTTTCCTATAATTTTTGCATTATTTCATATGTTCGTGCAATTACCCGAATTTAAGGGGCTTAGTTGCAATTATTGAATTAGGTTTCCTCACCTAATTGGCCAAGGTCAAATGGAGAGCCTACCCTTCTTTGACCGTAGTCAACACTCCCCCCTTCCTTTGTATGAAGAAACCTAAGCCTTCATGTAGAATCCCCACCCTCCATTTGAATTGGGAGCATCACAACCCTCCATCCTCCACACCAACCCCTATAAAGTATCCTTTTTCCCTCTTCCCAATGCAGGCCCTAATCCCTAGGCATTGGAAACTACTCCCTCCTCCCTCTCTCCTCCTTCCTCCACCTAGAGAACCGACCCCCCTACATACTTATATATTTTTTTCTTCTTCTTCCATTCTTCTTCTTCTTCTTCTTCTTCTTCTTCTTCTTCTTCTTCTTCATCCTTTCTTCTTCCTGGGGAGTTCCCTCTGACGGCTGACCGACCCTCCGGCCACTCTGTCGAGTCCATCTTCCACAGCCAGTCCGGCCTGACTAAGCAGCCTGCTCCGGCTGTGCCAGCCCGCGTCGAGCCCGCTCCACCATCACAGTCCGGCTTCAGTTTCCTCCCGACTCCCCGCAGCTCCGGCCTACTGCGGTCACCGCCGTATCCCGCTACTCTCCGAGACAGTGCAGCGCCGAGCTCCCTCAACTTCGCTGTTTTCCACCCGAGACCTCTACCTCAGTCCCCCCGACGAACCGCTGTTCTCCGGCTACAGCCATTGCTCCGGCGAGCTTCCGGTCTCCCACATCACCACCATTGCATAACCATCACCACCACCCAGTCCGACCGCTGCAACCCTCTACACTTCGACCAACCACCACCATTGCATCACCACCACAACCACCTGAGCAACTCCGGCGAGTCCAGTCCGGCCAAGCCCCTCTCGATCTCAGACCAACCACCACCACCACCATTGCAACCTCGTCGTCGAGGTATACGACTCCCTCCCCCTCTCTTTGTATTGATTTATTATGTGTTTTATAGTTAGGATTATATGTAGTTAAATATGGTTTTGTGTGCATTAGTTAGGGCTTTTGAGCATGGGTTAATGATATATACTTGTGTGTTTTAGTTTGGAAGAGAAGCATTACATATACAACATATATAGGAATGTTAGCATGGGTTGTGGTTGAATTCACCATTAAGGAATGATGTTAGATCGTGTGTGTATACACAAGAAGATAGAGAACTGTATTAACAGGAGTGTGTATATTATATCGAGGTCGGAATGGTATGATTATGTGATCCAATGAACAATGGATGTTTATGTAGAGAAAACTTGTCCATGTAGTATGTAGTGTAAAATGCTCAAGTTAAATATATATTTAATAAGGATAGTAGGTGAATGTTTGATTGAGGACTAGTATGTAGTGTAAAACCGCTGATCGGTAATTTGGGGACTGGAAATTAAAGGTGATTAATTTAGAGCAGTACTATGGGATTGGTAACAACGATATTAAACGAAGGAATTACAATCGTTAACTGTGTTTTGAGGATGGTTTGATGAAGTGGTACTGATGACTAGATGATTTGACGTATCGTACCGATAGTCAACTGTGGTCAGCCCCCCTAGCGTCTTGTCTCCGTGAGTCATAGCTGAGACTGAGCTTAGGTATAGATGTGTGTCGCATCCCTGTTTGACGTGGAATAGATTATTGACTTTGGTTTGTATCTCATCTGTAGGTACTGCGGTATCTGAGGACTTAGACGTGGTACCGGACCCCGTCATCAGCAGCCGCACGCAGGTAAGTGTACCTTGCCGCCCTGTATTTCAGATTACAGATATTTATTATTTTATTATGTACATTGTGCGCGTATTTTGGTTACGATCGATACTTCGCGTCCGGATCACAACCGGGTGCAGACGTTCGTCGTAACATCTTAGAATGAATGTTAGATGTTCGTAATATCTTGATGTACGTACCTGAGTATATCGATACCCCAGGACACACTCATACACTGTGACCATGTCAGATTCCTGTATCCTGATACTGACATCATGACCAGAGACTGGGACAACCTTAGGGTTGCGTCTGTTGAGTTATTTCTGTGTGTCGAGACTGTTAGATAGAGGTTCAGGTTCAGCGCAACATCATTGACCGCTTGGAAAGGGGAAGACAGTTACTAGACGTTTGGGCTCCTCTGCATGCGCTTATATATGTACTGTTTCTTTAGTGATCCTGTATCTAGTGTAGTGGTATCCTTTACGCATAATAACAACAAGTGAAGCTTCAGAAACTAGAAGTAAAAATCTTTCTGATTCTGAGGACGATGCAATAATGGCAATCTTTTTTCGAGGATAAGGCTCCCCAATACTCAGAGGTAAAAAATGTAGTCTCTACTACCCATCCAACAGTCCTCACAAAATGCCAATATATATGGCTGGTAGTAATAATAAAGAAGACAACGACGATCGCCAGCATCTTGATGCCTTAGAAACGATCGTTCAAGCATTGAACCAGACGTTAAGTGAGATTAAGGCAACCTTGGTTCCAATACAATCATAGGCTCCAGGACAAACAAACCAAGCCTCAACAAGCAATATAGAGGCAGTGGCACCTACTAATACTCCTGCCCTTCCCGATAATGGGGGTACCTTGCCAGTGATACACCAGGTTCTATCATGCCCCGATATCCCGCAAGTTCGATTGTCCTCACTGGATGTGATATCACCATGCCAACACTCCCATAGAAAAATTATTATCATCAGGGCATGATATCGTACGAGCCTGAAGTTGTGCTCACACCAGGCAAGAACGTTAAACGTTATGGTTATCATCGAAATGACCAAGTTACAGCGGAAAAAAAGTAATGTTACAAACAAGAACACATCATATTATACAAAACAAAGTTTTTATTAAACAACAAATTGGTTACAAGGCTCTCAATAGCCCAAAATAAGAATGCCACAATGGCTTACAATACTCTAGCTCTCTCCTGCTTATAAAGGATCTTGCATATTCCATACATCATATCCCGTATATCCAAGATAAGTCCTCGTACCTTAGTATCTGAAAAGGATGCCCACAAACGTGGGTCAGTACACATCATGTACTGGTAAGCAGGCTAACCCACTCACCTAAACCAATACTAAGTAATCATGTGAATACAAGCAGTTATTATAAGGTGGTCTTGCTAGTTATTTACTTAGATCAATTCTAAGTCATTTATGGAATATTCTGAAAGTAGTAAAGCATGTTACGCATGTAAGCATTAAAATCATGTAAGCACACTAGAATGTTATATTCTATTCGCATAAGCAAAACAAACAAAACCTATCGAACCGCGTCACTATCCGAGTCTTGTTACCATCATCGATGCGTTAACTTTTGCCTGAGGCAAGGTGAGCACTAGCCATCTACACAAATGTACATGATCAAATTGACTTCTATCTATATTAAGGTCACTGGCCGAGCCATAATGGACATATAATAAATGCGGGTTGTTTGGATAAATAAATTTAAGGAAGAAGAGGGTTTATACGAAACCTTTCTTTTTGTTTACAAACAAGAAAAAGAGTACAATTAATCCTATACGAGGATGTTAAGTACAATAAAAATAATTCTGGAGAATAATTGCTATAGGAGTCTGATCTGCGGTCGATCACTTTGTCCTTTGGACCACACGATGATGAAGAAGTGTTGTAGAAGAAGAAGAAGCTTCAAATGTTGCAAGTGGGATTGAACTGTCAACCAACACTCTCTGTCTGTGCACTCGCTTCTCTCTGATCTCTGATAGTGCCCTATTTGATTGTTCTGATCAATCATTTGATTCGATCTTCGATGTTTGATCCCTTGATTGTCTGGCCCCGTGGTTGTGCCCTTTGTCCCTGTGATCAGGGGTCTCTATTTATAGAGATCATTCAAGATAACTGTCCAGTTGGCGTAGAAGCCAAACTGCGAAGAAAGTTACATCTTTTACGCGGCGGTTATAATAACTGCTACCTACGTTCCAATTGTCTTCTGAATATGCGTATGACACGTATCCCTCTATAAGGTAACGCGTATAACCGCTTCTCGAAGATCACGGCATGTAAGCCACGTAGGTAACTGTCCCTACGTAAAGATGGTTGGCGTAAAAGCCAAATAACTGTCTTGTAGACGTAGAAGCCTGGTTGGCGTAAAAGCCTAGTTGGCGTAAAAGCCTAGCTGTGAAGAAGACTGCTTCCTTTACGCTGCGGTTATGACAAGTGCTACCTACGTTCAAATAATCTTCTGAGTCTGCGTGCGACACATATCCCTTTATAAGGTAACGCGTATAACTGTTTCTCGAAGATCATGGCATGCAAGCCACGTAGGTGACAGCTCCTGCGTAAAGCTGGTTGGCATAAAAGCCAAATAACTGTCTTGTTGGCGTAAAGCCAAATAACTGTCTCCTTAGCATAAAAGCCAAATAGCTGTCTTGTTGGTGTAAAAGCCAAACTCTGTCTTGTTGGCGCAAAAGCCAAATAGCTGTCTTGTTGGCGTAAAAGCCAAATAACTGTCTTGTTGGTGTAAAAGCCAAATAGCTGTCTTGTTGGCGTAAAATGCCAAACTCTGTGTAAAACTTGATGGTTCATGAATAATAGATAACTAGCGTAAAATAGTCAATTATCCATCACGACTGAGGTTTTGAGCGTATTCTGGGCTAAATAGCCTTATCACATACCTTTGCAAATATGACCGAGTTAGCGTATTTCGAGGAGATAGCATACGGTGTTCTCCTATAGTTGAAAATAACCTAGTTGGCGTAAAATGCAAGGATGATGATGTGAGCGTATTAGTCATAGTTTTAGCTTTCCCAGTCAATTATCCATCATGACTGAGGTCTTGAGCGTATTCCGGGCTAAATAGCCTTATCATGTACCTTTGCAAATATGGCCGAGTTGGCATATTTCAAGGAGATAGCATACGATGTACTCCTATAGTTGAAAATAGCCTGGTTGGCATCAAATGCAAGGATGGTGATGTGAGCGTATTAGTCCCAGTTTTAGCTCTCCCCGTCATGACAAAATCTGAAGAATAAAATAAAATCTCGTGCATTAAATGCAGAGATATGCCCCCATCTCGTATATTAAATATAGAGATATGCCTCGAACTCTGTGCAGGAAATAACTTTTGACGTGGCATCGGATTTTGTCTTTATCTTGAGCATAAAAACTCACTTCTGCCCATGTAAAATAGGCATCGTATTCTTTGATTGCGTAAAAATGACTTGTATCAAGAATATGTCGCTAAACGACAACCTGGGTCTCTATGCAAAATCATTATCACAGCCGTCCTCTCGATCATCGTGCAGTACTTTTGTCAGGAGTCAGGTTCACTGTTCTGTCTGACAAATTCATCTGAGGAATACAAAGAGTTCCTCGTACAACTTTACGCTGCATTAAAAACAAACATATTTTAAACTTTACGCAGGAGGGTAGAGCAACCTTTCACGCGGAACAGTCTTGAAGCATTGGTTTACGCGGGCAGCTCTAAAGCTCTACTTTACGCCAGACAGCTATGAAGTCATATTTTATGCCATATAGCCTTGAAGCTCTGTTTTACGCGAACTATTTTGAAGTCATATTTTATGCCACACAGCTCTGGAGCCCTGTTTTACGCATACAGCTCTAAGGCTCTGCTTTACGCTGACTTCATGTATGTTGGGGAGTTTGACTGTATAATACGCGTACAATTCCCCAGCATATTTTATGCTTCTACAAGACCCCCTTCAAAGTTTTTAAATTCCTCGTAATTTGAAATACTT
The DNA here is from genome assembly GCA_036927795.1 of Iris macrosiphon. Taxonomy (NCBI): domain Eukaryota; kingdom Viridiplantae; phylum Streptophyta; class Magnoliopsida; order Asparagales; family Iridaceae; genus Iris; species Iris macrosiphon. The sequence continues at coordinate 113,120,577 of JAYESA010000004.1, forward strand.
TGAATGAAGCATGAAATGGTCAAATTTGACTCGTTCTTCGAGGCTGATTTTGCGGCGATATTTAAGAAGTTGTTGGGATTTTGTATGTTCTCTTCTGCCTATATAAGGGCAAGCAAATGAAATTGTTTTTTTCATACTTCCTTCACCACAAAGATGGCTGCTGAGATTCATTGGGCTGAACTGAGAAAGAAGAAGATTATGCTCTTCCAGCACGTAAGGAGCCGTACAAAGAGACGCCTTCGAGCAAATATTCTCTGCATCGATGGACCATGGAAGGATATCATAGCTTCCTTTGCTCGAGATAATCAGCGATTTTATATGGTGATTCATCAAAGAGAGAGGAAGGGTCGCATTAGACCACACAACTTGCTAGCTATATTTTCCCCTATTATGAAGCTGGACCCTGGTGGGCAGCTTGGCCGTGTCTTCTAGTATTGTGTTGGGTCTGAATCCCTAACACATATCTAAGCATGGCCGCCGATGACGTATGGGAGGTGGGCTTGAATAATTTAAACAGGACCAGTTTTGTATCCTCCCTCTATTCACCATTTTCTTGGCCTCCTGGCCGAAGAAGTGCTGTAGAAGAAGCAATGGAGATCTCCATCAGACGAGAACCTAGCATAATAGATTCCCATCATATGTAATCATAATCTTAAATATTAATAAAAAATCCTTGGTAAAAATGAATTTCTATCATATGTAATCATGATTAATAAACTTGTCTTCTTTTACGCACTAGTGATTTGCCATATTGCTATGAGGAAGTCTGATAATACGCAGCTTCAATATGCTTGAGTAATTTTTACGCTGAATCTGACAAATATGCCTCCAGTCACGTTCCAACTTTTACGCGTAGAGGAAGATGCGTAAAAAGTTCTTTAGCATTTAAATTGTCTTGAAGATCCAATTATCATGCTATTTTTGACGAGGAGTCACATAAAATTCTGAACTGTTCTTTCTCCTTTGAAATGTGAAGAAGATCTGTTCAGAACATCACCTTCAAAAATAGCTTCTTGAAAGATTCTCGAGACAGGGCAAGAAATGTCCGCCGAACAGGCCATCCCTGAACTAGACTTTGAATGAACTATCAATGGCCAAGGGAGAAACGTCATCTCTAGTGAAGATAGATTTTCAGGGAACCCTTTGGTCCTTCGTCTGATAAAGTCCTCTTGAATGAAAAAGAAGAGAAAAATGCTGATAAGAAGAGCATTTCCTGCGTAAACTCTTGTAACCGGCTTCTTCAAGCGTAAAACCCAGATTATCAATATATACGCGTATTCTGCTGACTGATCTGTTCCGTGTAATTTAAGATACGCGTAAAATCATAGATCTGTACCATCTGAGCGTAAAACTTCTGAGCGTAAAATCATAGATCTGTAGCTCCTGAGCGTAAAAGCTTCTGAGCGTAAAATCGTAGATCTGTAGCTTCTGAACGTAAAAGCTTCTGAGCGTAAAATCGTAGATATGTAGCTTCTGAGCGTAAAAGCTTCTGAGTGTAAAATCGTAGATCTGTAGCCTCTGAGCGTAAAAGCTTCTAAGCGTAAAATCTGGGATCTGTTACGCAGCATGATGACCTGTCTTCCTTTTCAATGATAGGCTGACATGGTCCCAAATCCTAACCGACTATTAAAAATTGGATTTGGTTAAGGATTCGGAGAGTCACTTGAACTCTATAAATAGGCCTCGAACATGAGAGAGAAAAACCCTTCATCTTTCTCTGCAAAAACCCTTCGTCTCTTTCTGAAGACTCTTTGTCTCTTTCTGAAGAAGATCTCAGACTCGCCATGGCACCAAAACAGTCCTCCATCACTAAGGGAAAGAAAGCCGCTTCATCTCGCTCCATTGCTCAAGCATGAGCGAATCCTACTAGGCCAAGCGAGCCTCGTTCTGAACGAAGTGCTCCGCCGTCTAGCTGTGCACCGGGCATCACAGGTAAAAACTTCGAGAGGAAAAACCCTTCGCACACGTTGTACGTGTATGCGCAAATACGCCCACATTCCTAATGTGTCAGTGTAAAACTCTATATTTTTGCAATCTGGCGTAAAAACTCAGACTGTCAAATTTTGGTGTATACTGCAAACCTTGCGTTTTACGCACTGGAAGTAAATTCCAGCATAAAACTCAAAATTTTGTAGTCTGGCATAAAAACTCAGACTGTTAGGTTTTGGCGTATACGACAAACCTTGAATTTTATGCACTGGATGTAAATTCCAGCATAAAAACTCAAATTTTTGCAGTCTGGCATAAAACTCATACTGTCAAGTTTTGGCATATATGGCAAGAGTGTAGCATCTTATGTTTTACGCGCTGAAAGAAAATTCCAGCAAAAAACTGACTTTTTCTCTTGCTTTTTGCAGTGGACCTACAGATCCCCCCTCTGGCTGAAGTAATGGGCTCTGCTGCTGGTATGTTGAATTCCAACTACTTGGAAGACTTGTCCCACATGACTTTCCCCATCTCTGGAAACGAGTATCCTCAAGAAAGGGGAACTTTGATCTCGGCCCAAGGAGAAAGAATGTTGCTAAGTATGATCAGTGGGGAACCCTTGACGTACATAGACGGCACTGAGTATAAGAAACCAGCTTTCTTATTTGGGGATGTTATTGATAAACAATCCCAGACAAAGCCCAAGAAGGAAGATTGGGTGTTTTCTGCTGAGGTCACAGTCATGTATCTGCCAAAGATGCCCAGAGATTACCCTATCTCTGCATTTTTCCATGCCACACATCCCAAAAAGATGGTATGGACTTTGACTCCTGATCTTCATGGACAGCCAGGGAAGATTTTTATAAGAAAGGATTAAACCAAGGATCCTTTGTAAGTAGTCCCTCCGGCCCTGTTATGCCCTTCAGAGGATTACTACCAGGCAGCGTCCCTAGTGGGGAATCTTCCTTGATCCAGCCATTTCAAATGGCGACTTTCTGCAATAAATTCATGGGGGCCTCGCACCAGTAGATGGCTTAGCCCCCATAATCTTTGATGGGCCAGTTTAACTGCATGGGCCCTGAAGCACTTTCAGATGGAGCTGGAAAGTATTAACTTATTTGAGGCTGTGAGTACTACTAGTGTTGGGCTGCCCATCAACCCCAATTTGTTCTTGGCTTTGATGGAGCGATATAACTCGCTCACTGGGACTTTTGCCACTTCGATAGGTGAGTTGGGCCTAGCCCTTCATGAGATGACAGATATCTCAAAGCTGCCAATGAGAGACATTCCTTATGAAGAATACGTCCCCACCAACAGAGAGTTGAAGGATACCAACCCTCAGGTAGTGGCAGTATACCAAGAGCTGATGAGCCACTATCTTGCATGCACCACCTTCTACAGAGAGCCTTCTAATTTAGCCCATATTAACAAATGGGTATCCTATCTCTTCTTCCATCAGGCTAGAGATGCCAAGCAGGACAAGGTTGTAGATAGCAAAGATAAGCCTTTAAACCTTCTGAGCATGCTTAATGCCAACACAGTCGATGATCTCATTGAAGATGCAGAGGTTCCAGACTATGTTCCGAATAAAGAGATAGGGGGTTATCCTGCAGGAACCAAAGCCTACAGTTACATGAGGCATTGCCGAAAGCCTCTGTCAAGGGAAGCTCAACTAGCTGGCTTCCTTTCTATTTGGCTACGCCGATGGGTGGTGCCCGACATCGCGTCTACGGATCGCATTTATCGCAACACCTTATGGCCCGCGGTACGTTTGGTATTTGGAGCAAGATTGGGCCTGCTCCCTGCTATGGTATGCATGATACAAGCTGGCCTGAGGGCTATTATTGATGGGCTGCTGGCCGATACTACGCAGCGTGAAGGATATCCTAGAGTGGAATTGCTATTTTTATATCTGATGGGATGGTTAATCCTTCACAACACCAGAGTGATGTCTCCTGGATCTGCCAGTGGTTCGGGCAATAACTTCCTGTTGAATTACATGAATTCTTCTTGGAATGTGACTAGCGTCATAGATTGTCGACTTGCACTTAATTTTGCCCATAGTTGGAAATTCTTCTGCACCGTCCCTCCCATACATATCAATCAACAGGGGACTAAACTTCAGGATGTAGGTTAGGGAAAGACTATTCTTTCTCCTGAAGCCTTTTACTGGTTGGTCTGCATTAGACCTTCCCACCTACTGTATAGAAGCGAGGACCACTGCTACTTGGAGCCTTATCTGCCTAGCCGTTTCGCCAGGCAATTTGGGTATGATCAGTTGCACGTGGGAAATCCCATCATAAGCTTTAAATTCAAAGGTGGATTTATTGATGGTGCTAGAGGATAGCGGTATTTTATCATAGGTTATACTGGAGCAACCTTTGCTGTGCCCGCAACTTCTCTCTCAATGGAGTTATACATTCTTCATTCATACGCACAGTTTTATGTGTCTATCAATACCTTACATCATGATTTTGATGTACATAGAAGTTTTAGAATGCCCTCCCATAAGTCCACTGGAAGAGAGGAGATACTATCTGTCTCCTCTGATGAAGGTGATGAAGTTACTGGTGCAAATGATTTTTTGTTGATTTTACCGAGAGGCGTAATAGCTCCACCAGCAGAGCCTCTCATAATTTTCAATAAACGAAAGGCTTCTACTCTGAAAGAGCCTTCCCCCGCAAGAAGAAGAAGACTACCGGAGGTCCTAAAAAGACTTCCACCAAGGGGGCCTCTTTCAGGAGTGAGCCTATTATTTTCCCTGTTGGGGATGATTCTTTGATTAGGGGTCCTTCGCCTTTTAGAGAGGGAGCCTCCACAGTTTTAGCTGAAAGTGCTAGAGATTCTTTTCCCATGACTGCTGTCGCTACCACCGTTACTGGTAGTGCTTCTAGATCGCCTTCAAGGCCGAGCTTAATAAGAATCAGCATACCTTTACCATGACAAATAATGGGGCCAGCCCCTCCTTCATCTGCAAGCAAGATTCCACTCGATGAGCCTCTAGTAGATCTGGGTGATGACTGGGATGACTACCTTCAAGCGTCAGTTGGTGTACCCTCATCTCCAGGTATGACAGCTTGTTTGGCATTATTAAGAAATAATTTAGCTATACAGTCTGTAAACGCCACATACATACCACCGACCATGGGTAAATGTTGTCTTCACGCTTTTTCAGGAAAATTTAACATCAAATTGATATTAACTTTCTCTTGTCTTAGTTTCAGATGAAGACATCTCGGGGGAGGGCGGAGTTGAAACAACCTCTGACTTTGTTGCAGATCCAGCTAATGAAACGGCGGTGACTACCGTCGAAGAAGCATATCTTGAAGCCGTTGATCTTTCATCCCCAACATTCTCGGGTATAATCTCGTCAGCAGCAGTTCAAATAACATCATAGGTGGATGAACCCACCATCTCGACTGTGCCTCCTTCGTCGAGCATGCCAGCAACTTCAACTGTTGTTGGTGTCTCTTCTTTTGTCGTGCCATCTTTTGAAGCAACGACTGTGGAAACATCCTCTGTAGTCATTCCATATAGGAGGTTTACCGATATTGCGGCTACTCCCAGCGTACATTCGATCTATGCTACGCTAGTTGAACAATATACTAGCATATTCTACCTCACTTTAAAGGAATTGATATCCATGGTGCTGGAGAAGAATCTAGGCTTTGATGCTCTGAAGACGTCCTCCAAGCTCACTATAGCGCCGATTAAAAATTTAAATGACGCTGAAAGAGCTAATGCGCTAGAGAAAATGGTTAATGGTTTAGAACAACCCATTAACAAATATTTGCAACTATCCCGAGGTAGCATCAATGACTTGGTTCAGGCTGAGTATGACTCCCTAACTGCTGAACTTGCTCAGAGGACAGAAACTTTAAACAAATCTATCCAGGAACATCAACAAGAGATAGAGAAAGAGCAAGCAGTATTGGTGGAGAGTATTCCTCAGCTGGCTCAGTGCAGTGCCGAATGTGAGGGATATGAAGTGAGGGTTCAAGAATTGGAAGCTGAACTTGCTCAAACCAAGGAGAGGCTTCTCAAAGCATCGCTAGTTCGTGATGTATTAAAGTGCCAAGTGGATACAGCTCAACAGAACTTGACACATGTGGGTGTTATCCACGCAAGTTTTGTTGACTCTCTGTCCGAACTATCTCTCTTGAGCAATGACGAAGCAAGGCTGGAACTGGCTCGCACTAACATTTCAAACTCCAGGAATGAGAGGATGGCTGCTTTGGCGCAACAGATCTGGGATTTAACTGCTCCTCCCCAATGATGTACTTTTTTGTTTCTCCTGTAATTTCTCAGAGATAATAACGATACATTTTCTGACTTTGTGGACCCATCACTTTAGAATATAAATGATAGGCTAAGATGAAAATGATATCAGAGGTAATATGAACATGATATACTTTCGGTAAGGTTTAGCTAAATGTAAATCTATTCAGAAGTAATATGAACCGGATAGAATATAATCCAACTAAATTTGTATACTAAACACTATCAGAGATAATATAAACATGATAGGTTTACAAATTAGTTAAGCATATCTATTTAGAGGTCACATAAATCTGATAGAATATGATTCATATAACCTTTATACGTAGTATCGTCAGAATAAGATCTTCGTCATACTCCGTTAGGCAAAGGAGATTAAGTATAGTACTTCTTCAAAAATTTGCCGTTGATAGGAGCCATTTATCAAATTTTTATTAGGCTTGGCTAATTTGTAAGTGCCATTTGAAATCATATAAGGGCCCTCCATTTCTTTATGATTGTTTGTGTGAGCTTTGGACATCGTACCAGAGGTAATATGGACGTAGTACAATACCGTGTTTGTTGAGGACATCCCACTGGGGGATCCTTGGTGGACCTATTATTTATTGTACACGTTGAGTGTAAATAATAAGTTTGAAACAAGCCCAATCAGAGGAAATATGGATATGACAGGTTTTGTGGCTAGTAAAGACATCCTGCTGGGGGATTTTTTGTGGACCCATTACTTTTTTGCACCCGTTAGTGCAAGTAATAGGTTTGAGACAAGTCCTGCCAGAGGTAATATAGACGAGGTAAAATATAACTCTGTGGGGATAGTGGAGAGACATAGTTCAGAGGTAATATGAACATGAACTGACTTTTTCTCTGCTGGGGAAAATGAGGATAGTTCAGAGGTAATATATATTTGAATAATTTGTTTCCATTATGGGCATCCCACCGAGGGGTTTTTGGTGGACCTATTACTTATTGTGTACGAGAGTGCAAGTAATAAGTTTAAGACAAGCCCTGCCAGAGGTAATATGGACGTGACAGTTTTTTGTGGAAATAACACCACTAGCGTACTTAGAGTTAAGTACGGGTGTTAAGTTAAGATGACAACCGATATCAGAGGTAATATGGACATAAAAATTGATAGCCAAAACTCAGAAGGTTTGCTCAGAGGTAATATGGACATGACAAACTCAGCCTGAAAGAAATATTATGACAGCAGTTCAGAGGTAATATGAACATGAACTAGTGTCCGAAAAATTCATTGAGGAGTGATTTGTTGAGTGTGGTCTATCTAAACATGAATATAGACCAAAGGATTATTCCTCTAGGGAGATTGATGGGACGATAGCTCAGAGGCAATATGAGCATGGCTAGCGTCTAACGAGATTTATTTGAATAGTCATCATGGGAGTGTGTGAGTAGACCTAAGGATTGCTCCGCTGGAGGGATTTTGAGGATCCAACATCCATTGCGTACCCGGGATTCTTGGATACGGATGATGGCTCTTTACAAGAATTTATAACGAAGAAGAAAATGTTGCACATAGGCACTTGCTGGGGATGCCAAATTGCTGAACATATCTATTCAGAGGTCATATGAACATGATAGAATATGATTCTCGATCTTCGACGATCGAAAAAATATTGCACATAGGAACTTGCTAGGGATGAAGAACCAAGAGTTGATTTGTACATCTGGGTTGTGGACTTATTACCCATGGCATCCCTTAAGTATAAATAATAAGCTGAAACAACTAGCACTATCAGGGGTTATACGAACGTGATAGTAGGAAGTCGAAGAGAAGAACTTCACTCAGAGGTAATGTGGATATGGAAAAGTTCTGAAAATATCTTACTCAGAGGTAATGTGGACGTGGTAAGATATGACTCGGGGGGATAAAGAAAAATAGGGCAGAGGTAATATGGGAATGACCATTTTTGTGGTGATAGATTTACTCTGCTGGAGAAAGTCGAGAGACGTAGTTCAGAGGTAATATTGACGTGAATTGATCAATAGCAACAACCTGGGAGGTTTGCTCAGAGGTCACTTGGACATGGCAAACTCAGCTGGGGAAAAACTAGGGAGTGATTTGTTGAGTGGGGATAGACCTGAAGGTTGCTTGTCTGGGGAGATACCGTCTTCTCATTATAAATGCAAAGTGATGACTTTGGCGTCAATCAACTCCTGGATTTTCTTTTTCAGTACATAGCATGCCTTTGTGGGGTGATGAATGTACCGGTAAAAGAGACAATATTCTGGGTCATCGACCTTATCAGCCTTTTCAGGATATCTGATGTTGGGTAGCCGAAGTTTGTTTTTCTTCATCAATATATTGAAGATTTCAATAATGTCATCCTCATTGAAGGAGAAAGTCCCCTTTGGCTTTCGGGCTCCCGATACTTGAGTCGTACGGTCCTAAGGGAAGATGGTCATAGTTGCATCATCTTCGATATCAGAGGAAATTCTACCCGCAGCTTTGGATGCTGCTCTGTTTTATCGAGGGAGACTACCCCCAGACATGTCGTTGTATGGTTCTTCTTCCTGTAATGCCGAAGAGTAGTTCAATTGGTCAAAAACTGACCGTTTTGCTTTAGAATAGCAACGGTTAATTACAACCTCATAACTATTACAATTAGGAGATCCCCTATCTTCGCATTTCTGGATCAAGAAATCACGCAAATCAGGGAAATTATCAGAAGAAGAAGAAGGCTTGTTCTGCCTTTTTACATCAGTGGGAATGTATAAATTAGGGACCATAACCCTTTTCCTGCCATAGGAATACAGCAGTTCACCTATGTGAGTGGCATATGATCCATCATCTGTCTAAGGAGCGTATCTTCCCGTAAAATGAGTCTTCTTTACGCGGACAGACCTATCCTGGCATAATTTGGATTTTGGCACAGGTTCACGTAAAATAGGAAAAGTCCTTGTAATCTGTAAAGTGGGTATTTTCTTCCCTTGTGGGCGTACAAGCCTAGAGGTTGGGAGGTTCGCCACTCGTTTTCCCTTGATGTGATCCAAGAGTCTATCTGCCTCATCATAGACGGGAGATGTATCTTTACGCGCATGGCACGTTTGAAATTTTCGAATTCGTACTGAGGCCTTGCCAAATTTTTTGTCTGCCACGTCACAGACAGAAGACGAAGGTTTACGCGTAGGACGTATTTGAAACTTATGTATTGGCACTGAGGCATTGCCAGAAGTCTTGTCTGCCACGACACAAACGGGAGACAAAGTTTTATGCGTAGGGCATATTTAAAACTTCTGGATTGGCACTGAGGCATTGCCAGAAGTCTTGTCTGCCACGTCACAGACATGAGACAAAATTTCACGCACAGGGCGTGTAGGCGCAACTTTGTTGATCAGAGAGTGAGAGCTTACAGGAAGGGTAGAGGACGTCTTAAACATCCATACTTTATGCAGCTTCCTGTTATTTTGGACAGAGGAGGAGTGAGAGCTCCCCCCCTGCATGAAGCATGTCTTTATAGGCAGATTGGTCGAACTGGATGGCCAAAGTCTTCTTCATTGATCCAATGGATACAACATCGTGTTGAGCAATTGCTTTCTCGTCAGATGAGAAAGTAGTCCCCAGCAGAGTCATCATTTGGTTTGGATAAACAAATTTGAGAAAGAAGAGGGTTTATACGAAACCTTTCTTTTTATTTACAAACAAGAAAAAGAGTACAATTAATCCTATACGAGGATGTTAAGTACAATAAAAATAATTCTAGGGAATAATTGCTATAGGAGTCTGATCTGCGGTCGATCACTTTGTCCCTTGGACCACACGATGATGAAGAAGTATTATAGAAGAAGAAGAAAAAGCTTTAAATGTTGCAAGTGGGATTGAACTATCAACCAACACTCTTTGTCTGTGCTCTCTCTTCTCTCTGATCTCTGATAGTGCCCTGTTTGATCGTTCTGATCGATCGTTTGATTCGATCTTCGATGTTCGATCCTTTGATTATCTGGCCCCGTAGTTGTGCCCTTTGTCCCTGTGATCAGGGGTCTCTATTTATAGAGATCATTCAAGATAACTGTCCAGTTGGCGTAGAAGCTAAACTGTGAAGAAAGTTGCATCTTTTACGCGGCGGTTATAATAACTGCTACCCATGTTCCAATTGTCTTCTGAATATGCGTATGATACGTATCCCTCTATAAGGTAACGCGTATAACCGCTTCTCAAAGATCACGACATGCAAGCCACGTAGGTAACTGCCCCTACGTAAAGATGGTTGGCGTAAAAGCCAAATAACTATCTTGTAGGCGTAGAAGCCTGGTTGGCGTAAAAGCCTAGTTGGCGTAAAAGCCTAGCTGTGAAGAAGATTGCCTCCTTTACGCTACGGTTATGACAACTGCTACCCACGTTGAAATAATCTTCTGAGTCTGTGTGTGACACGTATCTCTTTATAAGGTAACACGTATAACTGCTTCTCGAAGATCATGGCATGCAAGCCACGTAGGTGACAGCCCCTGCGTAAAGATGGTTGGCGTAAAAGCCAAATAACAGTCTTGTTGGCGTAAAAGCCAAACTCTGTCTTGTTGGCGCAAAAGCCAAGTAGCTGTCTTGTTGGCGTAAAAGCCAAATAGCTGTCTTGTTGGTGTAGAAGCCAAATAGTTATCTTGTTGACATAAAAGCCAAATAGCTGTCTTGTTGGTGTAGAAGCCAAATAGCTGTCTTGTTGGCGTAAAAGGCCAAACTCTGTGTAAAACTTGATGGTTCATGAATAATAGATAACTAGCATAAAATAGCCAATTATCCATCACGACTGAGGTTTTGAGCGTATTCTGGGCTAAATAGCCTTATCACATACCTTTGCAAATATGGCCGAGTTGGCATATTTCGAGGAGATAGCATACGACGTACTCCTATAGTTAAAAATAGCCTGGTTGGCATAAAATGCAAGGATGGTGATGTGAGCATATTAGTCACAGTTTTAGCTTTCTCAGTCAATTATCCATCACGACTGAGGTCTTGAGCGTATTCCGAGCTAAATAGCCTTATCACGTACCTTTGCAAATATGATCGAGTTGGCGTATTTCGAGAAAATAGCATACGACGTACTTCTATAGTTGAAAATAGCCTGGTTGGTGTAAAATACAAGGATGGTGATGTGAGCGTATTAGTCCTAATTTTAGCTCTCCCCGTCATGATAAAATCTGAAGAATAGAACAAAATCTTGTGCATTAAATGCAGAGATATGCCCCCATCTCGTGTATTAAATACAGAGATATGCCTCGAGCTCTGTGCAAGAAACAACTTTTGACGTGGTATCATATTTTGTCTTTATCTTGAGCGTAAAAACTCATTTCTGCCCATGTAGAATAGGCAGCGTATTCTTTGAATGTGTAAAAATGACTTGTATCAAGAATATGTTGCTAAACGATAACCTGGGTCTCTGTGCAAAATTATCATCACAGCCGTCCTCTCGATCATCGTGCAGTACTTTTTTCAGGAGTCAGGTTTACTGTTCTGTCTGACAAATTCATCCGAGGAATACGAAGAGTTCCCCGTACAACTTTACGCTGCATTAAAAACAAACGTATTTTAAACTTTACGCAGGAGGGTAGAGCAGCCTTTCACGCGGAACAGTCTTGAAGCACTGCTTTACGTGGGCAGCTCTGAAGCTCTACTTTACACCAGACAGCTCTGAAGTCATATTTTATGCCACACAGCCTTGAAGCTCTATTTTACGCGGACTATTTTGAAGTCATATTTTACGCCACACAGCTCTGGAGCCCTGTTTTACGCGTACAGCTCTGAGGCTCTGCTTTACGCTGACTTCATGTATGTTAGGGAGTTTGACTGTATAATACGTGTACAATTCCCCAATATATTTCATGCTTCTACACGGGTCGTCCTTCTAGTATATTTGGTTGCAACGCCTCTACTATAGGTACTGCAAATGCCTCGTACTGAAACACAAGTCAAAGTAAGCGATGTGCCATCCATCCGAAGGTTACAACACCTCAGCTGTATATCTCGCTATACCGTCCTTCAAAAGCACTACCAATGATTCCTTCTAGGCCGAACGGTCTCGGTGCCTCGGTGCCTCGGTGCCTATCCCGTACGAGGAATCTCCAAACCCTGTGCACAGGTTGTCCGTGACCATGCAATATTGAATAGCTAACTATATGACGCAAGCACAACACTGAAACGTAAGTAAAGATGTAAGTATCTACTCACCACATATTATTGTTCTCAAATCATATACCAAGGCACTATGCCGCTTCTCGATACAGTATTCTATGGGTACAATACCCCTCTCCGATATAGTTGTCCGATTTTGAACCGCAACTGCACGCTTCGCTTGACGAAGCGATAGAACTTGATACCTTTCTCCCGATGCTCCAAATCATAATGTTCAACTCAAAGCCACAATTCTATTTATCCGAATGGCGCACACTCTATGCACGCCATAGTGCGGTATTTTCAATATTCTAAACTCTTTGTTAGGCATAGAGGAGTAGAGGAGAATGGATAGAGCCTTCCCACCTTAACTGAATATGCCCAGCACTCTTCCTTGTCGATACGGCCGATTCCTTGAATCCATGATCCGATACAAATCATGATCTACTCTATTTGTATGACCGTACGAGTAGGCCATGCTCTCCAAATCATCCAACCCGATAGGACTAAGGAAGACGGTATTATCGCTCGAATATGCTATTTCTGTAATACTTTGAACGGACACACTGATATCTAACTACACGACCCATGCCTCAGTCCATTGCGAGGCGATACTCTGATCACACTGAACTTCGCACACTACCTGCACATGAAAGTCAACTTACTCACTTCTTCGATTCAAAATTCTCAGCATAATGCACCGTACGGTGCAGGACATTACATAATATACCACTTAAAATAAGGTTCGTCCTTGAACCAAACCAGTACCCATTTCTTCTTACAATTCTCTTGTCCATATCACAAGCACTGCTTCATGTAGCTGACACTTTACTAGCCCAGACTCATCTTCTTCACTTCGCGCTCGACGCTCACACAAATTTTATATTCCCACATCCTCCTTACAGCTCAATTCGAATTCAACATATCGCTTAGTTTGGATCATACACATATTTAAGGCATCACCTAAATACATGTATTTCGATCGAACTTAGCGATAATAAATTTGGATAAGTTATAAGGGTATCTTCACGTTTGAAACATCCATCATTCACTCTCGATTGAACCGATCCTAACGTTCATCCCATAACTCATTCGCACATACGCTATTCTCAGATATGTGATTCTCCATTGACGATCTCTGGACCTCACTCAATTTAGTCTATATTTTAACTCGATCAATTTCCTAGCGATAGCCCAACCCATGCACGCTTCAAGTCCTTGTGCGTCCATGCGCAACGAGTACTCTATGTGGCCCTACCATCTAACTATTTCTGGACTCTCACTTACATCGTTCGAGCTTCAACCAACCAAACTCTAACTTGACTTTAATCGAACTATGTCTCATATGCACCATCTCCATATCTAACTTGACTTCAATCGTACTATGTCTCATATGCACCATCTCCATATCATCTCCATTCTTTGAACGATCATCACATTCGATACTACCCCAACTAAGCAACTTACCTAAACATCGTACTATACTCCTAGATCGTTCGACCAACACCCCTTGCTGCAAACTTAATTTCTATCTGGGTGAACATCTATTTGGAGTTCATGTGATCCGCGAAGATTTTGCCGCCACGCCATTGGGATAGTATCGCCATGATTTTGATGCAGACACAATTGCTATAATTCTTAGGTCATATAGGATATAGCTTCTTCGTGCTGGTTCAACTGCCTCGAAGCACATAATGTCACCTTCGTCCTCTGCATGAGCAGGTACTATCACGCCCTGATTCCTGCAAGGGCCGATCGTCCTCGCTTTAGCGCCTTGTAGAACTGATCATCCTCGCATGGACGTGATGCCATGCAAGCATAAGTTGCTCTTGCACAAGGCCAAGGCTTTGAACAAGAAAAAGTAAGCTATTCAAGATAGAAGCAATGACACAGTAATACAGAGAAGTAAATGAACACAATGGCATAAGAAAATAATCTCTTTATTGATATCTGAAATGATTACAAGGCTTGTTAATTGGCTTACATCAATACAGAATACAATAACAATGTTCTATACATTACATCCTTTTATACAAGAATGGCTCAAAACATCTTGATAGTGCTCAAGGCACCGACCCAGATCTTCGGCTCCTGAGGATGAGGCTCAGCTATCGCTTCTTCGGATGATCAACACCTGAGAATAGAACTGGTGGGGGGATCAGCACTTTGGGGAAAGTACTGGTGAGTATAAAAGCAACGAACAGAAGCAACACTCTCTAAAACCAACACTAAGTAAGCATGTGATAAAATATTATATTCCTAGTGGTCTTGTTACTTTTTATCTAGATTCATTTCTTGCAGCACATAATTAGAGTCAGATTACTTCTTTCGAAAATATATCTTTGAAAACAGTTTGTATATTCAATACATTCAAGCATACAATAGGGGCAGTATTCTATCGTGCAATGTGCAGCATATATCGTGAACCATATTCATTAACTCTTAGGAACATAAGCTATCTCTAATGGACTATTCATCTTAGTTCAAGGCAGTAGTGCATCTAGTAGACTATTCATTCTATATTAAGGGGAAGCAGCGTAATCAAGTAAAACAGGAAAGTCTAGGGGCAATACACAATTCAAGCATAATCAGAAATTAATACATCACTTATTCAGTGATTCTTACCCTTCACCGAACGGTTTTCCCTGCAACAAATATACAAGTTAGCAGCAATTTACATAAACATATGAATGTCATTTCCTGTCTGTCTCTGCATCAAACAGTTAGGTATGCAAGAAGACTAAAATACTAGCATGTGCCCTAACTATATGATGGACCAAGAGAAACCCATAATTAGTAGCGGTGTTATCACGGTCCAACACTACACCAAAATACGCTCAAAATGGCTACTTTGACATATGAACCAGCTAACTAATGACATAAACACCCGCCTAATAGCGATGACTTTATTGTCTCAGGGTGTTCTTATTATCCTCTCCTAGGCCAAACGGTTCCTAGTGCCGCAGGATACCATTCGAGAGACCCCATACCATGTGCACAAGTTGTCAGACTGATGCATGGATGCACTCTTATCAGATAATTCTATAATGCAAGCAAGCAATGATCAAGCAAACTTCTATCTCTTCTTATCAATCGATCGACATGTTTAATTCATGGCCCAACACTATACTAGTATACACTCATACTAGCTGCTTTGACACGTGATCAAGCTATTCTCTGAACGAGTTTGATAACAAGTCTATGTTTCAAGCAGTAGTTATTTTAACATGAAACAAGTAAGATAGCAGTTATATAATTCTAGCATGCAATATCTTACAGTTCTATCTATCAAGCATTCAGATATCTTTATTTTTAACAAGCATATAGTCCTACTCTTGTTTAGTATATAATGAAGGAACATGTTTAAGCATCTTTTACTCTTCTTATTAGCATGGCAATGGTTCGTTCGATAGCTGTGTCTGTGTAACTTAGCATGCAATATTCTATTCTTTTACTTAACATGGCAAGGTTCTTTTCAATAACAAGCATTTCAAGTTCTCTAGTTAAGTATACAGGTTCTCGTTCTATCATTCTCATGTGAACATTATCTACTTAGCAACAAGCATTATAAAAATTTAGATTCATTATTAAGGCGTACAAGAATCAGAGAATGAAGTTCTGCCCACTCACCTAGATCAGTCATCTTCTGGTTCAACAAGGAGCTCTTTAAGAAGATTTTCTTTTTTAGTCAACAAATCAATATCTCTTGTATATAGTACCATCATGGAGCGGGGCACTACACGTACCATAAACCAAGTCCAATTTTATCTTGTAGATCTGAGGCACATCTATCCCTTCTGGAGGTGCATGGATTTGAGCAGATTCGAGCCACGACCTTACTCATTGAAGCAAGTTTCACAGTCGTTAATTCATATGAATGCGATTCTCTTCTGGGTGAGACGATTCAGAAGCAATACTATCTTCCAATATCTGCAACTCCGAATCTCATTAGCTGATGCAAGCTTGTTCCCATACCATCGCTTTGATCTTCTAGCTGAATCTTTAGCTGAAGGCTACCCCATTGAACTCTGAAACTAAATACTCAATCACCTAGATTTATCTCCAACATGTACCACTTAACATCCATCCTTGATGAATTCCCAACTGCACCATTGCAAGGGTCATTCTATGGGTCTTCAATATTCACTTCGATTCGGCAGTCAAGTCACTAGGGTCAGTTGTCTCGAAGCTACGCTTGATAATTATAAGTCATCATGATAGACAGTTGCTACGAACCACGCTACATCATCCTCCGAAACCAAATCATAATCCAATGATTCTTTGGAACTCTTACCCAATCCAAGGACATACTTATGAATATGAATGTAATGTATACCTGCTGAACGCCTAGCCACATAGAGTCTGACTATCTATCTAAATAACTAATCGAGGAACTTTGCTTGCTGAAAACTGTCTTCTAATACACTGTCGTTCTGTACTGAATCCATCAAAATCTCGGATCACCTTGCTCGACTTCCAGCACTGTTACTTGCAATATTTTTTGAAACTATAAACTTGTTTCATTTCTTATCCATATGCCATGCTTCGAAACTGCACGTCTAACTCGCTCGAGTGGCATGGTGAATTATTCCGATGTCGCCTTCTTATTCAGCTGTCATCAAAGTCCCTACAGTTACGATCCTTATTCCCGTTTAATTCCTTAGCACTGTACCAATTTCTCTACATTCTGATACGTCTGCACGGTCCCAATGACTTGCATACCAATCCTGACATATATCCACTTCTTGAATGTATCGCCTCAAATCTAACTTCGGCTATTCTAATTCTGATATGCCATGTCCGTTGCGGCATCGCAAGTGTTAACTTCGATTATGACTTAATATCGGCTTGACTCGTATTGCACTTCGTCCAAGTTTCCTAGAGAGCTTGTCCACCTTTGTTGCACCCTTCCACTAAGTCTGCATCCACTATACTCTGAGTCAAACTTTTCGAGCGCTAATGCCCATATCCTCTAAGTTTCGGTGTGACTCAATCACACTTCTCCTTCAAATTGAACGTATTTATCTACTCAATCGACTGCTCCTTTATGTTACAAAAATCCATAGTCCGTGCTTGTTATTCTTTGACATATCCATCGTTTGCGCACGCTTGCACCAACTGTCCATTCATTACGCTCAACTTTTCGCATCAATAATTAATCCATTGAACCTTCCAAATCGTGCTAGTAGAATTTCCATATTCGAACTTCCCGTCTGACCGATCTTATCCTATCTTCAATACTTGGTCCGCATCACTCCTTCGAATTTTAAACACTCATTGCAACGGAAGAAACATAATATTACAAACAAGAACACATCAGAGTATATGAAGCGAAGCTTTTTATTGAATAACGAATAGGTTACAAGGCTCTCAATAGCCCAAAATGAGAATGCCACAATAGTTTACAACACTCTAGCTCTCTCCTACTTACAAAGGATCTTGCTTGTTCCATACATCATATCCCGTATATCCAAGCTAAGGCCTCGTACCTCAGTATCTGAAAAGGATGCCCACAAACGTGGGTCAGTACACATCATGTACTGGTGAGAAGGATAACCCACTCGCCTAAACCAACACTAAGTAATCATGTGAATGCGAGCAGTTATTATAAGGTTGTCTTGCTAGTTATTTACTTAGATCGATTCTAAGTCATTCATGGAATGTTATGAAAGCAGTAAAGCATGTTACGCATGTAAGCATTGAAATCATGTAACCACACTAGCATGTTATATTCTATTTGCATAAGCAAAACATATTAAACCTATCGAACCACGTCACTATCCGAGTCTTGTTACCAACATCGATATGTTCACTCTTGCCCAAGGCAAGGTGAGTAATAGCCGTCTACACAAACGTACATTATCCAATAAACTTCTATCTATATAAAGGTCATTGACTAAGTCATAATGGACATATAACAAATATGAGTCATCCTTTTAGTATATTTGGTTACAATGTCTCAACTGTAGGTCCTGCAAATGCCTCGGGCCCAAACACAAGTCGAAGTAAGCGACGTGGCATCCATTCGAAGGTTGCAACACCTCAACTGTATGTCTCGCTATACCATGCTTCAATATCACTACCAATGATTAATCTCCTAGGCCGAACTGTCCCGGTGCCCAGGTGCCTATCCCATTCGAGGAATCTCCAACCCTATACATAGGTTGTCCGTGACATGCAATGATGAATATCTAACTATATAACGCAAGCACAACACTAAAACATAAGTAAATATGTAATTATCTACTCGCCATATATTACTGTTGTCAAATTATATCCCAAGGTACCATGCCATTTCTCGACACAATATTCCATGGGTGCAACTCCCCTCTCTGACACAATTGCCCGATTTTGAACCACAACTGCATGCTTCACTTGACGAAGCGATAGAACTTGATACCTTGCACCCGATGCTCCAAATCATAATGTTCAACTCAAAGCCACAATTCTATTTATCCCAATGGCGCATACTCTATACATGCTACAGTATGGTATTTTTAATATTCCAGACTAAGTGTTCAAGATATAAAGTGTATTCCTTTTTGTTTAGGCATGAAGGAGTAGAGGAGAAGGTATAGAGCCTGCCCACCTTAACTGATTCTGCCCAGCACACTTCCTTGTCGATACAGTCGATTCCTTGAATCTGTGGTCCGATACAAAGCACGATCTACTCAATTGGTATGACCTTGGGAGCAGGTCGTGCTCTCTAAATCATTCGACCCAATCGAACTAAGTAAGACGACATTATCGCTCGAATTCGCTATTTTTGTACTGCTCTGAACGAACACACTAATTTTTAACTGCACGTCCCATGCCTCAGTCTATTGCGAGGTGATACTCTGATCACACTGAACTTCGCACGTTACCTGTGTTTCGGATAATAAACGAGAAAAAATATGGAAAACGAGGTCTTATACGAAAACTCGCCCTTTCTTCTGTGTTTACAAACAAGATTGTACAATTTAATCCTATACGAGGATATCTAAGTATAATTTATTTAATCTGGGTAAATATTGCTATAGGTGTCTGATCTGCAGTCGATCACTTTAGACCTTGGACCACACGATGATGAAGAAGTGCCATGGAAGACAGAAAGTAGCTTCGCAGGTTGCTAAAGAGGGTGGATGCCCGATGCCAAAGTCGTTGATCCCTTCTCTTTGCCTGAGCTCTGGATTCTTCTCCCTCTCTTGATCGTTTGACCTTCAATCTTTACGACCGTTGGATTTGATACTGGATTTCTTGATAAATTTTCCCCCGTTATCTTCAATTTTTCTGACCTTTTCCTCTGTTAATAGAGGTCTCTATTTATAGAGTTTTAGTGACAGTGACCACTCAGTCGGTGTAGAAACCGAGTAGTGGAAAGTACAACACCCTTTTACACGACAGTTTAAAATAATCAATGCTTGCGTATAGATGAACTTTTAAGTGAGCATGTGATGCGTGTCCAACTAAGGGACAAACGCGTATATCTGCTACGAAGATCACGGCATAGAA
The DNA here is from genome assembly GCA_036927795.1 of Iris macrosiphon. Classification (NCBI taxonomy): domain Eukaryota; kingdom Viridiplantae; phylum Streptophyta; class Magnoliopsida; order Asparagales; family Iridaceae; genus Iris; species Iris macrosiphon. Next base: position 113,140,396 of record JAYESA010000004.1, read on the forward strand.
GCCATGTAGGTAGTTATCCCTTGTGTAGAAGAGATTGGCGTAGAAGCCAATAACTGTCACTATGGCATAGAAGCCAAGTAGGCATAGAAGCCGAATAGGCGTAGAAGCCAAGTAGGCATAGAAGTCGAGTAGGCATAGAAGCCGAGCGGTCATAGAGGCCGAGTGGACATAGAAGCCGAGCAGGCGTAGAAGCCGAGTGGGCATAGAAGCCGAGTGGGCATAGAAGCCGAGCAAGTGTAGAAGCCGAGATGATGTGGACGTTTTAGCCAAAATTATGGCTCTTGGAGATATAATAAAATCTCTTGCATTAAATGCAGAGATCTGCCCCCATCCTGCGCATTAAATGCAGAGGCTTGTCTTTAAGATTTGCCATCATTCTGCACATTAAATGCAGATACGCGCCTCGAATTCTGTATGAAGAGTAACTGCTGATGTGGCGGTCTGTTTGCCTTCTGGGGAGCGTAAGAAGCTCACGTCTGCCTGTGTAAAACTGGGCAGTGTATTCCCTTATATGCGTAAGAGTAGTTTACGCAAAGGGGATGTCACTAAACGACGGTTCGGTGACATTTAATCAAATCTCCTGCATTAAATACGGAGATCCGCCATTATCCTGCTCATTAAATGAGGAGGCGTATTTTAAAGGTCTGCCACCCTTCTGTGCATCAAGTGCAGAGACGTGCCTTGGGCATCTGTCAGTATTCAGCGCTTTTAAATACAAAGATGTGCCTCGAGAAATTGTCACCGCTCTGCGCATTAAATGCAGAGACGTGCCTCGAGCCCTGTACGAAGTGCAGCTTTTGACGTGGTAGGCTGTTTGTCTTCTGCAGAGCGTAAATAGCTCACATCTGCCTGTGTAAAACTAGGCAGCATATTCCTTCGTATGTGTAAAAGTGGTTTACGCAAAGGAAATGGCAGTAAATGACAGCCTGGGTTGCAGTGTCGCGCCATCATTATACCCGTCGCCTGGGTAGTCGTTCAGTACTCTTTTGTCAGGAGTCCAAACGTCAGGTTCATTGTATGATCTGGCAGGTTCATTTCAAAGAATACGAAGCGTTCCTCGTACACTTCAATGCTGCATTGAAAGCGGATGAGTTTTACGCCATAAAGGCGATGAAGCACCCTGTTTATGCTGAAGCAGCCTGGACATACTGCATTACGCGGATGGTCCTTGAGCCTATATTTTTACGCTGTGCTCAGCGAAAAAGTTCTGTTGCATATTTGATGGCTCTGAGGTCCTCTGTTTATGCTGCCCTGCATCAATATGCTGCGTATAGTTTATCCAGCGTATTTTTTATGCTTCTACAAGACCCCCTTCAAAGCTTTTAAATTTTTCATAATTTGAAACGCTTTGAATGAAGCATGAACCGTTCCTCGTAACTCGAAACGCTCTAAATAGAGCCTGAAATGGTCAAGCCTGACACGTTCTTTCATGGTTGACTTTATGGCAGAGTTATTGGGGATCGGTGTGATCTCTTTCGCCTATAAAATGGCTGAGGAGTTTTCCTGTTCTTCCCACACTTCCTTCACCACACAGAGATGATGGCCGGAGTTCGTCGGGTCGATTTGAGAAAGAAGGAGATCATGCTCTTTCAGCATATACGGAGCCGAAAAAGACGGCGTCTTCGAGCAAATGTCCTCTTCAACGATGGATCATTGAAGTATATCATAGCCTCCTTTGCTCGGGATAATCAACAACTTTGTATGGTGGTTCTTCGGGAGAGAGAAAGGGTCATATTTTACCATGCAGCTTGCAAGCGGTGCCTTCTCCCGTTACCTCCGTGGACGAGAGCAGATAGACTAGCTTTGTCCAGGATTGAGTTGGGTGAAATACCTCAACTCAATCTGTCACGGCGTTGGCTGTAGGAAAGCAGATTTACTTTACTTTTCTTTTGTTGGAGGATGGGTCTATGCCCAGTTTTGTATCCTCCCGCTGTTGACCAATATGTCAGTCAGTTTGCGGTTACCGACTGACTGCTGGAGAAGATGGATGAAGAATTTTGCCCTGGCAGAACATATTCTGGGCGCGATCTTCAGACGACGATGAGGAAGTCCTTTGTAGACGGGATTTCCCTCATATGTAGTCATAAAAATGAAGAAAAACCCTTGTAGACTGGATTTCCCTCATATGTAATCATGATTTTAATCTTAATAAAGTCGTCTTTCTTCTTTCCATATGATCATCTTGCCATACTTTGCTGTGAAGTCTGAATATGTGTATCTTCGACACGTCTGATACTTTACGCCGACTCTATTTAGAAAGAGTGTTAGGTCCTGTCTTGTCTTTTACGCATAACTAAGGATGCACAAAAAGTTGCCTAACATTCGAGTATTCGAACTGTCCTTCTGTTTAGAAATGAGGAACCGCGTAGAATTCTGGACTGTTACTTCTAATAAACATAATTCTTGTTCAGACACCATCTTCAAGAATGATTTCTCAAAAATCCCTTGGAACAGGGCGAGAAATGGCTGTCAAACTGAGTCGCCATCTTGAATTTGTAGATAAAATATTCAGACTGGAGTTTGGATGAACTTCGAATCAACCCATGAAGAAGAGTAATTTTCAATGTTGGACTCTGTATGCTTCGGGTACTTGGGGCATCTTGAGGTTAAGAAGGAGTATCTTCTGTGTGAACTCCTGCAATTGACCGTCTTAAGAATTGTTCAGATGTACTGTACTGGCCTGCGCATCTTTCAGATGTACGGAAAGTCATAGAGCATGAAATCAGAAGTTTGCAGCCTCTGAGCGTAAACTAAACACCACCGAGCGTGAAATCATAGACTTGTAGTTCCTGAGCACGAAGTCGTAGGTTTGTAGCCTCTCGAGCATAAAAGCTACTGAGCATGAGAGCATCCGGGCATAAAACCATAGACCTGTAGCCTTTGAACGTAAAACCGTAGATTTGTAGCTGTCGAGCATAGAAAGCTCCTTGGCGCAGAACTATAGATTTGTAGCCTGTGAAAAGAAAATCTTCCGAGCGTGAATTTGTGGATCTGTTGCTTCTGAGCGTAAACTAAACGCCACCGAGCGTGAGATCATAGATTTGTAGCTGCTGAGCGTGAAGTCGTAGGTTTGTAGCCTCTCGAGCATAAAAGCTACCGAGCACAAAGGCATCCGGGCGTAAAACCATAGACTTGTAGCCTGTGAGCGTAAAACCGTAGATCTGTAGCTGTCGAGCATAGAAAGCTACTTAGCGTGAAAACCACGAATCTGCTTTGCGCGAAAACTTTTCGAATTCGCTGACTGTCCGCCTTCTCTGAGTAATAGGCTGACGTAGTACCCAATCATAACCGAATATTAATTAGGAGATTTGGTTCGGGATTCGAGGAGTCCATCCGAACGCTATATATACCCTAAGTTTCTGAGAGAAAAACTTTTCATCCGTCTTATGCGAAAGAAAGCCTTCGACTGTTCGAGTTCTTATTCGTTTCTTCTCCGAGATTTCAAAGTTTTCAGTAATGGCCTCGAAACAATCCTCCTCCTCTATTGGAAAGAAGGTTGATTCTTCTTCTCGTTCTTCTGCTCAAGTAAGAGCGTCTCCGGTCGGGCAAGGCGAACTTTATTCTGAGCGAAGTGTCCCGCCGACGAGCAGTGCACCCGGCCTTAAAGGTAGAGCTTTTGGGACGAAAAAGAACGACTGAAAATCCTTCGCACACGTTGTACGTGACCGCGTTAGGTCATCTTCTGTGCTGATAGCCTCTTTGAGGAAGATGATGCACAGAGACGTTTTATCTTTTACGCCCATATTTCTAATGTGTCAGCGCAAAAACTCCATATTTTTGCAGTCTGGCGTAAAAGCTTTGACTGTCGAAAGTTGGCGTATAAAATTTGAGTGTTACGCTTCTGGATGAAGATTCTGGCATAATACCTCAACTTTATCAGTCTGACGTAAAGCACAAACAATATACTGCCAGTCTTGAACTTTACGCTTTAGGAAATGGATTCCAGCGTAATGGTCAAGTTTTTACGGTCCTGGCGTAAAGCACAGACTGTTGATTTTTGGCATATGCTGCAAGATCTGTAACGTCTAGTTATAGGAACTGATGTGTTTTTCTTGCACTCTTGCAGTTGACTTGCATGTGTCTCCGCTAGCCGATGTGATGGGTTCTGCCGTCGGGATGCTGCACTCCAACTACCTGGAGGATCTGTCACACGTGACATTTCCTATCTCCGGGCCCCAGTATCCCGAAAGAAGGGAAATTTTGATATCGGCTCAGGACGAGCGAACGCTGCTGAACTTGATCAACGGAGAGCCGCTGACGTACATAGACGGGGACCAGTACCTAAAGCCGGCTTTTCTCTTCGGAGACATAATTGACAAGTAGTCCCAGACGAAGCCCAAGAGAGAACTCTAGGTTTTTCCTGCCGGGAGCTTGGTTTTGTATCTGTCCAAGATGCCGAGAGACTATCCCATCTCGGCTTTCTTTCATGCTACACATCCTAGGAGGATGTCGTGGATGCTGACTCCCGATCTTCACGGCAGGCCGGGAAAGATCTTTCATCTGAAAGAAGCTGACTAGGGGTCGTTTGTTAGTCGGCCTTTCGGCTCTGTGACGATGTTCAAGGGACTATACCCGGCCAGTGTCCCGAGTGAAGACAGTTTAGTGATCCAGCCGGTCCAATTATCGACCTTCTACAATAATTTTATGGGGCACGGGGGAGTATACCCCAAGGTGAACCCTCGGTGCGGCGGATGGATCACCCCTACAAACCTTCAATGGGCTCGCTTAGCTAATTGGGCCCTGAAGTATTTTCAGACCAAGTTGGAGAACATTGGTCTGTTTGCAGCTGTGAGTGCCACCAGTGTTGGGTTACCTCATAACCCCAACCTGTTTCTGGTACTGATGGAGCGATATATTTCGCTCACCGGGACTTTTGCCACTCCATTGGGGGAGATGGGATTGGCCCTTCATGAGATGGCAGAGATCTCGAGACTGTCGATGGGGGATACTCCGTATGAAGAGTATGTTCCTACGAACCGGGAGCTGGAGGATTCAGACCCTCGGATGGTGGAAGTGTACCAGGAGCTGATGTGCCACTACCTCGCTTGCACCACTTTTTATGGTGAGCCCTCAGATTTGGCTCACATCAATAAATGGACGTCCTACCTCTTCTTTCACCGGTCCAAGACTGCTAAGCCGGAGAAGGTATTGGAGGGCAAGGATCAGCTTATGAATCCTCTGAGCGTGCTTAATGCTCAGGTAGTCGACGATCTCATGGTAGACGCTGGGGCTCTGGACTTGATCCTCGACGAAGGGATAGGACAGTATCCTGTAGGCACTAAGGCCTATAGTTATTTGAGGCGCTGCCGTAGGCCTCTGTCCAGGGAAGCTCAACTGGCTGGCTTCCTCTCCATATGGCTGCGCCGATTGGTGGTACCCGGCATCGCATCTGCGGACCGTATTCACTACAACACGCTATGGCCTGCAGTGCATCTGGTGTTTGGGGCAAGACTGGGCTTGCTCCCTGCCATGGTATGCCGTATACAAGCTGGTCTGAGGGCCATGACTGATGGGCTGCTTGCCGATGAAACTCGGCATGATAGATTTCCCAGGGTAGAATTACCATACATGTATCTGATGGGATGGTTAATTCTTCATAACCCCAGGGTTATGTCTCCCGGCTCCGGCAGTAGTTCGGGGGCTAGTTTCTTGTTGAACTACCAGAAATCTTCCTGGAATATCACCACGGTTCTAGACTGTCGGCGGGTGCTAGGCTTCAGTCACAGCTGGAAGCTCTTTTGCACTGTCCCCTCTGTACATCGCAATCAATCGGGGATTAGGCTTGAGGATTCCGGTAGAGAGAAGACCAATCTTTCTCCTGAAGCTTTTAATTGGTTGGTCTGCATTAGACCTTCCTATTTACTGTACATGAGTGAAGACCATTGCTTCTTGGAGCCCTACCTGCCTAGTCGGTTTGCCAGGCAGTTTGGGTATGATTAGTTGTACGTGGGCAACGCCGTCACCAACTTCCGGTCCAGGGGTGGACTCATTGATGGAGCGAGAGGCTGGCGATACTTCATTATGGGTTGCACTGGAGCAATTTTTACTATGCCGGTCATTACACTCTCCACGGAGCTGCGCATCCTGCACTCGTATGCCCAGTTCTATGTGGCAACGAACACCTTCCATCGCAATTTTGATATGCATAGAAGTTTTAGGGTGCCCTCTTCCAAGTCTAGGGGAAGAGTCAAAGTCCCCTCGGTTTCTTCTGACGAGGGTGAGGAGTCCGTCACTCCAGATGAGCCTTTATTGGTGGTATCTGTAGAAGCATGAAAAATACGCTGGGAGGAGCTACGCAGCATACTGATGCAGAGCAGCATAAAAAGAGGCCTTCAGAGCCATCAAGCGTACAAGCAGAGCTTTCTCCGCTAAACACAACATAAAGTACAAGCTCAAAGGACCATCCGCATAAGTGCAGTACGTCCAGGCCGCTCCAGCGTAAACAGGGTTCTTCATCGCCTCCATGGCGTAAAACTCATCCGCTCTCAAAGCAGCGTTAAAGCGTACGAGGAACGCTTCGTCTTCCCCGAAATAAACCTGTCAAGTCACGCAGTAAACCTGACCTCTGACTCCTGACAAAAAGTGCTGCACGGCTACCCAGACGACGGTTGGAAACGAGGACAGACCCCTCGGGACGCACACCACAGTATGATGGCGGATCTCTGCATTTAATGCAGAGGATTTGGTTAAGATATCACCGAACCATCGTTTACTGACGTCCCCTCAGCATAAACTGCTCTTTCGCGTACAAGGGGATACGCTGCCTTGTTTTACACAGGCAAACATGAGCTGTTTTACGCTCCGCAGTAGACAAACCGCCTGCCACGTCAAAAGCTGCACTTCGTACGGGTTTCGAGGCACGTCTCTACGTCTAAATTGCACAGAGCGGTGACAGTTTCTCTGGAGGCACGTCTCTGCGACAGTTGCACAGAAGGGCTGCAGACCTTCAAAACACGCCTCCGTATTTAATGTACAAGATGGTGGCAAATCTCTGCAAGAGATTTGATTATATCTTCAAAAGCCGTAATTCCGGCTAAAGACGTCCACATCAGCACTCTGACACGGTATGCAACGACCTCTACGTCCATTAAAGATCTGTGCTCATTCGGCTTCAAACGCCCACTCAGTCTCTACGACCATTCGGCTTCAAACGCCCACTCAGTCTCTACGACCATTCGGCTTCAAACGCCCACTCAGTCTCTATGACCATTGGGCTTCTACGCCCATTCGGCTTCTACGCCTATTAGGCTTCTATGCCTATCCGGCTTCTACGCCAGGGTGACAATCATTTGGCTTCTATGCCAACCTCTTCTACACAAGGGATACCTACCTACGTGGCTTCTACGCCGTGATCTTCGCAGAAGATATACGCGTTTTGTCCCCTTAGTTGGACACGCGTCACATGCTCACTCAAAGTCATCTATACGCAGGCATTGGTTATTTTAACCGTTGTGTAAAAGGGTGTTGTACTTTCCACTCTTCGGTTTTTACACCGACAGAGTGGTCACTGTCACCAAAACTCTATAAATAGAGACCCCTATCAATGGGGAACAAGGTCAAAAAACTTCAAACTTGAAGATCGAACAAGGTCGAAAAACTTCAAACTTGAAGATCGAACCGGAGGTCAAGAGAGAGAGAGAGAGAGAGAGAGAGAGAGAGAGTCCGGAGCTCAGGCAAAGAGCAGGGATCGACGACTTTGACATCGTGCATCCACCCTTTTCTGCAACCTTCAAAGATGCTACCTGTCTTCCACGGCACTTCTTCAACATCGTGTGGTCCAAGGGCTAAAGTGATCGACTGCAGATCAGACACCTATAGCAATTTATACCCAGATTAAATAAATTGTACTCCCACATCCTCGTATAGGATTAAATTGTACAAGTTTGTTTGTAAACCAAAGGGCGCGGGTTTCGTATAAACCCCGTCATTGAAATACACTTTCATTCTTTCGTTTAATACCACAAACAAGATGGCGACTCTGCTGGGGACGTCTTTCTCTTCTGATGAGGAAGTAATTGCTCAACACGATACGGTATCCATAGGATCCGTGAAGAAGACACTGGTCGTCCAATTCGACCAGTTTGCCTACGAAGACATGCTTCGAACCGGGGGTAGCTCTCACTCTCTCTCCGTCCAAGACAACAGGAAGCTGCGCAAGGTCTGGATGCCCGAGACATCCTCTACCATTCCTGTGGACTCTCCGATCTCTCCGATCTCTCCGACCAATGAGGTGATAGCATTGCTCCCTCCGTGCCCTGCACGTAAAATTCAGTCTCCCGCTACGCGCGGTATAGACAAAACTTCGGGCAAAGCCTCAGCGCTGACCCAGAAGTATCCACTGCGCTCTACGCGTAGGAATCAGTCTCCCGCTACGCGCGGTACAGACAAAACTTTGGGCAAAGCCTCAGCGCTAACCCAGAACTATCCACTGCGCTCTACGTGCAGAAACCAGTCTCCCGCTACGCGCGGTACAGACCAAACTTCTGATGATGCCTCAGCGCCAAGTCAGAAGTACAAATCACGCTCCATGCGCAAGACAACATCTGACCTCTACGGAGAGCCAGATGAGCGCCATAATTTTCGCAGGGGGGAGCAAGTGGCGGGGTACTCAACTTCTCGGCCGTTACGCCAGCAAAGAAGCAATCTACCTACCCTCCGGATTATACGAAAAGCCGACGGCCGACTGAGAACCTCTTCAGCTTTACGCCAGTCTGAGCAAATCTCCAAATTACGCCAGGCGAAGTCCGGCGATGTAAGGCATGCTCAGGCTATGGGAGGGCACCCTCCCCGGGGATTATCCGCCATCCAGATGGCCAATATGTTCTACACAGGTGGAGTAGGGAAAACCATGGTGCCCAATATCCGTACGCCCGCTGATGGGAACAGAAGAAACAAGCCTTCGTCTTCTTCCTCTAATCCTCCTGACCTGCGGGATTACCTAATCCAGAAATGCAAGAACGAGAGTCATAAACGGACTTCGGTTCCCCTAACAGTCAAACGCGGGGAAATCATATGGGAAGATACGTCAACATCTAATGTCGTCATAACAGGTGGACCACAGGAAGACTCCATCTTTATCATTCTACCAACCCATGATGATCAGCGTCCGATAATCTTCGGCAGCAGGCGGAACACCCCAATCGTACAAGAGGAATCACGCGAGTCTGAATCTGGCAGGATACAAACCCACAGATACAGCCCACAAGCATTAAATATTATACAAAACATGGGTTACGACTTAAAACTGAAACAAGGTCTCAACTATGGGAAAGGTAGGCGAACGCCGGTGCGTAGTAATTCTCACTATCGAGAAGCTCGTTTCGGGTTGGGATATACTGAGTCTCTTACGAGACCCAAAATTCTGAAGTCCAGTCCTGTACAACCAGAGGCAGTTCTTGATGAATCAGTTTCTGTGCCCAGAGACCACGGCATGTCCAGAGGTAACTTACCTCGACAGAACAAGGGGACGTCCAGGGCCGGGGGTAGAATCCCCTTAAGATCCGAAAATGATGCAACAACAACGATCTTCCTGCAAGACCGTAAAATTCAGGCATCAAGAGCCCGAAGACCAAAAGGGACTTTTTCCTTCAACGAAGACGACATCGTTGAGATCTTTGATATATTAATGAAAGAGCGCAAGCTCCAGCTACCCAACATCAGACATCCTGAGAGGGCTGGCGACGTGGATCACCCAGATTATTGTCTCTTCCACCGATACACTCATCACCCCATAAAGGCGTGCTATGTGCTAAAAAGGAAAATTCAGGAGACGATCGATGCCAAGGTCATCACTTTGAATCTGTGAACAAAGGGACGGTCCGTACCGATTGAATTTTCATTCTTTTCTTACATAACGATTTGCTCCTTTCAAAAGTTTGTCATGTTTATATCACCTCTGAATAAAACTTTCGGCTATCGACTATCTTCTGATATAAGTTGCCCTCCACACTTGACATCCGTACTTGACTCTAAGTACGCCAGTGGTGTTAAGTCCACAAAAACTGCCATGTCCATATCACCTCTGAGCAGATGTGTGCCTCCATCCCCGATGGAAGTCACAATCATAAAGTTTGTCATGTTCATATTACCTCTGAATAAACTTTCGACCGTCAGTTGTCATGTCCATATTACCTCTGATATCGATTGTCGTCTACACTTGACATCCGTACTTAACTCTAAGTACACTAGTGGTGTTAAGTCCACAAAAACTGCCATGTCCATATCACCTCTGAGCAGATGTGTGCCTCCGTCCCCGATGGAAGTCACAATCACAAAGTTTGTCATGTTCATATTACCTCTGAATAAACTTTCGACCGTCAATTGCCATGTCCATCTCACCTCTGAGCAAGTATATACCACTCCCCGTGATGAGGTAGAACCCATAGCACAAAAATTCTTGGAAGCTATAAACTCCTACCGTTCGTATGTCTGGGAAGTAGCGTCATCATCCAACGTCATCATAACGTATGGACCCCATGGGGATTCTATCTTCATTGTCCCGCCTACCTACAGCAGTCAGCATCCAATATTCTTTGGCCGCATGCACAATCAACCGGCTAACCAGGAAGATCCTTTCGATGATGATACTGGGAAAATGCAAGTTCACCGGTACAGCCCACAAGCGGTGAAGATCATGCAAAACATGGGCTACGACTTGAAGCGGAAGCCAGGCCTCAACTACGGAAGAGGCAGACGAACGCCGCCGCACGGCAACCCCCGCTATCGACAAACTCGTTTCGGGTTAGGGTATGCCACCTCCCTTACGACTTCCAAGTCAGACGAGGACATCTTTCCCTCCTCCCAGAATGGCTCGTCGCCCCCCAACTCACCTGATGCTCTCGAACAAACACTATCAGTAAATATGGTAGTGACAGATCCCTCAGAAGTAGATGAACAGGATTCTGAGCCGTTTGAGAATGACTCTTGGGCTCAACAAATGGATACGCAGTGGGAATTCTGCTTCGAGCAAAGAGAACCTCCCACAAAAGACGAAGTTATCCAAATCGATGTTGGGGGTGAACTTTCGCCAAAGCCGATATTTATCAGTGACAATCTTCCCCCAGCTGAAAGGGAAAAAATCATACAGCTGATAAAGGAATACGTCGACGTCTTTGCGTGGGATTATGGAGACATGTCGGGCCTAGACCCAAAGGTGGCTACTCACAAACTCAACATATTGACCGACTCAAAGCCTGTGAAGCAGCACCAACGCCGGTTCCGCCCGGATATGATGGACGCCATTGAAGCTGAAGTCAAGAAGTTGATAGCCTGTAGTTTCATCCGGGAAGAACAACATCCCGACTGGGTCGCCAACGTTGTCCCAGTCATGAAGAAAAAATAGGAAGGATACAATCAGATCAAGATGCATCCTGAAGACGAGAAGTACACTACCTTTCGGACACCATTGGGGGTATATTGCTATACGGTCATGCCCTTCGGATTGAAGAACGCCGGGGCTACATACCAACGGGCTATGAGTAACATATTCCATGAGCATTTATGCAAAACAGTAGAATATTACGTGGACGACATAGCCGTCAAGAGTTACCTCAAAGGAGATCACATTCAAGACTTGCGGACGATATTCGAGTTAATGCGCCAACATCAACTCAAGATGAACCCTACGAAGTCCTTTCTGGGTGTATCCAGTGGCAAGTTCCTGGGATTTGTCATCACCACCAAAGGCATCCAGGTGGACCCCGACAAAGTCCAGGCAATCGTAGAAATGCGACCGCCCCGTAATCTGAGGGAACTCCGGGGATTTCAAGGCCGTCTGGCTTATATCCGGCGATTCATATCCAACCTCTCGGGGAGATGTCAGCCCTTTTCTTATCTCATGAAGAAAGGTGTATCCTTCGTATGGGACGAAGCCTATCAGCAAGCGTTCGGAGATATCAAGCACTACCTCACCAGTCCGCCAGTTCTGGTACCTCCCGTTATGGGAAGACCATTCTTGCTGTACGTTCGAGCGATGGATCATTCGCTAGGATCTCTTCTCGCACAGAAGAATGACATGGGTCATGAACAGGCTATCTACTACCTCAGCAGGATGATGGTCGGAGCCGAATACCGTTACAACCCAGTGGAGAAAGAATGCTTGGCTCTGATGTTCGCTATCCAGAAGACGCGACACTATGTCGCCGGCCAGACTATTCATATCATCTCCAGGATTAACCCTCTTCGAGTACTGATGAGCAAGCCTTGTGCTCTTAATTCCTGACTCGCGACTTGGGCGATGCTATTAACACCATATGACATGGTGTACGTACCGCAGAAGTCCATCAAGGGCCAAGCGCTGGCTGACTTCCTAGCTGCTCACCCGATCCCGGAGGCCTCCAAATTATACGAGGACATTTTTGACGAAGTTGCAGAATGTAATTCCGCAATAGAAAGTAACGCATGACAACTCTTCTTCGATGGTGCCTCCAGAACCGGTCCTAGGGGAAACGTCGTTTCAGGAGTAGGAGTCATCTTGGTCACTCCTGATCAGCTCATTATCTACCGAGCATATTCTCTTAGCGAGCCCTGCTCCAACAATGTGGCAGAGTACAACGCTCTGCTAATCGGGCTCCAAGTCGCCAAAGAGCTGGGGGTCGAGTCCCTGGAAGCATTCGATGATTCTCTGCTTATCGTCAATCAAGTCAGAGGAATATATGAAGTCCGGAATCCAGACCTCATCCCCTATCACCGAGCGACGGTCGAGATAGCCATGACATTCAAAGGGTTCTTCCTAGAGCATATACCTCGATCTCAGAATCTAGAAGCTGATGCCCTAGCCAGTCTAGCTGCAGATTTAGCCACTCCTATAAGAAGGCAAGATTCGGTAATCCTTCTTAACAGAGATTTATTCTGTGTGAAGAACAACTTTCACATAGAACGCAGATACGCTATGAACACAGATCCCCCTAGAAGAGACTGGAGAAGTCCCTTCATAGATTTCGTCGCATACGGAATCTTGCCGGAGGACCCCAAAGAAGCAGTATCCGTCAAAAGACGATCATTACCCTTCTACTATAATGCATCTTCACAATGCCTATATCGCCGGACCTACGACGGACTGCTATTGAGTTGTCTCTCTAACGACGAAGCACAGCAGATTATCCGAGAAGCTCACGATGGCGTATGCGGAGCGCATCAACCCGGTCCTAAGCTACAGGATCGCATCAGGAGAATGGACTATTACTGGCCTACTATGATCGCAGATGCAATACAGTATGCAAGACAATACAGAGCCTGTCAGGTTCATGCAGACTTCATACATCAACCGTCTGAATATCTACATCCTACGGTTGTGTCCTGGCCTTTCGAAGCATGGGGTATGGATATCATTGGTCCTATTCACCCGTCTTCTTCCAGCGGTCACCAGTTCATACTGGCCATCACGGATTACTTCTCCAAATGGGCAGAGGCGATTCCTCTCACTAAGGTAAAGGCGTCTAATGTGATCAGCTTCATCAAGCATCACGTTATTTATCGCTTCGGGGTACCCCGAAGGATAATTCACGACAATGGGCCTCAGTTCATCAGCCAAGCATTTCATCGATTTTGCGATAAAAATCGGATACACAATATTGCCTCTACGGCATATTATCCAGCTGCTAATGGTTTGGCGGAAGCTTTCAACAAAACCATTATCAAACTCTTGAAAAAATTCGTCTCTTCAAACAAGAGAGATTAGAATGAGAAGCTGGGCGAATATCTCTGGGCATACCGCACAACGGTACGTACACCGACAGGTTGCACCCTATTCTTGCTGGTCTACGGGAGCAAAGCAGTTCTCCCCATTGAAATCCAGATCCCGTCACTCAGGATAGCGTGACTAGTAAGCTGACTCGAGAAAAGAATGACCTGTTAAGGCTCCAAGAGCTAGAAGGATTAGACGAGAAACGCCTCCAAGCTCAGCAGCGCATCGCGCTCTACCAAGCACGCATTTCTAAAACTTTTAGTCATAGAGTAAAGGAAAGAGTGTTCAAAGTCGACGAGCTAGTTCTAGCCGTAAAAAGGCCGATGATTTTTACTCACAAAAGTAAAGGCAAATTCTAGCCCAAGTGGGAAGGCCCTTATGTGATCGAGACAACGTTATCAAACGGCGCCTACAGGATAGCCCAGCCTAATGGAGACCTGTTAATGGCTCCTATCAACGGCAAATTCCTGAAAAGGTACTATGCTTAATCTCCCCTGCTCGAGTGGAATATAGCGAGGATCTCAATTCTGACAAAACTACTTCCAGAACGCAATTAGCTGGATCATATCCTATCATGTCTGTATGACCTCTGTATAGATATATCCTGCTAAAAAGTTTATTGAGAGTCTATCATGTCCATACTACCTCTGATATCACTTTCGCCTAAAAAACTATCATTTACATTCCGAAATGATGGGTCCACAAAAGTCAGAAAAGAGTCGCTTTTATTTATTCCCGATAAAAGCAGAATTACATCTGGGGAAGTAAAAAGAGAAAGGATACATCATGATGGGGGAGCAGTCAGATCGCGAATCAGCCGCTCCAGTGCAGCTATCTTCTCATTCCTGGAAACCAAGGCATCGGCGCGAGCCTGCTCCAGCCGTGCCTCGAGATTGTTCGTAAGGGTCAGCTCAGCCTTGCCCGAAGAGAGCCCGCACGGGTAGCTTCTGCATGCTCCAAATCCCGTCGCGCTGCGTTCAGTCGACCAGTCGCTACATTTAGACCTGCCAACGATTGAGAAGCCCACTCCTCTGCCAGAGCGAGTTTTTCCTTCAGCTTGCGGGCCCTCGCTGCGTTCCCTTCGTGCTCGGATCGGAGCTTCATCTCAAGAGCGAGAGCCTCTTCCACGACAGCTTTTCTTTTATCCATCTCCAGCTTATGTGTTTGGATAGAGTTGTCTAGGCTTTCCAGCTGCGTAGAAAGCCGCGCAGTCATGAGGTCGTATCTGGCTTGGACCTCAGCATCAAAGCTGCCCCGAGTTAGCTACAAGTATTCGTTAATGGGTTGCTCTAAACCATTAACCACCGCCTCCAGGGCGTCAGCTACCCCAGGATCGCCGAGCTCCCTGACAGCCCCGATCGAAAACTGAGAAGTCTTCTTCAGGCGCTCGAAGTCTAGACTCTTCGCCAACACCATCGATATCATCATTTTTAAACCGGTGTAAAAGAGGCTGGTATGTTGCTCAGTCAGCGCAACTAGATCCGATTGAACGCCAGGAGTGGCCGCGATATCAGCAAGTCCCCCTCCGGAAATAATTGCAGACAAAGTGGCCACAACCATCGCCTCGACGGGTGGTGCGACCGAAGGAGGTGCAACAGCGACGGTCGAAGTCATCGGCATACTCGCGAGAGGCGAGGTCACGATGACGGGCTCGTCCTCCTCTCGAGATGACAAAACCACTCCAGGCGAGCTGGCCCCCGAAGGTATTTCCTCCTCAAAGTCGAAAGCCTCCGTATCATCGCCAGGAGCCGGAGCAGAGCCAGAAGGTGCTTCAACGCTGTATTCCCCGTGGACGCCACCCCTGAGAAAAGGACCAGATAGTTGATATCAATATGATGGTAATCTTTTTGAAAGGAGACATAAAGACGACATTTACCCGGAGCCAACGGTATATATGACGCATCTGCAGCCAATGTAGCTAAACCACGCTCTAATGACGCAATACGAACTATCATACCTGAAGAAGGAGGTGGGCCAACCGACTTCGCCCGGAGTTATGCCAAGCCTTCACCGAGACGCAGTCGAGGTTCGTCAACTGGAATCTCGCTAGACGTGCTCGCTAACACAGCGGGAGTTTTATCCGTTGCTGGTCTAGGGAAAGATTCTCCCATCTGCCGCAGCCATACAGGCAATCTCGTTCTACTACCTGGAGCAGTAGCCACGACAGCGACCTCTAACGAAGATTCTCTGGCACCGCCGACCGGAACTGTAGAAGGTCCCTCTCTAAAAGGCGAGGAACCTCCAGCCAAAGAATCATCCCTGATATGGGGAGATGCAGGCTCACTCCCAGGAGCCTCAATACCAAGAATGCGGAGAGGACGAGCAACCGTCTCCTTCCTCCTCTTACGAAGAGAAGCCTCCTTCGGGGCAGAAGCCCGTCGCTTCCCAGAAGAGACTACCAAAGCCCCCGCAGCCGGAGGCACTTCACACCTCGGCACCGACACCAGAGGCTCATCCGGAGTGCCAGACTCCTCACCCTCGTCAGAAGAAACCGAGGGGACTTCAACTCTTCCCCCAGACTGGGAAGGAGGCACCCTGAAGCTTCCACGCTTATCAAAATCACGATGGAAGGTGTTAATCGCCACATAGAACTGGGTGTAAGAATGGAGAATGCGGAGCTCCGTAGAGGTTGTAATGACCGGCACAATGAAGATTGCTCCCGTACAACCCATGATAAAATATCGCCACCCTCTGGCTCCATCAATGAGTCCGCCCCTGGACCTGAAGCTGGTGACGGCATTGCCCACGTGCAACTGATCGTACCCAAACTGCCGGGCGAACCGACAAGGCAAGTAGGGCTCGAAGAAGCAATGATCTTCGCTCCTGTACAATAGATGGGAGGGTCTAATGCAGACCAACCAATTAAAAGCTTCCGAAGAAAGATCGGTCTTCTTTCCACCTGAATCCTCAAGCCTCGTCCCTGATTGATTGCGATGTACAGGAGGGGGAGTACGGAGGAGCTTCCAGCCGTGGCGGAGGTTCAACGCCAGCCGACAGTCCAAAGTGGTGTTTACATTCCAGGGAGAGTCTTTGTATTCAGCAAGAAATTATCCCCCGAGCTGCTACCAGAGCCGGGAGACATCACCCGGGGGTTGTGGAGAATTAACCATCCCATCAAATACAGGTATGGTAATTCCACCCAGGGAAAACTCTCACGCCGAGCTTCATCGACGAGCAACCCATCAGTCATGGCTCTCAGGCCAGCCTGTATACGGCACACCATGGCAGGAAGCAAGCCCAGTCTTGCCCCGAACACCAGGCACACTGCCGGCCACAGGATGTTCCGGTGAATGCGGTCCGCGGATGCAGTACCAGGCAATACTACTCGACGCAGCCATATCGAGAGAAAATCGGCCAGCTGGGCTTCCTTAGACAGAGGCCTGCGGCAGCGCCTCAAGTAACTGTAGGCCTTAGTGCCTTCAGGATACTTTCCTACCCCCTCAACGAGAATCTGATCTGGAGCCTTAGCCTCCTCCATAAGATCCTCAACGACCTGGGCACTAAGCACGCCCAAACAGTTAACGGGCTCATTCTTGCCCCCAAGGCTTTCTCCTACTTGACGGCCCTGGCTCGGTGAAGAAGAGGTAGGACATCCACTTGGTGATGTGAGCCAAATCAGAAGGCTCGTTATAAGAAGCGGTACACGCGAAGTATTGACACATCAGCTCTTGATATACTTCTGCCACCCGAGGGTCCAAGTCCCCCAATTCCCGGTTGGTGGGGACATACTCTTCATATGGGGTATCCCCCATCGGCAGTCTCGAGACAACTGCCATCTCATGAAGGGCCAATCCTAGCTCCCCCAGTGGAGTGGCGAAGGTCCCAGTGAGCAAAATATATCGCTCCATCAGTGCCAAGAACAAATTAGGATTAGGAGGCAACCCGACACTCGTCGCACTCACAGTGGCATACAGTCCAATGCCCTCCAGCTCTCTCCGAAAGTGCTTCAAGGCCCAGTTAACTAGGCAAGTCCATCGGAAGTTTGTTGGGGTGATCCACCCATTGCACCAAGGATTCTCCTGGGATATACCCCACCTCGTCCCATGAAGTCGTTGCAGAAGGTCGGCAATTGGACCGGCTGGATCACTGAGCTGTCTTCATTCGGGACACTGCCCGGGAACAGTCCTCTGAACAACGTCACAACACCGGAAGGGCGGCTGACAAACGACCCCTGGTCAGCCCCTTTCAGATGAAAGATCTTTCCCGGCTTGCCGTAAAGATCGGGAGTCAGCGTCCATGACATCCTCCTGCAATGTGTGGTATGGAAGAAAGCCGAGATGGGATAATCTCTTGGCATCGTAGGCAGATACAAGACCACGCTCTCGGCAGGGAAAACCCAGGGTTCTCTCTTGGGCTTCGTCTGGGACTGCTTGTCTATCATGTCCCCAAAGAGAAAGGCCGGCTTGATATACTGCTCCCCGTCTACGTACGTTAGGGGCTCCCCGTTGATCATGCTCAACAATATTCGCTCGCCCTGAGCCGATATCAAGATCCCCCTTCCTTCAGGGTACTGGGGTCCGGAGATAGGAAATGTCACGTGGGACAGATCCTCCAGATAGTTCGAGTGAAGCATCCCGACAGCGGAACCCATCACCTCGGCCAGTGGAGACTCACCCAAATCAACTGCAAAAGTGCAAGGAAAATATGTCATTACAAATCTTGCACAAACATACAGACCAAAAGAAACGACAGTCTGTGCTCTACGCCAGGATTGTACAAATTTGGTTATTTTAGGCCGAAAGTCCCCTCCACAAGCGTAAAACTCAAATTTTACGACATACGCCAATTTTCGGTAGCCAGAGCTTTTACGCTCGGAACTAAAAAAATATGGAGTTGTTACGCTAGCACATTAGAAATGTGGGCGTAAAGGATGAGGACGCCTCCGTGCATCATCTTCCTCAAAGAGGCTATCAGCACAGAAAACGACCTAGCGCGGTCACGTTCAACGTGTGCATAGGATTTTTCGTCGTTTTTTGTCACCCCAAAGGCTCTACCTCTAAGACCGGGTGAGCTGCTCGTCGGCGGGATACTTCGCTCAGAAGGAAGTTCACCTTGCCCAACCGAAGACTCCCTCGCTGGGGCAGAAGAATGAGAAGAAGAACCTATGCTCTTTCCCTTAGTAGAGGGGGTTTGTTTCGGCGCCATTTCTGAAGACTCGAAGTGCTCGGAGAAGGAACGAAGAAAAACTCGAACAGTCGAAAGCTCTCTTTCGCAGAAGACAGATAAAAAGTTTTTCTCTCAAAAGCTTGGGATATATATAGAGTTCGAGTCGACTCCTCGAATCCTCGGACGGACTCCTCGAAACCCTAACCAAATCTTCTAAATTAAATATTTGGTTATGATTGGGTCCTACGTCAGCCTATTATTCAGAGAAGGCGGACAGTCAGCGAATTCGAAAAGATTCTTCGCGCAAAGCAGTTCAGCGGTTCCTACGCTAAAGGAGGTTTCTACGCTCGACAGCAACAGATCTATGGTTTTACGCTCGCAAGCTATAAGTCTATGGTTTTTCGCCCGGATGCCTTTGTGCTTGGTAGCTTTTATGCTCGAGAGGCAACAAACCTACGACTTTACGCTCAGCAGATACCAAATCGATGATCTCACCCTCGGTGGTGCTCAGTTTACGCTCAGAAGCAACAGATCCACAAACTTCACGCTCGGAGAAATTTTCTTTTCAGGAGCTACAGATCTACAGTTCTACGCTAAAGGAGCTTTCTATGCTCGACAGCTACGAATCTACGGCTTTACGTTCGACAGCTATAAGTCTATAGTTTTATGCCCGGATGCCTTTGTGCTCGGTAGCTTTTATGCTCGAGAGGCTACGAACCTATGACTTCACGCTCAGGAACCACAAGTCTACGATTTCACGCTCGATGGTGTTCTACGCTCACAGGCTACAGATCTCCAGTCCTACGCTAAAGGAGCTTTCTACGCTCGACAGCTACGAATCTACGGCTTTACGTTCGACAGCTATAAGTCTATGGTTTTATGCCCGGATGCCTTTGTGCTTGGTAGCTTTTATGCTCGAGAGGCTACAAACCTACGACTTCACGCTCAGGAACCACAAGTCTACGATTTCATGCTCGATGTGTTCTACGCTCACAGGCTACAGATCTCCAGTCCTATGCTAAAGGAGCTTTCTACGCCCGACAGCTACGAATCTACGGCTTTACGTTCGACAGCTATAAGTCTATGGTTTTACGCCCGGATGCCTTTGTGCTCGGTAGCTTTTATGCTCGAGAGGCTACAAACCTACGACTTCACGCTCAGGAACCACAAGTCTAAGATTTCACGCTCGATGGTGTTTTACGCCCAGAGGCTACAGACTGATGATTTCATGCTCCACGACTTTCCGCATATCCGAACAGTCCCCGAAGCGGTCAATTGCAAAGAATTCACACAGAAGATACTCGTTCTTGACCCCAAAGTATCCCAAGTACCCGAAACACACATAGTTCAAACATTAAGAAATTACTCTTCTCGGGTCCAAAATTGGAGGTTCATCCAGACTCCAGTCTGAATATCTCGTCTGTCAAGATGGCAACTCAGTTTGACAGCCATTTCTTGACCCTGTTCCAAGGGAGTTTCGAGAGATCATTCTTGAAGACGAAGTCTGAACAAAATTTCTGCTCATTAGAAGCAGCAGTTCAGAGCTCTATGCGGTCCCTCAGTCCTAGCAACAAAATAGTTCTAAAGGTTCAACAGGCTTAAACAGCGTTCTATGGACTATTCGCTACACGTAAAGGACAGGGCCTAATACTCTTCTTATCAGAGTTGGCGTAAAGAATCAGACGTGTCGAAGCTATACATATTCAGACTTCACAGCAACGTATGGCAAGATGATCATATGAAGAAGCAAGACAATTTTTATTAAAGATTAAAGTCATGATTACATATGAGGGAAATCCAATCTATAAGAGTTTTTTTTTTATTTTCATGATTACAACTGAGGGAAACTCCGTCGACAGGAGGGTTTCCCCATCATCGTCTGAAGATTGCCCAGAAGCTGTTCTGACAGGTTCTCGCAGGGGCACAATTCTTCATCCATCTTCTCCGACAGTTAGTCAGTTCCAGCAAACTGATTGACATGGCAATGATTAACGGCGAGAGAACGACAGAGTTGGGGCTTGCATAAATTATGCAGATCCCTCGCTCCGTGCGCCGTGACAGATTGAGTTGAGATATTTCACTCAACTCAATGCCCGAGGTCAGAGCTAGTCACTGCTCTCACTCCCGGAGGTGACAGGAGAAGACACCGCTTGCAAGCGGTGTGGTCAAATACGACCCTTCCTCTCTCCTGGGCAAACGCCATATAAAGTTACTGATTATCCCGAGCAAGGGAGGCTAAGATATCCTTCCATGATCCATCGTTGCAGTGGACACTTGCTCGAAGACGCCGTCTTTTTTGGCTCCCTACATGCTGGAAGAACATGATCTCCTTCTTTCTCAGGTCGACCCGACGAACTCCGGCGATCATCTCTGCTTGGTGATGGGAATGTGGGGAGAACATGTTAACTCCCCCAGCCTTTTTATAGGCGAAAGAGATCATAGCGGTCCCCAATAAATCCGCCATAAAGTCCGCATCGACCGTTTCAACGCTCTATTCAGAAACGTTTCGAGTTACGAGGGGCCGTTCATGCTTCATTCAAAGCGTTTCAAATTCCGAGGAATTTAAAAGCTTTGAAGGGGGTCTTGTAGAAGCATGAAAAATACGCTGGGAGGAGCTACGCAGCATACTGATGCAGAGTAGCGTAAACAGAGGCCTTCAGAGCCATCAAGCGTACAAGTAGAGCTTTCTCCGCTAAACACAATGTGAAGTACAAGCTCAAAGGACCATCCGCATAAGTGCAGTACGTCCAGGCCGCTCCAGCGTAAATAGGGTTCTTCATCGCCTCCATGGCGTAAAAATCATCCGCTCTCAAAGCAGCGTTAAAGCGTACGAGGAACGCTTCGTCTTCCCCGAAATGAACCTGTCAAGTCACGCAATGAACTTGACCTCTGACTCCTGACAAAAAGTGCTGCACGGCTACCCAGACGACGGCTGTAAACGAGGACAGACCCCTCGGGACGCGTACCACAGTATGATGGTGGATCTCTGTATTTAATGTAGAGGATTTAGTTAAGATATCGCCGAACCATCTTTTACTGACGTCCCCTCAGCATAAACTGCTCTTTCGCGTACAAGGGGATACGCTGCCTTATTTTACACAGGCAAACATGAGCTATTTTACGCTTCGCAGTAGACAAACCGCCTGCCACGTCAAAAGCTGTACTTCGTACGGGGCTCGAGGCACGTCTCTACGTCTAAATTGCACAGAGCGGTGACAGTTTCTCTGGAGGCACGTCTCTGCGACAGTTGCACAGAAGGGCTGCAGACCTTCAAAACACGCCTCCGCATTTAATGCACAAGCTGGTGGTAAATCTCTGCAAGAGATTTGATTATATCTTCAAAAGCCATAATTTCGGCTAAAGACGTCCACATCAGCACTCTGGCATGGTACACAACGGCTTCTACGTCCATTCAAGATCTGTGCTCATTCGGCTTCAAACGCCCACTCAGTCTCTACGACCATTCGGCTTCAAACGCCCACTCAGTCTCTACGGCCATTCGGCTTCAAACGTCCACTCAGTCTCTATGACCATTTGGCTTCTACGCCCATTCGGCTTCTACGCCTGTTCGGCTTCTACGCCTATTCGGCTTCTATGCCTATCCGGCTTCTACGCCAGGGTGACAGTCATTTGGCTTCTACGCCAACCTCTTCTACACAAGGGATACCTACCTACGTGGCTTCTATGCCGTGATCTTCGCAGCAGATATACGCATTTTCTCCCCTTAGTTGGACACGCGTCACATGCTCACTCAAAAGGTCATCTATATGTAGGCATTGGTTATTTTAACTGTTGTGTAAAAGGGTGCTGTACTTTGCACTCCTCAGTTTTTACACTGACAGAGTGGTTACTGTCACCAAAACTCTATAAATAGAGACCCCTATCAATGGGGAACAAGGTCGAAAAACTTTAAACTTGAAGATCGAACAAGGTCGAAAAATTTCAAACTTGAAGATCGAACAAGGTCGAAAAACTTCAAACTTGAAGATCAAACAAGGTCGAACTTCCCAGAAAGATCGAACCGGAGGTCAAGAGAGAGAGAGAGAGAGAGAGAGAGAGAGTCCGGAGCTCAGGTAAAGAGCATGGATCGACGACTTTGGCATCGTGCATCCACCCTCTTCTGCAACCTTCGAAGATGCTACCTGTCTTCCACGGCACTTCTTCAACATCGTGTGGTCTAAGGGCTAAAGTGATCGACTGCAGATCAGACACCTATAGCAATTTATACCCAGATTAAATAAATTGTACTCCCACATCCTCGTATAGGATTAAATTATACAAGTTTATTTGTAAACCAAAGGGCGCGGGTTTCGTATAAACCCCGTCATTGAAATACACTTTCATTCTTTCGTTTAATACCACAAACAGTATCGAGGGGTGAAGTACCTCTGCCTGCAGGGCCTTTGGTAATCTCCGGGAAGCGAAGGGCTCCTGCTCCGAAGGAGACTTCCCCTCGCAAGAGGAAGAAGAAGAAAACGGTTAATCGTCCTCTCCGAATTCCTGGTATTGAGGCTCCTGGAAGTGAGCCTGCATCTCCCCATGTTGGGGATGATTCTTTGATTGGAGGTTCCTTGCCTTTTAGAGAGGGACCCTCTAATGTTCCGGCCGGTGGTGCCAGAGAATCTCTGCTGGAGGCTGCAGTCGCTGCTACTGCTTCAGGTAGTGGAACGAGGTCGCCTTCGGGGCCGAGCCAGATGAGGATATCTTTATCCGGATCAGCATCGGGAGAGACCCCTGTCGCGTCTGTAGGTGCACCCAGCGAGATTCCAGCCGATGAACCTCGGTTGGAATTTGACAAGGACCTGGAAGAGCATTCGCCAGTGCTCCTTAGAGCACCCCCTTCTCCAGGTATGACAGCTTGCCTAGCATTATTAAGGAATGATTTAGCTGTACTGGCCGCGGATGTGTCATATACACCATTGGCCATGGGTAAATGTCATCTTTCATGCCTCTTTTTAGAAAAGTTAACATCATTTCGATACTAACTTCCTTTTGTCCTCTTTTCAGGGGAAGACCTCTTCGGGGAGGGCAGTGTAGATATGCCCTTCGGCTCGGTTTCAGGTCCTGGCGGCGACACGAAGGTTGCTAATTTTGAGGAGGAAACATCTTCGGGTGCCGGCTCGCCTGTCGACGAGATCCCGATATCTCAAGAGGAGGACGAGCCTGTCATTGCGACAATGCCTCCTTTGAGTATGCTGGTAACTTCGTCCGGTGTTGGCGCTTCTTCTTTTGTCGCACCACCTGTTGAGGCGACGGCCGTGGCAACATCGTCTGCGGTTGTTCTTGGAGGGGGACTCGCCAATATCGAGGCCACTCCCGGCGTCCATTCGGATCTAGCTGCGCTGATCGAGCAGTACATCGGCATCTTCTATACCACTTTGAAAATGTTAATATCAATGGTGTTGGCGAAGAATCTGAGCTTTGCGTCGCTGAAGAGGTCCTCTCGGTCCGTGATAGTGTCGATCCGAGAATTCGACGACACTGGGGTAGCTGATATGCTGGAGGAGATAGTTAATGGTTTGGAGAAACCCATTAACGAATACTTGCAGCTAGCTCGAGACAGTATTGAAGATCTGGTCCAGGCTAGGTACGACTCCATGACTACGTAGCTTGCCGAACAGATGGCAGGCCTGAATAAATCCATCCAGACACATCAGCAGGAGATGGATGAAGGAAAAGCCGTCCTGGAGGAGGCCATCACTCTTCAAATGAAGTGACAAGCCGAGCATGAAGGGAATGTAGCGAGGGTCCGCAGGCTGGAAACAAAACTCGCTCAGGCAAAGGAGTGGGCTTCTCAGTCGTCGGAAGCTCTAGCTGTGGCGGATGGACGATTGGGCGTAGCACAACAAAACTTGGCGTGTGCAGGAGTTGTCCGTGCTGGTTTTTTTTGGGCTAGAGCCGAATTGTCCCTCATGAGCAATGATGAGGCACGACTGGAGTGGGCTCGCATTGATGTCTTGGGTTCCAGGACTGAGAAGATGGCCGTACTGGCACAGCAGCTTCGCGACCTGACCGCTCCCCCAAAATGATGTACTTTTGCTTTTGCTTTTCAATGTACTTTCGCTCCTTTTTGGGAATAATAAAGAGGCTTTCATCTGACTTTGTGGACCCATCATTTTGGAATATAAATGACAGGTTTGGGTGAAAGTGATATCAGAGGTAATATGGACGTGATATACTCTCGGTAAGTTTCAGCAGGATATATCTATTCAGAGGTTATATGGACATGATAGAAATGTGCTTTTTAGCTAAAATTTGTACACAAGATACTATCAGAGGTAGTATGGACATGATAGGTCTTGAAGTTCTAAATTAGTTAAACATATCTATTCAGAGGTTATATGGACATGATAGAATACGATCCAACTAGTTTCGTTTTGGAAGTAGTTTTGTCAGAATGAGGTTTTCGCCATATTCTACTTGAGCAGAGGAGGTAAGCATAGTACCTTTTCAGGAATTTGCCATTGATGGAAGCCATTAACAGGTCTCCATTAGGCTGGGCTAACCTGTAAGCGCCGTTTGAGAACGTCGTTTCTATCACATAAGGGCCTTCCCATTTGGGCTGGAATTTGCCCTTACTTCCGTGAGTAAGAATCATCGGCCTTCTTATAGCTAAAATTAGCTCGCCAACTTTGAACACCCTCTCCTTCACTCTTTGATTAAAAGCCCTGGAAATGCGTGCTTGGTAGAACGCGATGCGCTGTTGAACTTGGAGGCATTTCTCGTCTAATCCTTCTAGCTCTTGAAGCCTTAACAGGTCATTCTTTTCTTGAGTCAATTCATTAGTCACGGCTATCCTGAGTAACGAAATTTGGATCTCGATGGAGAGAACCGCTTTGCTCTCGTAGACTAATGAGAATGGTGTGCAACCTGTTGGTGCCCGTACCGTTGTGCGGTATGCCCAGAGACATCCTCCCAGCTTCTCATTCTAATCCCTTTTATTTGAAGAGACGAACTTCTTCAAGAGCTTGATAATAGTTTTGTTGAAAGCTTCCGCCAAACCATTAGCAGCAGGATTATATGCCGTAGAGGCGACATTTTGTATCTGATTTTTTATCGCAAAATCGATGAAACGCTTGGCTGATGAATTGAGGCCCATTGTCATGGATTATCCTTCGGGGTATCCCGAAGCGATAAATGACATGATGCTTGATGAAGCTGATCACATTAGATGCCTTCACCTCAGCAAGAGGGATCGCCTCTGCCCATTTGGAGAAGTAATCCGTGATGGCCAGTATGAACCGGTGACCTCTGGAAGAAGACGGGTGAATAGGACCAATGATATCCATACCCCATGCTTCGAAAGGCCAGGACGCAACCGTAGGTTGTAGATATTCGGGAGGTTGATGGATAAAGTCTGCATGGACCTGACAGGCTTTGCATTGTCTTACACACTTTATTGCATCTGTGATCATAGTAGGCCAGTAATAGCCCATTCTCCTGATACGATCCTGTAGCTTAGGACCAGGTTGATGCGCTCCGCATACGCCGTCGTGGGCTTCACGGATAATCCGCTGTACTTCATCGCCAGAGAGACATCGTAATAATAGTCCGTCATAAGACCGGCGATATAGACATTATGACGATGCTTCGAAATAAAAGCGTAATGATCGTCTTTTGACGGATACTGCTTATTTAGGATCCTCTGGCAAGATTCTGTATGCTACAAAATCTATAAAGGGAGCTCTCTAGTCTCTCCTGGGAGGATCTGTGTCCACCGCGTAGCTGTGTTCTATGTGAAAGTTATTTTTGACACAGAATAAATCTCTGTTAAGAAGGATTACCGAATTCTGCCTTCTTATAGGGTTAGCCAAATCTGCAGCTAGACTGGCTAGGGCATCAGCTTCCAGATTCTGAGATCGAGGTACATGCTCTAGGAAGAATCCTTTGGATGTCATGGCTATCTCGACCGTTGCTTGGTGATAGGGGATGAGGTCTGGATTCCGGACTTCATATATTTCTCTGACTTGATTGACGATCAGCAGAGAATCACCAAAAGCTTCCAAAGATTTGACGTCCAATTCTTTAGCGACTTGGAGGCCGATTAGTAGAGCGTTGTACTCCGCCACATTGTTGGAACATGGCTCGCTAAGAGAATATGCTCGGTAGATGACGAGCTTATCAGGAGTGACCAGAACAATTCCTACTCCCGAAACCATGTTTCCCCTGGGACCAGTTCTGGAGGCACCATCGAAGAACAGTTGCCATGCATCACTTTCCATTGCCGAATTACATTCTGCAACTTCTTCGGGAATATCCTCGTACAGTTTGGAGGCCTCCGGGATCGGGTGAGCAGCTAGGAAGTCAGCCAATGCTTGGCCCTTGACGAACTTCTGGGGGACGTACACCATTTCATATGGTGTTAATAACATCGCCCAAGTCGTGAGTCAGGAATTAAGAACGCTTGGCTTGTTCATCAGTACCCGAAGAGGATTGATCTTGGAGATGATGTGAATGGTTTGGCCTGTGACATAGTGTCGTGTTTTCTGAATAGTGAATATCAGAGCCAAGCATTCTTTCTCCACTGGATTGTACCGGTGTTCGGCTCCCACCATCGTCCTGCTGAGGTAGTAGATAGCCTGCTCGTGACCCATATCGTTCTTTTGTGCGAGAAGAGCTCCTAGAGAATGATCCATCGCTCGAACATACAGCACGAATGGTCTTCCTATGACAGGAGGCACCAGAACTGGCGGACTAGTGAGGTAGCGCTTGATGTCACCGAACGCTTGCTGACAGGCTTCGTCCTATACGAAGGATACACCTTTCTTCATGAGACGAGAAAAGAGCTGACATCTCCCCGAGAGGTTAGATATGAATCTCCGGATATAAGCAGACGACCTTGAAATCCCCTGAGTTCCCTCAGATTGCGGGGCGGTCGCAT
The DNA here is from genome assembly GCA_036927795.1 of Iris macrosiphon. Taxonomy (NCBI): domain Eukaryota; kingdom Viridiplantae; phylum Streptophyta; class Magnoliopsida; order Asparagales; family Iridaceae; genus Iris; species Iris macrosiphon. The sequence goes on from JAYESA010000004.1 coordinate 113,168,067, forward strand.
TTCTAAGATGGCCTTGACTTTATCAGGGTCCACTTGAATGCCTTTGGCGGTAATGACAAATCCTAGAAATTTGCCACTAGATACCCCAGAAAGGACTTTGTAGGATTCATTTTGAGTTGACATTGGCGCATCAATTCAAATACCGTCTTCAAGTCTTGGATGTGATTATCCTTGAGACGACTTTTGACAGCTACGTCGTCTACGTAACACTCCACTGTCTTGCGTAAATGCTCATGGAATATGTTACTCATAGCCCGTTGGTACGTAGTCCCGGCATTCTTCAATCCGAAGGGCATGACCGTATAGCAATATACCCCCAATGGTGTCCGAAAGGCAGTATGCTTCTCATCTTCAGGATGCATCTTGATTTGATTGTATTTTGAAAATCCGTCCATGAAAGACATACGTTCAAAACCGCATGTATTGTCAATCATGACGTCTGTGATGGGAAGAGGAAACTCATCCTTGGGACAGGCTGCATTCAGATCTCGGTAATCGATACAGACTCGTACATTCCTATTTTTCTTCATGACTGGAACAACATTGGCGATCCAGTCGGGATGTTGTTCTTCATGGATGAAGCCGCAGGCTATCAACTTCTTGATTTCAGCTTCAATAGCATCCATCATATCTGGGCAGAACCGGCCTTGGTGCTGCTTTCCAGGCTTCGAATCGGGCAATATATTGAGCTTATGGGTAGCCACCTTTGGATCAAGGCCTGGCATGTCCTCATAATTCCACGCAAAGACGTCGATATATTCTTTTATCAGCTGGATAACTTCTCCCCTTTCTGCTTCGGAAAGATTGTTACTGATAAATATCGGCTTTGGCGAAAGTTTATCCCCAACGTCAATCTGGATAACTTTGTCTTCAGTGGGAGGTTCTCTCTGCTCGAAGCGAAACTCCCGTTGTGTATCCATTTGCTGAGCCCAAGCGTCATTCTCAAACAGTTCAGATTCTTGTTCGTCTGATTCGAAGGAATTTATCACTACCATATTTTCTGATAATGTTCGCTCGAGAGCATGAGATGAGTCGGAGGGCGCTGAGCCATTTTAAGAGGAGAAAAAGATATCCTCGTTTGACTCAGGAGTTGCGAGGGAGGTGGTATACCCTAACCCGAAACGAGTTTGTTGATAGTAGGGATCGCCGTGCAGCGGCATTCGTCTGCCTTTCCCGTAGTTGAGACCCGGTTCCAGCTTCAAGTTATAACCCATACTTTGCATGATCTTCAAAGCTTGCGGGCTGTATCTGTGAACCTGTATTTTACCGTTATCGTCATCGGAAGAATCCTCTTGCACAGTCGGTTTATTTTGCATGCGGCCGAAGACTATTGGATGCTGACTGCTGCAAGTAGGCAGAACAATGAAGATAGAATCCTCATGCGGTCCATATGTCGTGGTGGCATTGGATGATGATGCTACTTCCCATATGTACGGATGATAGGAATCTATAGCTTCCAAGAATTTTTGCGCTATAGGTTCTATATTGTCGTAGGGGGATGATTTCTGATTTGGAATTTGGGCGTCAATATACTGGAAAAGAGGATGTTTATTATCATCTGAAACTCTGTTCCTGGTTGCATTTACATCACTCGGCTGCCTGTTGCGCCGAAGGTTGATGACCAAGGGTGGAGGCTTCTGGTTTAAAGTGATCACTAGAGGATCACCCCATTTTCCTGACCTGGTCTCATTTAGGTGGATAACCATAGGCTCTATGGCTTTTGGACGAGTAGTCCGTCCTTTCACCTTGATTGTCAGAGGTTGCTTGGCAGAGGGTTCTTCTGGCTCCCGGTGGGATTCCTTCTCTGCTTCGGATGACACCTCTTCCGTGCAGTCTTGAGAGTACAACACGACATCAGAGTAGTAGGATTCTACTCCTTTGAACGGGTTCAGGTCAACAATCTCCGTTTGTACTGTTCCTCGGGCATCTACATATTTAAAGCATTGGTGTAGAGTTGAAGGAACAATGTTGTGGTCGTGGATCCAAGGTCTACCCAGCAGGATGTTGTAGGACACCTCTGAATCAATGACGCAGCACGTAGCCACCGATCTGAGGTTGCCAATTTGGATTCTCAGGCGAATTTTCCCCAACGGCTTACTTCTTCCGGCATTGAAACCCACGATTGTAGTGGTGGTGTACGCCAATTCGCTGGTTGGAATCCTCAGCGGTCTGAGCAGACTATGAGGAATGATGCTGATTGATGATCCCGGATCTATGTGAATCCGGTCGACCTCCATGGAACCGATATATCCGGTGTAATAGAGGGGTCTGTCATGCCTGTTATATTTTAACAGCATGTCATCTTGAGTGAAAGTAATGTTTGGGACCACCTCCATCATACTGTGGCATTGAGGACATGCCACGGGTTCTTCATCAGGGGACTTGAGCTCGGTCAAGTATGCATCCACCTGCATCAATGCTTCACTCAGGGCTTGACGAGTGTCCTGAGAGAGCCTGAGTAGCTCGAAGATGGACAGCCTGGTTGGTGTATTAGCCAGTTGGGCCAGGATGACGAAGTTGTATGGCTTCTCTAAACCTTTATTTTGAATGCTTTTCACAGGTTTATCGAAGCGCACTTCTTTTTGCTTCCCTTTGTCCGCCGAAGTTGGTCTCGAAGGACCGGCCTCTGGTACGACAGATTCCGGTTCTGAAGGCTTGGCAGCTGAAGTGTCTGCTGATGCATCTTCCTGGCTGGCTCCAAAGTCCTGGAGGTAGGCTTTCCCTGAGCAGGTTCCAGTAGCCAAGACCTCGTCTTCTGATGCCGAGTGTACCGTAATCATGTGACACGGTTTGTGCTTTGAGTTCTTTTTAGACTTAGCCTTAGCAGCTTGAGTCTCTTTCTCGATCTCTGGCACCAGATCTGGATGAACTCACATAGTCTCGCCTCGCTGGGTAGTTAGTGGTAGCAGGTCATGATTTTGACCTCTGGCTGGAGGAAGATTAACGATGTTCATCGTTGTCCGAGAAATAGGCGTAACACCGTCCAGGATTTCTTGGGGAGGCAGATTGCCAAATTGCAGGGAGATCATGTTGGCCGTGACCGTCTTCTCGCTGTTGCGCAGAGTGATAGCCTTAGCATCGATCAGCTCTTGGATCTTCCTTTTCAGTATATAACATGCCTTTGTAGAGTGGTGTATGTACCTATGAAAGATGCAGTACTTGGGGTTGTTGGTACTGCCGGCCTCATTGGGCCGTCTCACCTCAGGAAGGGTAATCTTGCCGCTTTTGATGAGACATTCGAATATGCTCGGAATATCGTCGTCATCGAAAGAGTACACTTCAAGGGGCCTGAAAGTCCTAGGTTTCGTCTGCGTGGTAGCCACCATCTTTTGCCTGGACGTATTGATCGCCAGAGCTTCTTTACCCTTGGTACCACGAGGATGGTCGATGTTGGAGGATAACCTCTTGCCTTTATCGAAGGCCAATATCATGATGCCATTATCGTGCGCCTTCTGACTATTGTCCTCCGCGGCTACTGCTGAGATGATGAACGAGGGCCAATCATGGAACTGATATGGTCCTGTGAATACCGAGATCACGGGGAGAAGGTTCTTCCTGCAGATGTCCACCAATGCCGAGTCTGGGACTCCTGGAGGCATTTGCAGAGTGGCTTGACGAAAACGTTCGATGAAAGTGCGAACATTCTCTTTTTCCTTCTGTCTAACTTCGATGAGAGAGGACATAGACATGTCCATCCCTCCCTCGTAGAATCGCGTAAAGAATAAAGCCTTGAAGTCTTCAAAGGAAGTAATGCAGTTGTCCGCCAAGCTACGGTACCACTGGTAAGCTACTCCCGAGAGACAGCCCTTGAACACCCGAGTGAGGAGGGCGTCGTTCCCTTGTAACAACACTGTCATTATGCTAAAGTAGTTCATGTATTGACTCAGTGATATTTTTCCCTCGAACAAAGCCATAGTCTGTGGTTTGTATTTAGGAGGAAAAGGGACCTCTTCCCAGATAGCTGGGTAAGGTTGGTTGATTCCCAATTTCTTGAGCTGATCTTTGTGCTTCAGGGCATCAAATTGGGCTTTCAACTCCTGTACTGCCTGCATCGGATCTTCAGCCGGTAGCGGAACCACGGAGTGATGAGGAATCGATTGCATCGCGACTCCGACGGGAGGTAATACATTCTCCGAGTGAGGAAGCGGAGGAACTGCTGACTCCTGATCTAGAGCAGGCTCTTAGATCGTGTTGGATGGTGGTAAGTCCACCCCCACGCGTATCTGAGTTGGAGGGGCCGATGCTTGAGCCATGGCCGCTGCGTGTTGAGTTAGCATCATCTGGTGCCTGTTCTCCATCATGGATTGCATCTCTTTTAGAGATGTCTCCAGTACAGTAATGCGCTGCTCAGCGTTCCCGGATGGGGAAGCTTCCTCGTGTTCATCTCCAATGGCATAAACTCCCATCTCCCTGGGTGTCATTGAAAGATTAGTATAGGTCTCTGTAGAAGTTGACTCTATACTTTCAGCGTCTGATTCGGGAGAATGGCGACCCCCAGCATCAGAATCAGAAGAGTACAAAGCCGGTTGTCACGACCTCGAATGAGTGTTTTGGAACACCCCAGCTTCGATGTTCCTAAGGAGCATGTTGAATCTCCTTTGGCTCAGAGTTCTAGAGGGATGACGTCTTGAGCCTGACCCTCCTCTAGGTACGTGTGAAGCCATGTTCACAGATGCATGCGTGGGCTCTTATTCCTGGAAAGATGGAGAGTAGCTCAACCGGTCGAAAACTGACCGTTTTGCTTCAGAACAGCAACAATTAATTATAATACTATGACTATTACAACAGTGCTCGCTAGGAGGCGTAATAGACATGCTGGAACATCCCCTCTCCTTGCGTTTTTGGATCAGATAATTGCGCAGGTCAGGAGGAGTTTACAGAATAAGAAGATGATGGCTTGTTCCTTCTGTTCACATCAGTGGGCATGCGGATGTTGGGAACCATAGTTTTCTCTGTGCCACCTATATACAACAGGTTGGCCATCTGGGTGGCGGATAATCCCCGAGGAGGGTGTCTTCCCGCCAATTGAACCTTTTTTACGCTGAGTGGCTTCTCCTGGCATAATTTGGAGCTCTGCTCTGGTTGGCATAAAATCGAGGATGTCCTCAGTCGGCCATCAGCTTCTCGCATAATCCGGAGGGCAGACATATTGTTCCCTTGCTGGCGTAAAGGCCGATTAGTTGAGTAATCCGCCGCTTGCTTTCCCTTGCGTAGATTGCAGGGATCATCTGCTTTTCCGTGGAAGACAGATGCATTTTTACGCGCGGAGCATGTTTGTGATTCCTGATTTGGCGCTGAGGTATCATCAGAAATTTTGTCTATTCTGCCAGGGACGGGAGACTGAATTTTACGCGCAAAGCGCGGAGTAGGCTTCTGGACTAGTGCTGAGGCATTGTCCGAAGTTTCGTCTGTTCCGCCAGGGACGAGAGACTGAATTTTACACGTAGAACGCAGATTATACTTCTGGGTTAGCGCTGAGGCATTGCCAGAAGTTTTGTCTGCCCTGCCAGAGACAGGCGACTAAATTTTACGCGCAAGGCACGGAGTATACTTCTGGGTTAGCGCTGAGGCATTGCCAGAAGTTTTGTCTGCCCTGCCAGAGATAGGCGACTGAATTTTACGCACAAGGTGCGGAGGGAGCAATGCTACAACCTCATTGGTTGGAGAGATCGGAGAGATCGGAGAGTCCACAGGAATGGTAGAGGATGTCTTGGGCATCCAGACCTTACGCAGCTTCCTGTTGTTTTGGACGGAGAGGGAGTGAGAGCTACCCCCTGTTCAAAGCATGTCTTCGTAGGCAGACTGGTCGAACTGGATGACCAGTGTCTTCTTCACGGATTCCACGGATACCGCATCGTGTTGAGCAATAGCTTCCTCATCAGAAGAGAAAGATATCCCCAACAGAGTCGCCATCTTGTTTCGGATAATAAACGAGAGAAAATATAGAAAACGAGGTCTTATAATACAAAAACCCGCCCTTTCTTCTGTGTTTACAAACAAGATTGTACAATTTAATCCTATACGAGGATATCTAAGTACAATTTATTTAATCTGGGTAAATATTGCTATAGGTGTCTGATCTGCAGTCGATCACTTTAGCCCTTGGACCACACGATGATGATAAAGTGTCGTGGAAGACAGAAAGCAGCTTCGCAGGTTGCTAAAGAGGGTGGATGCCCGATGCCAAAGTCGTCGATCCCTTCTTTTTGCCTGAGCTCTGGATTCTTCTCCCTCTCTTGACCGTTTGACCTTCGATCTTTGCGACCATTGGATCTGATACTGGATTTCTTGATCAATTTTCCCTCGTTATCTTTAATTTTTCTGACCTTTTCCTCTGTTGATAGAGGTCTCTATTTATAGAGTTTTAGTGACAGTGACCACTCAGTCGGTATAGAAACCGAGTAGTGGAAAGTACAGCACCCTTTTACACGACGGTTTAAAATAACCAATGCCTGCGTATAGATGACCTTTTGAGTGAGCATTTGACACGTGTCCAACTAAGGGACAAACGCGTATATCTGCTGCAAAGATCATGGCGTAGAAGCCACGTAGGTAGTTATCCCTTGTGTAGAAGAGGTTAGCGTAGAAGCCAATAACTGTCACCATGGCATAGAAGCCAAGTAGGCATAGAAGCCGATTAGGTGTAAAGCCAAGTAGGCATAGAAGTCGAGTAGGCGTAGAAGTCGAGTGGTCATAGAGGCCGAGTGGGTGTAGAAGCCGAGTGGGCATAGAAGCCGAGTGGGCATAGAAGCCGAGCAGGCGTAGAAGCCGAGATGATATGGACGTTTTAGCCGGAATTACGGCTCTTAGAGATATAATCAAATCTCTTGCATTAAATGCAGAGATCTGCCCCCATCCTGCGCATTAAATGCAGAGGCTTGTCTTTAAGATTTGCCATCATTCTGCGCATTAAATGCAGATACGCGCCTCGAATTTTGTACGAAGAGTAACTGCTGATGTGGCGGTCTGTTTGCCTTCTGCGGAGCGTAAGAAGCTCACGTCTGCCTGTGTAAAACTGGGCAGTGTATTCCCTTATATGCGTAAGAGTAGTTTACGCAAAGGGGATGTCACTAAACGATGGTTCGGTGACATTTAATCAAATCTCCTGTATTAAATGCGAAGATCCGCCATTATCCTGCTCATTAAATGAGGAGGCATGTTTTGAAGGTCTGCCACCCTTCTGTGCATCAAGTGCAGAGACGTGCCTTGGGCATCTGTCAGTATTCGGCGCTTTAAATGCAGAGACGTGCCTCGAGAAACTGTCACCGCTCTGCGCATTAAATGCAAAGATGTGCCTCAAGCCCTGTACGAAGTGAAGCTTTTGACGTGGCAGGCTGTTTGTCTTCTGCGGAGCGTAAACAACTCACATCTGCCTGTATAAAACTAGGCAGCATATCCCTTCGTATGTGTAAAAGTGGTTTACGCAAAGGAAATGGCAGTAAATGATAGCCTGGGTTGCAGTACCGCGCCATTATTATACCCGTCGCCTGGGTAGTCGTTCAGTACTCTTTTGTCAGGAGTCCAGACGTCAGGTTCATTGTATGATCTGACAGGTTCATTTTGAAGAATACGAAGCATTTCTCGTACACTTCAATGCTGTATTGAAAGCGGATGAGTTTTACGCCATAAAGGAGATGAAGCACCCTGTTTACGCTGAAGCAGCCTGGACATACTGCATTACGCGGATGGTCCTTGAGCCTATATTTTTATGCTGTGCTCAGCGGAAAAGCTCTGTTACACGTTTGATGGCTCTGAGGTCCTCTGTTTATGCTGCCCTGCATCAACATGCTGCGTATAGTTATCCAGCGTATTTTTTATGCTTCTACAACCTGCACATAAAAACCAACTTACTAAGTACTTCTGTGATTCAAAAATATCAAAGTAATACACCATGTGGTACAGTACAAGTTCCACCAGCAATTATACTAAAATCGACTGTTCCTCCATCGATTGATGATACTTAGGAGGCTATTCGAGAACTGCGTGCTCGATTCAATGCCTTAAATAACCGAAAAAACCTCTAGAAGCTCGGGATAAGATAGCCTTATCTCCCTGAGTGGAATAATGTTGTCTTTCCACCCAAGAACAAGCCACAGTCCCTGATTCCATTTAACGAAAAGAAGTCACCTCGTCAATTCATAAACTAATTTGAATCTTTGACAGGGCATCTACCACAAGATGATATTTTGCTCAATAAGTTATCAATCTGGGCCTTAACTGATGTGGCTTATGAATGGTTCTGCAGCCTCCTGGACAATTGTATTGCGTCGTTTAACGACCTCCGACAAATATTTCTTGCCCGATTCTATGATGACGGGATGGACATGACCATGTCAACCCTCATCGACATAGTATAGGAGGAGAAGGAGTCTGCTCGTGCCTTCAAATAATGCTTCAAATAAACAACTTTGAAGATGCCTCCCGTTATCCCTGTGTCCGTGCTTATGGAAACTTGAAGGAGAAATCCGACGCTTGAGTTAAAATTCTGTATAAGCACAGTACGGTACAATGATTTATCATAATTTATCCCAAGCTCTAACATCAGTGAGAAAAATGTAGGCACCATCCTGCTTCTCGGGATTAAAGTGCCTAGTACTGGTTGTTTGTGGTATTTAAATGAAAGAATGAAAGTGTATTTCAATGACGGGGTTTGTGCGAAACCTGCGCCCTTTGGTTTACAAACAAACTTGTACAATGTAATCCTATACGAGGATGTGGGAGTACAATTTATTTAATCTGGGTATAAATTGCTATAGGTGTCTGATCTGCGGTCGATCACTTTAGCCCTTGGACCACGCGATATTGAAGAAGTGCCGTGGAAGACAGGTAGCAGCTTCGAAGGTTGCAGGAGAGGGTGGATGCACGATGCCGAAGTCGTCGATCCCCGCTCTTTGCCTGAGCTCCGGGCTCTCTCTCTCTCTCTCTCTCTCTCTCTCTCTCCTCCTTGTTCGATCTTCTCCGACTGTCGACCTTGGATCTGGTATTGGTACTCTTGATCGAATTTTCTAACCTGGGATCTGATATCGGTTTCTTGACCAATTTTTTCGACCTTGTTCCCCATTGACAGGGGCCTCTATTTATAGAGTCTTTGGTGACAGTGACCACTCCGTTGGTGTAGCAACCGAGGAGTGGAAAGTACAGTACCCTTTTACACAACGGTTAAAGTAACCAATGCCTACGTATAGATAATCTTTTGACTGAGCGGGTGACGTGGGTCCAACTAAGGGGACACAACACGTACGGTTGCTACTAAGATCACGGCGTAAAAGCCACGCGGGTAGGTATCCATTGTGTAGAAGAGGTTGGCGTAGAAGCCAAATGTCCGTCACCATGGCATAGAAGCCAAGTAGGCATAGAAGCCGAACAGGCATGGAAGCCGAGCAGGCATAGAAGCCGAACAGGCATAGAAGCCGAATAGGCATAGAAGCCGAGTAGGCGTGGAAGCCGAGTAGTCGTAGAGACTGAGTGGGCGTGGAAGCCACATGAGCACAGATCCTGAATGGGCGTAGAGGTCGCTGCATATCATGCCAGAATAGGCATAGAAGCCGCTTGAGCACAGATCCTGAATGGGCGTAGAAGCCGCTGCACACCGTACTGATATGGACGCCTTAGCCGGAATTACGGCTTTTGAAGATATAACCAAATCTCTTACAGAGATTTGCCATCACCTTATGCATTAAATGCGGATGCGTGTTTCGAAGGTCTGCAGGCCTTCTGTGCACCCGTCGCAGAGACGTGTCTTGAGAGAAACTGTCACCGCCCTGTGCAATTTAGACTTGGAGACGTGCCTCGAATCCCGTACGAAGTGCAGCTTTTGACGTGGCAGGCGGTTTGTCTGCTGCGGAGCGTAAAACAGCTCATGTTTGCCTGTGTAAAATAGGGCGGCGTATTCTCTTATACGCAAAAGAGCGGTTTATGCTGAGGGGACTCCGGTAAACGACGGTTTGGTGATGTTTTACCAAATCCTCTGCATTAAATGGTGAGATCCGCCATCATACTGTGGGACGCATCCCGAGAGGTCTGCCATCGTTTCCAGCCGTCGTCTGGGTAGCCGTGCATCACCTTTTGTCAGGAGTCAGAGGTCAGATTCACTGCGTGACTTGACAGGTTTATTTCGGGAAGATGAAGCGTTCTTTGTACGCTATCACGCTGCTTTAAGAGCGGTTGAGTTTTACGCCATGGAGGCGATGAAGAACTCTGTTTCACGCTGGAGCGGCCTGGACGTACTGCACTTATGCGGATGGTCCTTTGAGCTTTATTCTTCACGCTGTATTTTAGCGGAGAAAACTCTGTCGTACGCCTGATGGCTCTGAAGGCCTCTGCTTACGCTGCTCTGTATCAAGAGGCTGTGTAGCTTTTTCCAGCGTATTTTTCATGCTTCTATAAGACCCCCTTCAGAGCTTTTAAATTCCTTGGAATTTGAAACGCTTTGAACGAAGCATGAATGGCCCCTCGTAACTTGAAACGTTTCTGAGTGGAGCATTGAAACGGTCGGTGCAGACTTTATGGCAGATTTATGGGGGACCGCTGTGATCTCTTTTGCCTATAAAAGGCTGGGGGAGTTAGCCTGTTCTCCCCACATCTTCATCACCACATAGAGATGATCACCGGAGTTCGCCGGGTCGATTTGAGAAAGAAGGAGATCATGTTCTTCCAGCGTGTAAGGAGCCAAAAAAGACGGCGTCTTCGAGCAAGTGTCCACTGCAACGATGGATCATGGAAGGATATCTTAGCCTCTCTTGCTCGGGATAATCAACAACTTTGTATGGCGTTGCCCCAGGAGAGAGGAAGGGTCGTATTTGACCACACAACTTGCAAGCTGTATCTCTTCTCCTTAGATCCCCGCGGACGAGATTAGACAAACCGTAATCTATCGTCCCTGATCGAGCTGGGTGGAAGTCCCCTCAGCTAGATCGGCCATGGCGAATGGAGGATCTTCTTGTTCATTACTGTGGAAGTAAATGAACCGCCATGGAAGAAGAGGAAGATCTGCACCGATGCGAGAACCCGGTAGAACGGATTCTGGGGGCGATCTTTCGACGACGATGATGAGGAAGCCCTTTGTAGATGGGATTTCTCTCATATGTAGTCATGAAAATGAAAAGAAAACCCTTGTAGATTGGATTTCCCTCATATGTAATCATGATTTTGATCTTTAATAAAAATCGTCTTTCTTCTTCATATGATCATCTTGCCATATGTTGCTGTGAAGTCTGAATATGTGCAGCTTCAACACGTCTGAATCTGTACGCCGACTCTGTAGAAAGAGTGCTAGGTCCTGTCCTTTACGCATAGCGCGTAGTTCATAGAACGCTGTAGAGCATTTTGAACATCTTAGAACTGTCCTGTTGCTGGGACTGAGGAACCGTGTAGAGCTTTGAACTTCTGATAAACAGAATTTTTGTTCAGTCTTCGCCTTCAAGAGTGACTTCTCGAAAATTCCTTGGAACAGGGTCGAGGAATGGCTGTCAAAAATTGAGTTGCCATCTTTTGATAGACGAGGTATTCAGACTGGAGTTTGGATGAACCTCCAATTGACCCGAGAAGAGTAATTTCTCAATGTTTGAACTCTTGTATGTTTCGGGTACTTGGGATATGTTGAGGCCAAGGAGGAGTATCTTCTGTGTGAACTCCTGTAATTGACCATCTTGGGGACCGTTCGAATATACGGAAAGTCGTGGAGCGAGAAATCATCAGTCTGTAGCCTCCGGACGTAAAATACCGTCGAGCGTAAAATCGTAGACTTGTAGTTCCTGTGCGTGAAGTCATGGGTTTTGTGGCCTCTCGAGCATAAAAGCTACTGAGCACAAAGGCATCCGGGCCAAAAACTTGACTTGTAGCTGTCGAACGTAAAGTTATAGATTCGTAGCCGTCGAGTGTAGGAAGCTCCTTTAGCGTAGAACTGTATATCTGTAGCCTGTGAGCGTAGAACACCATCGAGCGTGAAATCGTAGACTTGTAGTTCCTGTGCGTGAAGTCATGGGTTTTGTGGCCTCTCGAGCATAAAAGCTACTGAGCACAAAGGTATCCGGGCCAAAAACCTGACTTGTAGCTGTCGAACGTAAAGTTGTAGATTCGTAGCCGTCGAGCGTGGGAAGCTCCTTTAGCATAGAAATGTATATCTGTAGCTCCTGAAAAGAAAATTTCTCCGAGCGTGAAGTCTTGCGGATATGTTGCTTCTGAGCGTAAACTGAGCGCTATCGTGTGTGAGATCATCGATTTGGTATCTGCTGAGCGTAAAGTCGTAGATTTGTGGCCTCTCGAGCGTAAAAGCTACTGAGCACAAAGGCATCCGGGCGTAAAACCATAGACTTATAGCTTGCGAACGTAAAACCGTAGATCTGTTGCTGTCGAGCGTAGAAAGCTTCTTCAGCGTAGGACCTGCTGAACCGTCTTTGCACGAAAAAACTTTTTGAATTTGCTGACTGTCCGTCTTTCAAGGTTAGTGGTCTGACGTGGCATCCAATCATAACCCTTTATTTAATTTTGCGATATTTGGTTAGGGTCTCGAGGAGTCCGTCTGAGGATTCGAAGAGTCGGCCCGAACTCTATATATATCCCAAGTTCTCTGAGAGAGAAACTTTTTATCCGTCTTCTGTGAAAGAGAGCTTTCTACTGTTCGAGTTTTCTTCGTTCCCTCGAATATTCAGAAAATGGCGTCGAAACAAACCTCCTTCGCTAAGGGAAAGGGTATAGGTTCCTCTTCTCATTCTTCCGCCCCAGCGAGGGAGTCTTTGGTCGGTCAAGGCGAACTTCCTTCTGAGCGAAGTGTCCCACCGACGAGCAGTGCACCCGGTCTTCGAGGTAAAGCCTTCGGGGTGACAAAAACGACGAAAAATCCTTCACACACGTTGAACGTGACCGCGCTAGGTCGTCTTCTGTGCTGATAGCCTCTTCTTGAGGAAGATGATGTACGGAGGCGTTTTCATCTTTTACGCCCATATTTCTAATGTGTCAGCGTAAAGACTCCATATTTTCGTAGTTCTGAGCGTAGAAGCTCTGGTTACCGAAAATTGGGGTATATCATAAAATTTGAATTTTTACGCTTGTGGGGGGACCTCCGGCGTAAAATTGCCAGATTTGCACAATCCTGCGTAGAGCACAGACTGTTGTTTCTTTCGGTCCGTATGTTCGTGCAAGACTTGTGATGACGTATTTTCCTTGCACTTTTGTAGTTGACTTGGGTGAGTCTCCACTGGCCGAGGTGATGGGCTCCGCTGTTGGGATGCTGCACTCGAACTACCTGGAGGATCTGTCCCACGTGTCCTTCCCTATCTCCGGACCCCAGTACCCTGAAGGAAGGAGGGTCTTAATATCGGCTCAGGGCGAGCGAATGCTGCTGAGCATGATCAACGGGGAGCCTCTGACTTATGTAGATGGGGAGCCGTACGTAAAGCCGGCTTTCCTTTTTGGGGACATGATCGACAAACAGTCCCAGACGAAGCCTAAGAGGGAGCCCTGGGTCTTCTCAGCCGGGAATTTGGTTTTGTACCTGCCAACGATGCCGAGGGATTATCCCATCTCGGCCTTCTTCCACGCGACGCATCCTAGAAAGATGTCGTGGACGCTGACTCCTGATCTTCACAGTAAGCCGGGGAAGATTTTTCATCTGAAAGGAGCTGACCAGGGGTCATTCGTCAGTCGCCCCTCCGGCGTTGTGACGTTGTTCAGAAGACTGTGCCCGGGCAGTGTTCCAAGTGAGGATAGCTTGGTGATCCAGCCGGTCCAATTGCCGACCTTCTGCAATGACTTTATGGGTCGAGGGGGGGTATATCCCAAGGAGAATCCTCGGTGCAATGGGTGGATCGCCCCAACGAACTCCCGATGGAGATGCCTAGTTGACTGGGCCTTGAAGAACTTCCAGAGAGAGTTGGAGGGCATTGGACTATATGCCGCTGTGAGTGCGACGAGCGTCGGGTTGCCTCCGAACCCCAATTTATTCCTGGCGCTGATGGAGCGGTACATTTCGCTCACCGGGACCTTTGCCACTCCACTGGGGGAGTTGGGGTTGGCGCTCCACGAGATGGCAGTTGTCTCGAGACTGCCGATAGGGGATACTCCATATGAAGAGTATGTTCCCACCAACCGGGAGTTGGGGGATTTGGACCCTCGGGTGGCGAAAGTATATCAGGAGCTGATGTGTCAATACTTCACGTGCACCGCCTTTTATAACGAGCCTTCTGATTTGGCTCACACCACCAAGTGGATGTCCTACCTCTTCTTCCACCGAGCCGGGGCCGCCAGGTCGGAGAAAGCCTCGGGTGGCAAGAATGAGCCCGTGAACTGTTTGGGCGTGCTTAGTGCCCAGGTTGTGGAGACTCTTATGGAGGAGGCTGAAGCTCCGGACCAGATTCTTGTCGAGGGGGTAGGAAAGTACCCGGAAGGCACCAAGGCCTGTAGTTACTTGAGGCGTTATCGCAGGCCTTTGTCTAAGGAAGCCCAGCTGGCTGGTTTTCTCTCCATATGGTTGCGCCGAGTAGTGGTGCCAGGTACCGCGTCCGCAGACCGCATTCACCGAAACATCCTGTGGCCGGCAGTGCGCCTGGTGTTTGGGGCAAGACTGGGCTTGCTTCCTGCCATGGTGTGCCGTATACAGGCTGGCTTGAGAGCCATAACTGACGGGTTGCTCGTCGATGAAGCTCGACGTGATAGTTTTCCCAGGGTGGAGTTACCATACCTATACTTGATGGGATGGTTGGTTCTCCACAATTCCCGGGTGATGTCTCCTGGGTCCGGTAGCAGCTCGGGGGGTATATTCTTGCTGAATTACAAGGATTCCTCCTGGAATATGAGCACAGTTTTAGACTGCCGGCTGGTGTTGAACCTCGGCCACGGTTGGAAGCTCCTCTGTACTGCTCCTCCCGTGTATCGCAATCAATCAAGGGTGCGGCTTGAGGATTCAGGTGGAGAGAAGACCGACCTTTCCCCGGAAGCTTTTAACTGGTTGGTCTGTATTAGACCCTCCCATCTGCTGTACATGAGCGAAGATCACTGCTTCTTCGAGCCCTACTTGCCTAGTCGGTTTGCCAGGCAGTTTGGGTACGATCAGCTACATGTGGGCAATGCCGTTACCAGCTTTAGGTCCAGGGGCGGACTTATTGATGGAGCTAGAGGGTGGCGATATTTCCTCATGGGTTGTACGAGGGCAACCTTCATTGTGCCGGTCGTTACAACCTCCACGGAGCTTCACATTCTCCATTCTTACGCCCAGTTTTACGTGGCGTTTAACACCTTCCATCATGATTTCGACGTGCGTGGAAGCTTCCGGGTGCCTTCTCCCAAGCCTGGGGGAAGAGTTGACGTCCCTTCAGTTTCTTCGGACGAAGGTGAGGAGTCTGGTACTCCGGACAAGCCTCTGGTATCGGTGCCGAGGTACGAAGTGCCTCTGCCTGCGGGGGCTTTGGTAGTCCCTTCTTGGAAGCAACGGGCTTCTGCTCTGAAGGAAGTTTCTCTTCGCAAGAGGAGGAAGGAGACGATTGCTCGTCCTCTCCGCATTCCTGGCATTGCGGCTCCTGGGAGTGAGCCTACCTCTCCCTACCTCGGGGATGACTCCTTGGCTGGAGGTTCCTCGCCTTCTAGAGAGGGGCCTCCTACAGTTCCGGTCGTCGATGCCGGAGAATCCTCGTTAGAGGTGGCTGTGGTGGCTACTGCTCCAGGTAGCGGAGCGAGATTGCCTGTGTGGCCGAGGCAGATGGGAGAATCTTTCCCGAGGCCAGCAGTGGGCATGACTCCTGCCGCGTTAGTGAGCGCGCCTGGCGAGATTCCGGCCGATAAACTTTGACCACGTCTTGGTGGAGGCCTGACAGAACTCTCGGCGATGTCGGTCGACCCACCTCCTTCTCCAGGCATGACGATTCGTATTGCGTCATTAAGGCGTGGTTTAGCTATATCGACTGCAGATGCGTCGTATATGCCGTTGGCTCCGGGTAAAATATCATTTTTATGTCTCTATTGAGAAAGATTGTCATCATACTGATATTGACTTTCTCGTTTTCTTCTCAGGGGATAGCGCCCACGGGGAGTATAGCGTTGAAGCACATTCTAGTTCCGCTCGGGCTTCTGACGAGGAGGCGTTCGTCTTTGATGAGGAAGTGGCTTCGGGGGCCAGTACGCCTGGAGTAGCTTCATCACCTCGAGAGGAGGATGAACACGTCGTCGTGACCTTGCCTCTTGTGAGTGTGGTGACGACTTCGACCGCCGTTATCGCACCTTCTTCGATTGCGCCATGTGTCGATGCGACGGCTGTGGCCACCTCGTCTGCAATCATCCCTGGAAAGGGACTTGCTGATATTGTGGGCGCTCCCGGCGTTCAGTCGGATCTAGTTGTGTTGACCGAGCAACATACCAGCCTTTTCTACACCAGTTTGAGAACGATGGTGTCAATGGTGTTAGCGAAGAGTCTGGATTTTGAGCGCCTGAGGAAGACTTCTCTTGCTTCGATCAGGGTCATCAGGGAGCTCGGCGATTCTGGGGTAGCTGACGCCCTGGAGGCGGTGGTTAATGGGTTAGAGCAACCTATTAACGAACATTTGCAGCTGACTCGGGGTCTCGATGCTGATATTCAGGCTCGGTTCGACCTCATGACTGCGCGGCTTGCTACGAAGGTGGAAAGCCTAGACAACTCTATCCAGAAGCATAAGCTGGAGGTGGATAGGAGAAAAGTTGTCATGGAAGAGGCTCTTGCCGTTGAGACGCGGTGTCGCTCTGAGCATTAAGGGAATGCAGCGAGGGTCTCCAAGCTGAAGGAAAAACTCGCTCGGGCAGAGGAGTGGGCTTCTCAGTCGCTGGCAGGTCTAGACGTAGCGTCCGGTCGACTGAGCACAGCGCGACGGGAGTTGGACCGTGCAGAAGCTGCTCACGCAGGCTGTCTTCGGGCAAAGGCTGATCTGACCCTCACGGACACTCCCGAGGCACGGCTGGAGCAGGCTCGTGCCAATGCCTTGGTTCTTAGGAATGAGAGGATAGCTGTGCTGGAGCGGCAGATTCACAATCTGACTCACCCGCCATCATGATGTATCATTTTCCCTTTTTGCTTGCCCAGATGTAATTCTGCCTCCCTCTCGGGAATAAATAAAGGTGACTCTTTTCTGACTTTTGTGGACCCATCATTTCAGAATATAAATGACCGATTTTGGTGAGAGTGTTATCAGAGGTAGTATGGACATGATAGACTCCCGATAAACTTCTTAGCAGGACACATCTATTCAGAGGTCATACGGACATGATAGAGCGTAACCCTACTAATTGCGTTTTGGAAGTAGTTTTGTCAGAATCGAGGGCCTTGCTATGTCCTACCCGAGCAGGGGGAATTAAGCATAGTACCTTTTCAGGAATTTGCCGTTGATAGGAGCCATTAACAGGTCTCCATTAGGCTGGGCTATCCTGTAGGCGCCGTTCGAGAACGTTGTCTCGATCACATAAGGGCCTTTCCACTTGGGTTGGAATTTGTCTTTGCTTCTGTGGGTAAGAATCATCGGTCTTCTTACGGCTAGAACTAGCTCGCCGACTGGTGGACACTCTTTCCTTCACTTTATGATTAAAAGTCTTGGAAATGCGTGCTTGGTAAAGCGTGATGCGCTGTTGAGCTTGTAGGCATTTCTCGTCTAATCCTTCAAGCTCTTGGAGCCTTAACAGGTCATTCTTTTCTCGAGTCAACTCACTAGTCACTGCTATCCTGAGCGACAGGATCTGGATTTCGATGGAAAGAACTGCCTCGCTCCCGTAGACCAGTAAAAAGGGGGTACAACCTGTAGGTGTCCGTACCGTTGTGCGGTATGCCCAGAGACATTCGCCCAGCTTCTCGTTCCAGTCTCTTTTGTTTGAAGAAACGAACTTCTTCAGGAGTTTGATAATGGTTTTGTTGAAAGCTTCCGCCAAACCATTAGCAGCTGGATAATATGCCGTAGAGGCAATATTATGTATTCGACTTTTATCGCAAAATCGATGAAACGCTTGGCTGATGAACTGAGGCCCATTGTCATGGATTATCCTTCGAGGAATCCCAAAGCGATAAATGACGTGGTGCTTGATGAAGCTGATCACGTCAGACGCTTTTACCTCAGCCAGAGGGATCGCCTCTGCCCATTTGGAGAAGTAATCCGTGATGGCCAGTATGAACCGGTGGCCTCTTTAGGAAGACGGGTGAATGGGACCGACGATATCCATACCCCATGCTTCGAAGGGCCAGGATGCGACCGTAGGATGTAGATATTCAGACGGTTGGTGTATGAATTCTGCATGAACCTGACAGGCTCTGCATTGTCTTGCATAGCTGATCGCGTCTGTGATCATAGTGGGCCAGTAGTAGCCCATTCTCCTGATACGATCCTGTAGCTTAGGACCGGGCTGATGTACTCCGCATACGCCGTCGTGAGCTTCTCGGATAATCTGCTGTGCTTCGTCGTCTGAGAGACATCTTAATAGCAGTCCGTCGTAGGTTCGACGATATAGGCAGTGTGAAGATGCATCAAAATAGAAGCGTAATGATCGTCTCTTGACGGATATTGCTTCTTTGGGGTCCTCTGGCAAGATTCCGTATGCGACGAAATCTATGAAGGGACTTCTCCAGTCCCTCCCGGGGGGATCTGTGTTCACAGCGTGGCTGCGTTCTATGTGAAGGTTGTTCTTCACGCAAAATAAATCTCTGTTAAGAAGGATCACCGAATCTTGCCTTCTTATAGGGGTAGCTAAGTCCGCAGCTAGACTGGCCAGGGCATCAGCTTCCAGATTCTGAGATCGAGGTACATGCTCTAGGAAGAACCCTTTGAACGTCATGGCTATCTCGATTGTCGCTCGGTGATAGGGGATGAGGTCTGGATTCCGGACTTCGTATATCCCTCTGACTTGATTGACGATAAGCAGAGAATCGCCGAAAGCTTCCAGGGATTCGACCCCCAGCTCTTCAGCGACTTGGAGCCCGATCAACAGGGCGTTATATTCTGCCACATTGTTGGAGCATGGTTCATTAAGAGAGTATGCCCGGTAGATGACGAGTTTATCAGGAGTGACCAGGACGATTCCTACCCCTGAAACCACGTTTCCCTGGGGGCCAGTCCTGGAGGCGCCGTCAAAGAACAGTTGCCATGTGTCACTTTCTATTGCGGAATTATATTCTGCAACTTCGTCAGGAATATCTTCGTATAACTTGGAGGCCTCCGGGATCGGATGAGCAGCCAGAAAGTCGGCCAGCGCTTGGCCTTTGATGGACTTCTGCAGGATGTACACCATGTCATATGGTGTTAACAGCATCGCCCAGGTTGCGAGTCGGGAATTAAGAATACTCGGCTTGCTCATCAGTACTCGAAGAGGGTTGATCCTGGAGATGATATGAATAGTCTGGCCGATGACGTAGTGCCGCATTTTTTGGATAGCGAACATCAGAGCCAGACATTCTTTCTCCACTGGGTTGTACCGGTGTTCGACTCCGACCATCATCCTGCTGAGGTAGTAGATAGCCTGCTCATGCCCCTCGTCATTCTTCTGCGCTAGAAGAGCTCCTAGCGAATGATCCATTGCTCGGACGTACAGCAAGAACGGTTTCCCCATGATGGGAGGCACCAGAACTGGCAGACTGGTGAGGTAGCGTTTGATCTCCCCGAATGCTTGCTGACAGGTTTTGTCCCATACGAAGGATACACCTTTCTTCATGAGGTGCGAAAAAGGCTGGCATCTTCCTGAGAGGTTGGATATGAACCTACGGATAAAAGCCAGACGGCCTTAAAATCCCCGGAGTTCCCTCAGATTGTGGGGCGGTCGTATTTCTATGATGGCCTGGACTTTGTCAGGGTCCACCTGGATGCCTTTGGCGGTGATAACAAATCCCAGGAATTTGCCACTAGATACGCCCAGGAAGGACTTCGTAGGGTTCATCTTGAGTTGATGTCGGCACATTAACTCGAATACCGTCCTTAGGTCCTGAATGTGATCATCCTTGAGGCGGCTCTTGACGGCTATGTCATCTACGTAACACTCTACTGTTTTGCGTAAATGTTCATGGAATATGCCGCTCATAGCCCATTGGTACGTAGCCCCGGCGTTCTTCAATCCGAAGGGCATGACCGTATAGCAATACACTCCCAACGGGGTGCGGAAGGCAGTGTGCTTTTCGTCTTCAGGATGCATCTTGATCTGATTGTATCCTGAGAACCCGTCCATGAAAGACATGCGTTCAAAACCGCAGGTGTTGTCGATCATGATATTCGTGATGGGAAGAGGAAATTCATCCTTGGGGCAAGCCACATTCAGATCTCGATAATCGATGCAGATACGTACCTTCCTATTTTTTTTCATGACTGGGACAACGTTGGCGACCCAGTCGGGATGTTGTTCTTCCCAGATGAACCCACAGGCTATCAGCTTTTTGACTTCAGCTTCAATGGCGTCCATCATGTCCGGTCGGAACCGGCGTTGGTGCTGCTTCACAGGCTTTGAGTCAGCCAATATGTTGAGTTTGTGAGTAGCCACCTTCGGGTCTAGGCCCGGCATGTCTCCATAATCCCATGCAAAGACGTCGACGTATTCCTTTATCAGCTGTATGATTTCTTCCCTTTCGGCTGGTGGAAGATTGTCACTGATAAATATCGGCTTTGGCGAAAGCTCACCCCCAACATCGATTTGGATAACTTCGTCTTTGGTTGGAGGTTCTCTTTGTTCAAAACAGAATTCCCACTGTGTATCCATTTGCTGAGCCCAAGAGTCATTCTCAAACGGCTCAGAATCTCGTTCCTCTGCTTCTGAGGGATCTGTCATCACCATATTTGCTGATAGTGCTTGTTCGAGAGCATCAGGTGAGTCGGGGGGTGACGAGCCGTCCCAGGAGGAGAAAAAGATGTCCTTATCCGACGTGGAAGCCGTAAGGGAGGTGGCATACCCTAACCTGAAACGAGTTTGTTGGTAGCGGGGGTCGCCGCGTGGCGGCGTTCTTCTGCCTCTTCCGTAGTTGAGGCTCGGCTTTCGCTTCAAGTCGTAGCCCATGTTTTGCATGATCTTCAACGCTTGAGGGCTGTATCGGTGAACCTGCATCTTCCCAGTATCGTCATCGAAAGGATCTTCCTGGATGGCTGGCTGATTGTGCATGCGACCGAATACTATTGGACGCTGACTGCTGCAGGTAGGCGGAATTATGAAGATAGAATCTTTATGCGGTCCATACGTTGTGATGACGTTGGATGATGACGCTGCTTCCCAGATATGCGGATGGTAGGAGTCCATAGCTTCCAAGAACTTTCGTGCTATGGGTTCTACCTCGTCACGGGGAGTGGGTTCCTGATTTGGAATCTGAGTATTAATGTACTGGAAAAGAGGATGTTTATTGCCATCTGGAACTCCGTTCCTGGTCGTGTTTACATCGGTCGGCTGCTTGTCGCGCCGAAGGTTGATGACCAAAGGTGGAGGCTTCTGGTTTAGAGTAACCGCTGGAGAATTGCTTCTTTTCCCCGAGCTGGATCTGTTCAGGTGAATAGCCATGGGCTCTATGGCTTTTGGACGAGTGGTTCGTCCTTTCACTCTGATCGACAGCAGTAGTGCGGCAGAGGGTTCTCCTGGCTCCCGGTGGGATTCCTTCTCTGTCTTGCCCGCCATTTCTTCCGTGTAGTCCTGCGAGTACAACATGGCGTCGGAATAGTAGGACTCTACTCCTTTAAATGGGTTTAGGTCGGCCACCTCCGTTTGTACCATCCCTTGGGGGTCTACATATTTAAGACATTGATGTAGAGTTGAAGGAACGATGTTGTGATCGTGGATCCACGGTCTTCCCAGCAAGATGTTGTAGGATACCTCTGAATCGATCACATAATATGTGGCCACCAATCTGAGGTTGCCAATCTGGATCCTCAGGCGAACCTTCCCTAACGGTTTACTTCTTCCGGCGTTGAATCCCACGATTGTAGTGGAGGTGTAAGCCAGTTCGCTGGTAGGAATCCTCAAAGGTCTGAGCAGACTGTGCGGGATGATGCTGATCGATGATCCCGGATCTATGTGAATCCGATCAACCTCCATGGAACCGATATACCCGGTATAATAGAGGGGTCTGTCATGCCTGTTATGTTTTAACAGCATGTCATTTTGGGTGAAGGTGATATTTGGGACCACCTCCATCACACTGTGGCATTGAGGGCACACCACTGGTTCTTCGTCGGGAGATTTGAGCTGGGTCAAGCATGCCTCCGCCTGCATCAGTGCTTCACTCAGGGCTAGACGAGTGTCTTGGAAGAGCCTGAGTAGCTCGAAGATGGAGAGCCTGGCCGGCGTATTAGCCAGTTGGGCTAGGATATCGAAGTTATACGGCTTCTCAAAACCTTTGTTCGGAATATTTTTTACAGGTTTATCGAAGCGCACTTCTCTTTGTTTTCCTTTGTCCGCCGGTGTTGGTTTTGAAGGGTTGGCTTCCGGTATGACGGGGCTTGGCCCTGCAGGTTTGGCAGTTGAAACGTCTGCCGGTATATCCTCCTGACTTGCTCCATAGTCGTTGAGGTAGGCTCTCCCTGACCGGATTGCAGCAAGTACCTCGTCTTCGTCTGATGGCGAAGAATTTGTGACCATATGGCATGGTTTGCACTTTGGGCTCCTCCTGGACGTAGCTTTAGTCTCTTCCTCGAGCTCTGACACCAAATCTGGATGAACCCACATAATCTCGCCCTGACGGGTGGTCAGGGGTACCAGGTTATGATTTTGATCCCTAGCCGGAGGGAGATTGACGATGTCCATTGTGGCTCGGGAAATGGGCGTGATACCGTCCATGACTTCTTGGGGAGGCAGATCGCCGAACCGCAGAGAGATCATGTTGGCTGTGACCGTTTTCTCGGTGTCGTGCAGGGTGATGGCCTTAGCATCGATCAACCCCTGGATCTTCCTTTTCAGTACGTAACACATCTTTGTTGGGTGGTGTACGTATCTGTGGAAGATGCAGTATTTGGGGTCGTCGGTACTGCCGACCTCTTGGGACCGCCTTAGCTCCGGCAGGGTGATCTTGCCACTTTTGACGAGACACTCAAATATACTAGGGATATCGTCGTCGTCGAAAGAGTAGACCTCGACGGGCCTGGAAGTCCCGGGCTTTGTCTGCGTGGTCGCCGCCGTCTTTTGTCTGGACGTATTGACTGTCAGAGCTTCTTTTTCCTTGGAGCTGCGAGGATGGTTGCCGCTGGAAGATGGCCTTTTGCCTCTGTCGGAGGCGGAGATCATGATGCCATTGTCGCGCGCCTTGTGACTGTTGTCTTCGGCGGCTACTGCCGAGACGATGAACGAGGGCCACTCATGGAACTGATATGGTCCTGTGAACATCGAGACTATAGGAAGGAGGTTTTTCCTGCAAATGTCTACTAACGCCGAGTCTGGAACTCCTGGAGGCATTTGTAAGGTGGCCTGACGAAAACGTTCGACGAAGGTACGAACGTCCTCCTTTTCCCTTTGCTTGACTTCAATGAGGGAGGACATAGACATGTCCATTCCACCCTCGTAGAATCGTGTAAAGAATAGCGCTTTGAAGTCTTCGAAGGAAGTAATGCAGTTGTCCGCCAAGCTACGGTACCATTGATAGGCTACTCCTGAGAGGCAGCCCTTGAACACCCGAGTGAGGAGGGCGTCGTTCCCTTGTAGCAACACCGTCATCATACTGAAATAGTTCATGTATTGACTTGGTGATGTTTTTCCTTCAAACAGAGCCATGGTATGAGGTTTGTACTTCGGAGAAAAAAGGACTTCTTCCCAGATAGCCGGGTAAGGCTGGTTGATTCCCAGTTTCTTGAGCTGATCTTTGTGCCTCAAGGCGTCAAACTGGGCTTTCAACTCCCGCACTGCCTGCATCGGATTCTCAGTTGGAAGCGGAGGGACTGCTGACTCTTGATCTAGAGCAGGTTCTTGGCTTGGGTCGGATGGTGGTAAGTCCACCCCCATACGTATCTGAGTTGGCGGGACCGACGCTTGAGCCATGGCAGTCGCGTGCTGAGTTAGCATCATCTGGTGCATGTTCTCCATTACGAATTGCATTTGCTTCAAAGATGCCTCTAGCACAGTGATGCGTTGTTCCGCATTTCCTGAAGCCTCCTCGCGTTCGTCTTCAATGGCGTAAGCTCCCACTTCCCTGGGCGTTATCGAAGGATTAGTATAGGTCGTCGCAGAAGTCGACTCTACACTCTCAGCATCTGTTCTGGGAGATTGGCGACCCCCAGCGTCGGAATCAGACGAGTACGGAGCTGGTTGCTGTGACCTTGCCCGGGTGTTTTGGAACACCCCAGCTTCAGTGCTCCAGAGGAGGTCTTCGAATCTTCTTTGGCTCGGAGGCCCAGAGGGATGGCATTTCGAGCTCGACCTTCTTCTAGGTATGCGTGAACCCATGTTCACGGACGCATACGCGTGCTCTTCTTCCGGAAAAGACTGAGAGTAGCTCAATCGGTCGAAGACCGACAGTTTTGCTTTAGAACAGCAGCAGTCAATCATAATTTTATGACTATTACAACATTGCTCTCTGGGGGGCGTAATAGACATGTTGGAAGATCCCCTCTCCTTACGCTTCTGGACTAGGCATTCGCGTAGGTCAGGAGTAGCAACCGGAGCTTGCTTTACGTCGCGGGACTTCGCCTGGCGTAATTTGGAGATTCGCTCAGACTGGCGTAAAGCTGAAGAGGTCCTCAGTCGGCCATCGGCTTCTCGCGTAATCCGGAGGGTAGGCAGATTGTTCTCTTGCTGGCGTAAAGGCCGAGAGGTTGAATATTCGCCTGCTTGCTTCCCCTCGCGGAGATCACCGCGCTCATCTATTTTTCCGTAGAAGTCAGATGTTATTTCGCGCGTGGAGCGTGATCTGTTCTTCCGATTTGGCATTGAGGCACCATCAAAAGTTTTGTTTGTACCGCGCGTAGCGGGAGACTGATTCCTATGCATAGAGCACAGTGGATACTTCTGGGTTAGCGCAGAGGCCTTGCCCGAAGTTTTGTCTATACCGCGCGTAGCGGGAGACTGGTTCCTACGCGTAGAGCGCAGTGGATACTTCTTGGTTAGCGCAGAGGCCTTGCCCGAAGTTTTGTCTGTACCGCGCGTAGCGGGAGACTGAATTTTACGTGCAGGGCACGGAGGGAGCGATGCTACCACCTCATTGGTCGGAGAGATCGGAGAGTCCACAGGAATGGTTGAGGATGTCTTGGGCATCCACACTTTGCGCAGCTTCCTGTTGTCTTGGACGGAGAGAGAGTGAGAGCTACCCCCGGTTCGAAGCATGTCTTCGTAAGCAGACTGGTCGAAATAAACGACCAACGTCTTCTTCACGGTTCCTATAGATACCGCATCGCGTTGAGCAATTACTTCATCGTCAGAAGAGAAAGACGTCCCCAGCAGAGTCGCCATCTTGTTTGTGGTATTTAAACGAAAGAATGAAAGTGTATTTCAATGACGGGGTTTGTGCAAAACCCGTGCCCTTTGGTTTACAAACAAACTTGTACAATGTAATCCTATACGAGGATGTGGGAGTACAATTTATTTAATCTGGGTATAAATTGCTATAGGTGTCTGATCTGCGGTCGATCACTTTAGCCCTTGGACCACGCGATGTTGAAGAAGTGCCGTGGAAGACAGGTAGCAGCTTCGAAGGTTGCAGGAGAGGGTGGATGCACGATGCCGAAGTCGTCGATCCTCGCTCTTTGCCTGAGCTCTGGGCTCTCTCTCTCTCTCCTCCTTGTTCGATCTTCTCCGACTGTCGACCTTGGATCTGGTATTTGTACTCTTGACCGAATTTTTTGACCTGGGATCTGATATCGGTTTCTTGACCAATTTTTTCGACCTTGTTCCCCATTGACAGGGGCCCCTATTTATAGAGTCTTTGGTGACAGTGACCACTCCGTTGGTGTAGCAACCGAGGAGTGGAAAGTACAGCACCCTTTTACACAACGGTTAAAGTAACCAATGCCTACGTATAGATGATCTTTTGACTGAGCGGGTGACGTGGGTCTTGTCACGACCCGCACCCGGAAATTGGGCATGAGTTGTGGGTACGTCCAGCCTACGCCGCAGCATCGGCGGTAGAACGCTGTCTAGGTCACAAACATAGTATATCCTGTCAATAGTCTCAACTCCGTACGGAGGATAATGATAAATAAACCACAGTTCTATAATATACTCAATCACAACTATAAACGTAATGGCACGATGAGAATTGAAAAGAGTTCTATTTAAACCAACCACAAGAAGTCCAACTCAAATCCTGGGTCTAAATGACCTCACAAAGTCATAAAATAATAAGTACAACTCAGTCTCAGTCTAAAAACAATAAATGCTAAAAAAAAAAAAATCTAAGAACAGGCTGGTAAGTTCTCCTCTAGGATAGGCACCTCCTCTGGGATTTCTGGAGTGCAATCTCCCTCTATACCTGGGCCGTAATAAGTGGGGCAAAAGTCCTCCAGGTCCTCTGAAAATTTTGTTATCCAGTCAGGATTGGAGCGAAGCACAAGCACTAACAGCAGTTTCATTAAATTGACAAAATCTATAAACAGTGTAAGAGATACAAGATGGAAATAAAAGCTGAACATGTGAAGTACTGGAGAAATGAAATAGACAATAGAGCATCTAGCAATGAGCAATAAATAGTGAATGCTAGAACAAGTAAATCTGAATAAAGACAAAACATCTAACTAAGTGGTTGAAATATTAGCTTATTATGTGATCGGCTTGGGACTAGATCAGGCTGGTTATATATGATTAGCTATGATTCTTTTAGGTCAGGCTAACCGCATGGTTAGCTATGGTGCATATAGTGGTCAGGCTAATCATATATAACAGCTATGGAGCATATAAGTGGTCAGGCTGCACCCGACGTGAGAAGTGGGGTGAGCTATGGTACATATAATGTTTGGATATGATCACATAATCTACTAATAGTTCCCCATCCCCCAGCTAGCACGATGGATTCCAACCACGACTCCTCGTGATGGGGATCTAGGGTGCTAACCCGTGTATCCACAGTGTCGGAATCAAGTATGTAATATACTACAAATTATAGAAGTAATCAACCATGAAAACTGTCAGAGAATGTACTCGCCTGTGGTTCTGAGCAAAATGTGGGGATCGATGTCCAAAGTAGGATCACAATGACCTATATATAAGATAACAATATTAAAATGGTGTTTGGAATAATAAAAGTGATTAGCTAATTTGAAATGGGGTGTTAGGCCATTTCTAGGTCTAAACTAGGTGTTACTAAGTCAACTCTAGGTTTTTGGTCAAAACTAGTTAATACCTTGCTTCTAGGTTCATACTAGCTATTGTTAACTAATACTAGTTAAATACACTATATTATATGTTCTATACTTACTAATATTAGATTATATTTAGTAATACTACTAATACTAGCTAATATTCATTATACTAGGTATTATCATTATATATAACTCATATAGTGTGGTATATTGGTATCTTGCTGAAACTAGTTACTATTTCTTATACTATATGCTATCAGTGTGTAAATAACTTACATATATATACTGAGTATATATCTTAACTGACACCAAGGTAAACCAATCCTGAGTTATCCCATACTAACACCCTTAGCATTTACCCACATTTGACTGATACCTACTACTTAACTGACACTATAGTCCAACCCAATATCCCAAACCACCTTACCTTACTGATACTCTAGGGTAGACACAACATACACTACAATTCACACAGTCCTCACAATCACTCACAGGCACTCTGTTTTTCCCCTTACTGAACACTCACCTAGCTATCTACACACAGTGCATACTAACTCTACTTCACTAGTTGATGATACAATCCCTCACTCACACACACCTAATTACCCATGGACACAGATACAGCATTCACAATACTGAAACACAGTTATTAGGATACTCACTGCACACACACACACATAAATATACACCCTGATTTGCCTACTGAACACACAGGACCCTGCTTTCTTACCCTCATAGTTCTCTCACACAGTCACATGTAAACCTACCCACAGAAACTGAAACTCTACACTAATACACTACACTAAGACACAACCAAAACACACAGGTATTTACTGAGAACACAGACTCTCCCTAACCTTTACTGAGAACACCCTATATCCTAACTCAAAACACACAGCTATACATGCTCTACACAACCATATCTCACATGTTCTCTAGTCTTAAGGGGACTAGGATACACAAACACATGTTTTGGGGTGCTCACACAACACATGCCTATTTCCTTACACATTTGCTGAATACATCAGTCCAAGATATAGATTTAATGAGCCATTCACAGTTTCACAGTCTGGAATTTGTTCAGACTTGCACATCCATGGCTTAAGCTTTGAGGCAAACAATATGGCTACTGGCAGGATCCATAGGCACTATGATCCTTGATCACTCACACAGAAATTAAACCTTTATGCACAGAATACCCAGCCACACACTTCCCAACTGTGCACAGTCTCCTTCACTACCTTGATGCATACTCTCACCACTCATACAGGTGTACACAGTAGCCATCAAACCCCCATCTCACTGATACTTAAACACACAGCATTAGTTCTCATTAAACCTGGGAATTATCTCTCCCTCACCCCTATACACAGTCACATTGGCTCTCACTGACACAGGTAGATACACTACACCTTCATAGACACACACTGACAGTATACACACACACAACTTATTTTGACTGATACATAAACACAGCCACAACTCGAGCACCCTTAATTCTTGATATTACTATCTACTGCTCCTTCCCCATCCTTTTTGTTACCCGTGCCCCAAATACATACTACTTATCTCTGCACTTATACAAGGTATCAATGCTGACCTAGCCAGAGTGTGCACAGGCATACATACTTGACACATTAGAACACTAAACCTTGAGGCACGTTCTACAAATTTGCAGTTTGTCGACCTGCACTGGAGAGATGTGCCTGCTGATCAGTTCTGTCCAAATATAGAGATTACACAAAGGGCTATTGTGGCATACAGATATGTTGTTCCCTGCATATATGATTTACTGTTATTAAGTGATTAATCCCCCTGCTCTAATACCTGAAGCACTGATGCAAGAACACAGCATCTTCCCCATCGATGCACACAGCACAGAAAACTGCTCACTCCACAGGAATCAAACAACCACATATCTACCCCTATGCATATATATATATATCAACATCATACATCGAATTAGGTTATTATTAGGGTAGATTAGATAGGTATTCATCCTTCTTGGCATTTCTACAAACACCTAGCATGCAGAACACGAATTTACATACAACCCATGAATCCCTCTAACCAAAAACCCTAAAACTCGGGTTCAACTTACACAGATGAGATGAAATCAGTCTACATACCAAAATCTAGGGTTAGGGTTCTTAATAATTGGGGAAACAATTGTTGGGGTACTTAATCCTAAACAAAACCCTAAAAATCAAACTCTACACCTTAGGGTGAGTTCCTAATGACCATGATCATCTGAAAACAGAATTAAAACGAATAGAAATAGGGTTTTACCTAGGGAGATGGCTTCCTCAATGGAGATTCTTCTTCTCCAAGGCTTCCTGACCCACGTTCCTTGCTTTCCTTGCTTTGGAGGAGGAGAAAACGGAAGCCCTAGGTTTAATCTCGAAAATGGGGTGGGGAATTGGTTTTCTCTTGTGGAGGCTAGGGTTTCTCTTGTCTACATGAAGGATGGCTTTGTGAGGAGCTTCCTTTTTATATTAAACCTAGTTTTAGGGTTTCTATGCATAGTTTTTAGGTTAAACCCCCTGGCCCTCTCATGTAGAACCTAATAGACTCAGGTTAAGTCAGTCTAGGGTTTTGAGGTCCAATCCTAACATTAGAATTCTAGGGTTTCACTAGAACTAGGTTTTTAAATTAGGGTTTGGCCATTAGGGTCTGTCCTAATGAGTTCTAGGGTTAGACCTAAAACTAAATATTATTAACAACATATAATTACTTTATAAAACTCAGCAGATAAATTAAACACATAATTATTAAAAATAGTAAAATTACATAAATGCCCTTGTTTGGAATTGTGGTAGTGACAAGTCTACCCTCCTAAAAGAAATTTCGTCCTCGAAATTGGACTGAGCTACAACAAGAATGAAATCAGAAAAGGAATATACCTCAAGTCTAGAAGAGATACGGGTATTGCTCGCGCATTTCGTCCTCTCTCTCCCAGGTTGACTCCCCTGGAGAGTGATGTCTCCATGCAACACGAACCAAAGGAATAGTTTGGTTCCGCAACACCTTCTCTCTGCGGTCCAAGATCTCTACGGGCTGCTCAGGGTAGCTGAGCGTCGGACCAACCTCAATCTCCGAGTGATCAATTACGTGACTAGGGTCTGCCACGTACCGTCTCAAGTGCGACACGTGGAATACATTATGCACTCCTTCCAATGCAGGCGGCAAGTCTAGTCTATACGCCACTGCACCTACCCTCGCAAGAATACCGAAAGGTCCGATGTAGCGTGGGCTAAGCTTCCCGCCTCTGCCAAAACGAATCGTTCCACGCGTCGGAGAAATCCGTAGGAATACTAGATCGCCAACCTAAAACAAAAAATCTCAGCACGTAGTCTAAACAAACAAACACAAACCAGAAAATTAACAATCTATACCTGAAACTCAAGGGGTCTACGGTGGCTGTCGGCCCAATGCCGCTGTCTGTCCTGCGCCACTCGCAGTCTGTCTCTGATGAGTTTCACCTTTTCTGCTGCATCCACGACCATTTCTGGTCCTAGCAAGGCTCTCTCTCCAACGTCGTCCCACGATAGCGGTGTACGACACCTCCGTCCATAAAGAGCCTCAAATGGTGATATCTCGATGCTGGCCTGGTAGCTGTTGTTGTAAGCGAACTCTACCAGATGCAGATGATCCTCCCAAGAACCTTCGAGATCTAGAACGCAAGTGCGTAGCATATCCTCGAGAGTCTGAATAGTCCTCTCAGACTGCCCGTCTGTCTGGGGGTGATATGCGGTACTGAACTTGAGCTGAGTGCCCAAGCTAGCCTGCAGACTCCTCCAGAAGTGGGAAGTGAAACGACTATCTTGATCTGAGACGATGCTCACTGGAACTCCATGAAGCCTAACAATCTGTCGCACGTACATCTCTGCGAGCCTCTCTGTCGACGTGCCCACCCTGAAAGGTAGGAAATGGGCTAATTTGGTCAACCTGTCCACGATGACCCAAATCGCGTCTTTCCCTCCTGGAGAACGTGGAAGCCCTGAAACGAAATCCATGGTCACATGCTCCCACTTCCATTCTGGAATCGGTAAAGGTTGAAGCAAACCACCTGGCCTCTGTCGGTCTGCCTTTACCTGCTGGCACACTGGACATCGGGATACGAAGCGTGCTACCTCGCGCTTCATCCCATACCACCATACGTGCTCCCTCAAGTCTCGATACATCTTGTTGGCACCGGGATGCATCGAGTACTGAGAGCGGTGTGCCTCTTGCAAAACCTCCTCGCGCAGCTCCCCGCTAGGCACACATATCCTCGTGCCGTGCCGTAAGGAACCATCATCTGCGATAGTGAAGTCGTCCGACAATCCCATCTGAACCTGTGCTCTGATACTCCTTAGAGTCTCATCATCGTACTGCGCAGCTCTGATCCTGTCCATCAGCTCGGACTGTATCTGCAATTCCCACATTTGGATCTCAGTACCGGGAACTAACACCTCAATCTCCAAACTCTCCAAATCCGCCAACAAATGCCTATCTGTCGTCAAGTACATAGCCATCGGATACCTGCTCAAGGCATCGGCGACTACGTTGGCCTTCCCTGGATGGTACTGCAATGAGATGTCGAAGTCCTTCATCAACTCCAACCACCTCCTCTGCCTCATGTTCAACTCCTTCTGTGTGAACACGTACTTCAAGCTCTTGTGGTCTGTGAAGATCTCCACACGCTCTCCGTACAAGTAATGTTTCCACAGCTTTAGGGCGAAGATAACTGCTGCTAACTCCAAATCGTGGGTGGGGTAGTTCTTTTCATGAGAGCGTAACTGCCTGGAAGCATAGGCAATTACCTTCCCGTGCTGCTGAAGAACACATCCCAGACCCTTCCCTGAAGCATCACTGTAGATGGTGAAACCACCTGTCCCTGCTGGCAACGTCAAAATTGGAGCTGTCGTCAACCTCTTCTTCAGTTCATCAAATGCAGCCTGGCACTCCTCCGTCCACACAAAATCCACATCCTTCCTAGTCAGTCTGGTCATCGGCGCTGCAATCTTGGAGAAGTCTTGTACAAACCTCCTGTAGTATCCTGCTAGCCCGAGAAAACTCCTGATCTCAGCTACCGAACTGGGGGTAGCCCACGACTCTACTGCCTCGATCTTCTTTGGGTTTACCGAGATTCCGTCACCCGATACCATATGCCCAAGAAATTCGACCTTGTCAAGGAAGAATTCACACTTAGAGAGTTTCCCGTACAGCTTCTCCCTCCTGAGAGTCTCTAAGACCAATCTCAGGTGCTCTTCGTGCTCCTCCGGTGTCTTGGAATACACAAGAATATCATCGATGAACACCACCACGAACTTGTCAAGGTACTGGTGGAACACCTTGTTCATCAGGTTCATGAATACTGCCGGTGCATTGGTTAAACCAAATGGCATCACCATGAACTCAAACTGGCCGTATCTGGTCCGAAAAGCTGTCTTTGGCGTGTCTTCTTTCTTCACCTTTACCTGGTGATAGCCTGACCTCAAATCTATCTTTGAAAACACCCTCGCCCCGCTCAACTGGTCGAAAAGATCATCTATCCTCGGCAGCGGGTACTTGTTCTTGATAGTGATATTGTTCAAAGCTCTATAGTCAATGCACATGCGCACCGTGCCGTCCTTCTTCGGTACGAACAACACCGGAGCTCCCCATGGTGATGAACTGGATTTGATGAAGCCTTTGTCCTGCAGCTCCTCAACTTGCTTCTTCAGTTCTGCCAGCTCGCTGTTGTTGACTCTATAGACATGTTGTGAAATGGGCTCCGCTCCTGGAACCAAGTCTATAGAGAATTCAACATCTCTGTCTGGCGGCAAGCCTGGCAACTCTTCTGGAAATACATCCAGGAACTCTGCTATCAGAGGATGTGGCAACTCCTCTTCTTCCGTCCTGGCTCCGCAAAATGTGCTCCCTCTCTGTTCTGCTGCTCCTCTGACGACCTCAAACTCTGGCTCTCCTGGCGGTCTAAATAATACTCTGCCTCTATAATAATCTATAGTAGCATGATGTCTACTCAACCAGTCTATTCCGAGCACAATATCGTACCCCGAAAGTGGCATGACGAGTAAACTCACGCTCAAGTCTCAGCCTCCTACTGACACTCTCCGGTCCTTGCAGTGATCACGGACTAGGATAATACCTCCCCCAGTCATGATCTTGCAAGTCCTAGCTAATGGTTCTGTGTCTAAATGATGTCGAAGTGCATATGATACAGACACAAAACTATGGGAAGCGCCAGAATCGAATAAGGTAAATGCGGGAATACAATCGAGAAGAACCGAACCTGTGATCAAGTCTCTTGCTGGCTCGATCTCCTCGACTGCCATGGCGTACGCTCGCCCCTGGGGTGCACCTCTCTGCTGCTGATGCTGGGCAAACCTCTGATTTTGCGGTGGAAGCGGTCCCCTCTGCTGTTGGCCTCCTGGTGCTGCAGGTACCCTGCCTGGTCCTCTCTGGGCGGCTGCTCCACCCTGGCCTGGACGAGTCCGAATGGTAGGGCAATCCCTCAGCTGATGTGTCGTCGATCCGCAGGACAAACATGAGCCCAATCTATGCCTGCAGATCTCTCTAGTATGTCCCATCTTCCCGCAGTACGCACACTGGATGGCGGGCTGAGTCTGCCTCTGCTGCTGTTGTTTCTGGACCTGCCCTCGGGCTGGTGCCTGGTGCTGCTGGTGCTGCTGTTGGAAGGGCCTCTGCTGCTGCTGATAGTGTGGACGCTTGCCTGGTCCTGCACTACTGTTTGCTCCTCCGGAAACATCGCGTCCCCTCTTAGGCCTGAGGTCCAAGTCATCCTCGGCTACTTGGGCATCCATCAATATGCCCTCGTAGGTAGCTGTGCGACGTCCCGACGTGCGAGACTTGATCTCTCTTGTCAGCCCCTTTCTGAATTTCTGGGCCCTGTCCCCCGGATCTCTAATCATCGATGGCGCGAAGCGGCTCAGGCGGGAAAACTCCGCGGCATACTCGTCGACGGACGAGCTCCCCTGGGCTAAGTCATGGAACTGACTCTCCAAAGCTCCAAGGGCGACATCAGGAAAGAACTTTTCTTTGAAGAGCTCCTTGAAAGCTTCCCAAGTGAGTCCCCCGCGCAAGAGTCTCGGCTCCGTGCGAAACCACGTCAAGGCAATATCGAACATCTGGCTGCCAGCGGCCTCGATCTGGAGCGCCTCTGGAATCGGCGCCAAACGCAAGTTCCTCTCGATGTCCTCTAGCCAATCATCGGCGTAGAGTATCCTTTCTGTCCCCTTGAACTCCCGAGGCATCATCCTCTTGAAGTCCACAATGGTGCCCGGCCTCTGTTGTTGCTGACCAGGATGCTGCTGCTGCTGAGTGACTCTCTCCACATCCTGGAGAGCCACTTGGTGAGCATTCTCCATGTTCACCCTCATCATCTCTGTCTGGGCCTGATGTGCCTCAGCCTGCACTCTCTGGGCCTCTGCCGACGTCCTCTGGGCATCGACCATGCCCTGAATCAAAGCGAACATCTGTGCTCCATCGACGGGCACACCTCCTGGATACTGAACTGGTGGTGGTGGTGGTGGTAGCTCCGTCGTAGCTGCGGGGACCCTCTGAACAGGTGGTGGAGGACCCCCGACTGCTGCAGACACTCCCACTTGCACTGGAGATGTAGGAGGTGCTGCTGATGTCTGTCCGGCAGCGCGAGAGGTGGCAGACCTCTCTGAATCTGCTGCTCCGAGTCTCTGGGACCTTCTTGGCGGCATCCTGAAGACAGATCGAAAGATTCAATTAAAGCAATAGATACGATATCATCAAGGAAGGACAATAAAAATTTCTAAAGGAATTAATCATTAAGAGTAGTATTATAAGGATCAGAAATTTCCTAATTGTGATTGAGCATATCCTCGGCCTAATTCCTAGTTCCTAAAACAGGCTCATAGTAATACTCTAAGCGAGCACCACTACGATATCACTCTAATCTGAATCTAAGACTAAGACTACAGACTAGACCTGCATGGGCCACCACTAAAAACGTGTCACGACCCGCACCCGGAAATTGGGCATGAGTTGTGGGTACGTCCAGCCTACGCCGCAGCATCGGCGGTAGAACGCTGTCTAGGTCACAAACATAGTATATCCTGTCAATAGTCTCAACTCCGTACGAAGGATAATGATAAATAAACCACAGTTCTATAATATACTCAATTACAACTATAAACGTAATGGCACGATGAGAATTGAAAAGAGTTCTATTTAAACCAACCACAAGAAGTCCAACTCAAATCCTGGGTCTAAATGACCTCACAAAGTCATAAAATAATAAGTACAACTCAGTCTCAGTCTAAAAACAATAAATGCTAAAAAAAAAAATCTAAGAACAGGCTGGTAAGTTCTCCTCTAGGATAGGCACCTCCTCTGGGATTTCTGGAGTGCAATCTCCCTCTATACCTGGGCCGTAATAAGTGGGGCAAAAGTCCTCCAGGTCCTCTGAAAATTTTGTTATCCAGTCAGGATTGGAGCGAAGCACAAGCACTAACAGCAGTTTCATTAAATTGACAAAATCTATAAACAGTGTAAGAGATACAAGATGGAAATAAAAGCTGAACATGTGAAGTACTGGAGAAATGAAATAGACAATAGAGCATCTAGCAATGAGCAATAAATAGTGAATGCTAGAACAAGTAAATCTGAATAAAGACAAAACATCTAACTAAGTGGTTGAAATATTAGCTTATTATGTGATCGGCTTGGGACTAGATCAGGCTGGTTATATATGATTAGCTATGATTCTTTTAGGTCAGGCTAACCGCATGGTTAGCTATGGTGCATATAGTGGTCAGGCTAATCATATATAACAGCTATGGAGCATATAAGTGGTCAGGCTGCACCCGACGTGAGAAGTGGGGTGAGCTATGGTACATATAATGTTTGGATATGATCACATAATCTACTAATAGTTCCCCATCCCCCAGCTAGCACGATGGATTCCAACCACGACTCCTCGTGATGGGGATCTAGGGTGCTAACCCGTGTATCCACAGTGTCGGAATCAAGTATGTAATACACTACAAATTATAGAAGTAATCAACCATGAAAACTGTCAGAGAATGTACTCGCCTGTGGTTCTGAGCAAAATGTGGGGATCGATGTCCAAAGTAGGATCACAATGACCTATATATAAGATAACAATATTAAAATGGTGTTTGGAATAATAAAAGTGATTAGCTAATTTGAAATGGGGTGTTAGGCCATTTCTAGGTCTAAACTAGGTGTTACTAAGTCAACTCTAGGTTTTTGGTCAAAACTAGTTAATACCTTGCTTCTAGGTTCATACTAGCTATTGTTAACTAATACTAGTTAAATACACTATATTATATGTTCTATACTTACTAATATTAGATTATATTTAGTAATACTACTAATACTAGCTAATATTCATTATACTAGGTATTATCATTATATATAACTCATATAGTGTGGTATATTGGTATCTTGCTGAAACTAGTTACTATTTCTTATACTATATGCTATCAGTGTGTAAATAACTTACATATATATACTGAGTATATATCTTAACTGACACCAAGGTAAACCAATCCTGAGTTATCCCATACTAACACCCTTAGCATTTACCCACATTTGACTGATACCTACTACTTAACTGACACTATAGTCCAACCCAATATCCCAAACCACCTTACCTTACTGATACTCTAGGGTAGACACAACATACACTACAATTCACACAGTCCTCACAATCACTCACAGGCACTCTGTTTTTCCCCTTACTGAACACTCACCTAGCTATCTACACACAGTGCATACTAACTCTACTTCACTAGTTGATGATACAATCCCTCACTCACACACACCTAATTACCCATGGACACAGATACAGCATTCACAATACTGAAACACAGTTATTAGGATACTCACTGCACACACACACACATAAATATACACCCTGATTTGCCTACTGAACACACAGGACCCTGCTTTCTTACCCTCATAGTTCTCTCACACAGTCACATGTAAACCTACCCACAGAAACTGAAACTCTACACTAATACACTACACTAAGACACAACCAAAACACACAGGTATTTACTGAGAACACAGACTCTCCCTAACCTTTACTGAGAACACCCTATATCCTAACTCAAAACACACAGCTATACATGCTCTACACAACCATATCTCACATGTTCTCTAGTCTTAAGGGGACTAGGATACACAAACACATGTTTTGGGGTGCTCACACAACACATGCCTATTTCCTTACACATTTGCTGAATACATCAGTCCAAGATATAGATTTAATGAGCCATTCACAGTTTCACAGTCTGGAATTTGTTCAGACTTGCACATCCATGGCTTAAGCTTTGAGGCAAACAATATGGCTACTGGCAGGATCCATAGGCACTATGATCCTTGATCACTCACACAGAAATTAAACCTTTATGCACAGAATACCCAGCCACACACTTCCCAACTGTGCACAGTCTCCTTCACTACCTTGATGCATACTCTCACCACTCATACAGGTGTACACAGCAGCCATCAAACCCCCATCTCACTGATACTTAAACACACAGCATTAGTTCTCATTAAACCTGGGAATTATCTCTCCCTCACCCCTATACACAGTCACATTGGCTCTCACTGACACAGGTAGATACACTACACCTTCATAGACACACACTGACAGTATACACACACACAACTTATTTTGACTGATACATAAACACAGCCACAACTCGAGCACCCTTAATTCTTGATATTACTATCTACTGCTCCTTCCCCATCCTTTTTGTTACCCGTGCCCCAAATACATACTACTTATCTCTGCACTTATACAAGGTATCAATGCTGACCTAGCCAGAGTGTGCACAGGCATACATACTTGACACATTAGAACACTAAACCTTGAGGCACGTTCTACAAATTTGCAGTTTGTCGACCTGCACTGGAGAGATGTGCCTGCTGATCAGTTCTGTCCAAATATAGATGCACAAAGGGCTATTGTGGCATACAGATATGTTGTTCCCTGCATATATGATTTACTGTTATTAAGTGATTAATCCCCCTGCTCTAATACCTGAAGCACTGATGCAAGAACACAGCATCTTCCCCATCGATGCACACAGCACAGAAAACTGCTCACTCCACAGGAATCAAACAACCACATATCTACCCCTATGCATATATATATATATCAACATCATACATCGAATTAGGTTATTATTAGGGTAGATTAGATAGGTATTCATCCTTCTTGGCATTTCTACAAACACCTAGCATGCAGAACACGAATTTACATACAACCCATGAATCCCTCTAACCAAAAACCCTAAAACTCGGGTTCAACTTACACAGATGAGATGAAATCAGTCTACATACCAAAATCTAGGGTTAGGGTTCTTAATAATTGGGGAAACAATTGTTGGGGTACTTAATCCTAAACAAAACCCTAAAAATCAAACTCTACACCTTAGGGTGAGTTCCTAATGACCATGATCATCTGAAAACAGAATTAAAACGAATAGAAATAGGGTTTTACCTAGGGAGATGGCTTCCTCAATGGAGATTCTTCTTCTCCAAGGCTTCCTGACCCACGTTCCTTGCTTTCCTTGCTTTGGAGGAGGAGAAAACGGAAGCCCTAGGTTTAATCTCGAAAATGGGGTGGGGAATTGGTTTTCTCTTGTGGAGGCTAGGGTTTCTCTTGTCTACATGAAGGATGGCTTTGTGAGGAGCTTCCTTTTTATATTAAACCTAGTTTTAGGGTTTCTATGCATAGTTTTTAGGTTAAACCCCCTGGCCTTCTCATGTAGAACCTAATAGACTCAGGTTAAGTCAGTCTAGGGTTTTGAGGTCCAATCCTAACATTAGAATTCTAGGGTTTCACTAGAACTAGGTTTTTAAATTAGGGTTTGGCCATTAGGGTCTGTCCTAATGAGTTCTAGGGTTAGACCTAAAACTAAATATTATTAACAACATATAATTACTTTATAAAACTCAGCAGATAAATTAAACACATAATTATTAAAAATAGTAAAATTACATAAATGCCCTTGTTTGGAATTGTGGTAGTGACAGGTCTAACTAAGGGGACACAACACGTACGGTTGCTACTAAGATCACGGCGTAAAAGCCACGCGGGTAGGTATCTATTATGTAGAAGAGGTTGGCGTAGAAGCCAAATGTCCGTCACCATGGCATAGAAGCCAAGTAGGCATAGAAGCCGAACAGGCATGGAAGCCGAGCAGGCATAGAAGCCGAACAGGCATAGAAGCCGAGTAGGCGTGGAAGCCGAGTAGTCGTAGAGACTGAGTGGACGTAGAAGCCGAGTAGTCGTAGAGACTGAGTGGGCGTGGAAGCCGCATGAGCACAGATCCTGAATGGGCGTAGAGGCCGCTGCATATCGTGCCAGAATGGGCGTAGAAGCCGCTTGAGCATAGATCCTGAATGGGCGTAGAAGCCACTGCACACCGTACTGATATGGACGTCTTAGCCGGAATTACGGCTTTTGAAGATATAACCAAATCTCTTGCAGAGATTTGCCATCACCTTATGCATTAAATGCGGAGGCGTGTTTCGAAGGTCTGCAGGCCTTCTATGCACCCGTTGCAGAGACGTGTCTTGAGAGAAACTGTCACCGCCCTGTGCAATTTAGACGTGGAGACGTGCCTCGAATCCCATACGAAGTGCAGCTTTTGACGTGGCAGGCGGTTTGTCTGCTGCGGAGCGTAAAACAGCTCATGTTTGCCTGTGT
Organism: Iris macrosiphon; assembly: GCA_036927795.1. NCBI lineage: Eukaryota > Viridiplantae > Streptophyta > Magnoliopsida > Asparagales > Iridaceae > Iris > Iris macrosiphon. The sequence goes on from JAYESA010000004.1 coordinate 113,207,973, forward strand.
AAAACAGGGCGGCGTATTCCCTTGTACGCAAAAGAGCGGTTTATGCTGAGGGGACTCCTGTAAATGACGGTTTGGTGATGTTTTACCAAATCCTCTGCATTAAATGGTGAGATCCGCCATCATACTGTGGGACGCGTCCCGAGAGGTCTGTCATCATTTCCAGCCGTCGTCTGGGTAGCCGTGCATCACCTTTTGTCAGGAGTCAGAGGTCAGATTCACTGCGTGACTTGACAGGTTCATTTCGGGGAAGATGAAGCGTTCCTCGTACGCTATCACGCTGCTTTGAGAGCGGTTGAGTTTTACGCCATGGAGGCGATGAAGAACTCTGTTTCACGCTGGAGCGGCCTGGACGTACTGTACTTATGTGGATGGTCCTTTGAGCTTTATTCTTCACGCTGTATTTTAGCGGAGAAAACTCTGTCGTACGCTTGATGGCTCTGAAGGCCTCTGCTTATGCTGCTCTGTATCAAGAGGCTGTGTAGCTTTTTCCAGCGTATTTTTCATGCTTCTACACTGGTGAGAAGGATAACCCTCATCGATATCCTAAGGAGATGGATAAGGTCAATGACCCCAAGTACTGCCTATTACATTAATATATGCATCATGATACAAGAGATTGATATATATATATATATATAGAAGAGACGTATACAACAGCTAGTCGACACTAAGGCAATTACCCTCAATTTTGACGATGAGACAGTTACTGCCAACATAGTGTCACTCCAGTTCGGTGACTTCCTAGTGGTGGAAATCCAGGTTGGTGTTATCCCAATTCCAAGGGCAATATTGGAGATCGTTAATCTCCCACCGGTCCATAATCAAGCTGAAGGGTTGGTACTGCTTACTACACATGTGGTTAAATCATGTGGGTTCCTCAGGACCTCCTTCTAGACAGGAGAAAAGAATCTGAATCCCAGAGGAAGGAAAGGAATAATAGGACCATAATGATCCGTAGTGTGAAGAACCACATCACATGTCACATGGTTCTTGCGGTCGCCACCGATGAAGCCTTATCCGACGAAACCAGGTCTGGTAGAACTTATTTATGGACTTATAACCCAGTTCAAGAGGACACTATGCCCTCAACCACTGTTCCTACAGCTCCGGTAGACCCGAAGAAGGTCCGTCCAAGCCTATAATGATGGACAAGATAAAACAAAAGGAGACTCGCTTCGATAAGTCTTTGAAGAAGAATTCTCCTCCAAGGTTAGACAAGCCCTATAAATTTGACATATTAATACACCTCGCCAATACACCCGCAAGGTTGTCAATATTTGAGCTTTTTTGTCTCTCTAAAGAGATCTGAGACGCTCTTAGTAAGGCACTGCAATACGTTAATTCCTATTTAACTCAGATCATGGAGTCAGTTGAAGACCCTGCTGCATCTCTCCATTGCCACGGTGTGATAGAGAAGATCCCTAACATTACCTCTCTCAGGAGGATATGTTTCTGAAAAATAACTGCCATGTCCGACCTCTGTACTATACTGGGTACATTGGTGCTATCAAGGTGGACCGTATGCACATTGATCCTGGTTCATCACTCAGCATAATTTCAAGGATCTTGCTTTAGACCCTCGGTCCTATGCACCGGTTTTCTGCTACCAACACAATAACTTACGTCTTCAATATCGGAAGAAGCTTTCCCTTGGGCAAGATCCATCTAAAATATCAAATAGGCGACCTGAGAACTGAGGTTACTTATTATGTTATCGATTTAGATGTATCCTATAATATCCTGTTGGGACGCCCATGGATACACGAGAATATGATCGTACCCTCTACTTTGCATTAATGCCTCAAGTACGTTGACATCGATGGTGTGGTTAGAACCAATTTAGCCGATGTTGACCCTTTTAAGGGTGTAGAGGTTTACTACTCTGATTATGTTTTATACAAACAAACACACCGAGAAGAAGAAGACAACGCCATCGATGATGAAACTGAAATAGATCCAACTATGATAGGTCCTTTAAAGATCCGTGTTAAGGGTCATGTTAGGGACAATCCTCTTTATCTTGTGGTGAACATTCACAAGAAAGTTAATCACAATGCCCAATATCCTCTTATGATTAATATCCGAAGGAAGTCTAAAAAAGATGACCATCTTTCTGTAAAGAAACTAGAATATTTGGCAATCAACCTTCGCTGCTTCAAGACTCCAGCTCCAGAACCACTTCTTATATGCCAGTCTGAGGCTAAAGAAGAAAAATGCGCTTGAAGAATATATAAGCGCACAACCTGTTGTACCCTCCCTGGATGATGTTATTTCTGAGAAGAAAATATTTTACTTCCTGAATAAAGGACTGCATTTGAACTACTCCGATATCCAATTTCTAAGTAATAGATATTCTCTAGAGTATGGTTTAGTACTGCATCTCTGTATGCCAGTGACAATAGGTCACACAAATACCGACATCTTACCATATGATGGTCTCATCTTTGAAGTTCCAGCAAGAAGAATATGAGACAAACCTATCATCTTTGGTCGGGTAGAAGGACAAAGGTATTTTCTTGTCGACGATCCAAAACCTGCTAATGGTAAAATGCAACTTTACCGTTACAGTCCTCAAGCAAAGGATCTCATCCAGAAGATGGGTTATAAGCTAGAAAGTTACCAAGGCCTTAACTACGGCAAAGGACGACGTCTGTCATTACGTCACTTTGCTCCAAAAGGCAAGCCAGAAATCTACTACCAATAAACTTGGCATGGTTTAGGTTATGTCACTCGTGAAGCAACAACTGAATATTCAGAAGTCAAAGTTGAGATGCTTTCTCACTCCTCTGAATCTTCTATTTGGGATTCTGATTCTAGTAACAGAGAATTATTCAAAGAAACATTGTCTATCAATATGGTGTTAGAAGATCCAGTTGAAGATGATGATCAGTCACTCGAACCATTTGAAGTTGAACCTTGGGCTCAAGAGCTGGAGTCTCAATGGGAGCTATGTTTCGAGCAGCGCAAACCACCTAATGAAGATGACGTAGTTCAAGTCAACTTGGGTAAGGAATCATCTTCCAAGTCAATCTTCATTAGCAAAATTCTTTCTGGAGAAGATCGAGAATCTCTTATACAACTTATAAGAGAATACATTGATGTCTTCGCATGGAGATATGAAGTTATGCCGGGCTTAGATTCCTAAATCGTAATACACTGAATCAATATTCTTTCAAATGCTAAGCCAGTGAAGCAACAACACTGATGGTTTTATTCAGATGTCATGGAAGCAATTGAAGCGGAAGTCAATAAGCTGATAGCAAGCGGCTTCATTCACGAGGAACAATATCCAGATTGGATGGCCAATATTGTTTTCGTCGTAAAGAAGAATGGAAAGATTTGAGTCTGCATAGACTACCGTAATCTAAACTTAGCTTGACCAAAAGATGAGTTCCCTATCAGTGACGTAATGATCAATAACACTTATAGCTTCGAGCGAATATACTTCATGGATGGATTTTCAAGCTACAACTAGATCAAAATATTTTCGGAAGGCGAGAAGCACATATCATTTCGAACACCATGGGGGGTATACTGCTATACAACGATGCCCTTTGGTATAAAAATGCATGTGCATCATACCAGCGAGCTATGAGCACAATTTTTCGTAAATATTTGCGTAAAACAGTAGAATTCTATGTGGACAACATAACAGTCAAGAGTCGTCTCAAAGGCAAACACCTTCAAGACTTGAGAACGGTGTTCGAACTAATGTGTGCACACCAACTCAAAATGAATCCAACTAAGTCCTTTCTTGGAGTCTCCAACGACAAGTTTCTCGGATTCATTATAACTTCAAAGGGTTTTTATCTAGACCTCTAAGAAAACAAGGGCTATCCTTGACCTGTATCCCCCGAGGAATCTCAAAAACCTTCGTGGACTTCAAAGGAGATTAGCATACCTTAAAAGATTTATATCTAATCTTTCTGGATGATGCCAACTGTTCACTCAGTTGATGAAGACAGGAGTCACTTTCATGTGGACTAAAGAATGCCAGCGAACATTTGATGATATCAAGAAATATCTCACTAATCCCCCAGTGTTAGTGGCTCCAGTAGTGGAAAAAACTTTCTTTCTCTATGTTCATGCAATGGATCATTCCCTCGGTGCACTATTAGCCTAGAAGAATGGTGTGGGTCCTGAACAAGCTATCTATTATCTCAGTCGAATGATGGTTGGTGTTGAACACATGTATAATCCTATAGAGAAGGAGTGTCTGGATCTGATATTCGCTATTTAGTAGACGCAATACTACACAACTGGACAAACTATCCATGTCATCTCCCAAGTCAATCTCCTCAGAGTGCTCATAACTAAACCACGAGCACTAAACTTTTGCCTAGTTACATGGGCAATGCTGCTTTCTCCATATGATATTGTGTTCGTTCCACCTAAAGCAATTAAGGGCCAAGCATTGGCCAATTTTCTGGTTGCTCATCTAATACTAGAAATATCCAAACTCTATGACGACATTTTAGATGAAGTGTTGGAGTCAAACACGATATTGAAAACATTAATTTGGCAAATGTTCTTCGACGATGCTTCAAGAACTGGACCCAAAAGCAACATTATCGCAGGAGTGTGGGTGGTATTTGTCTCCCCTAACAATCTAGTTATCTATTGTGCCTATTCACTTATGGAACCGTGTTCCAACAATGTAGCGAAGTATAATGCTTTAATCAAGGGACTCTAGTTAGCTAAATAGCTGGGGGTAGAATATCTTGAAGCATACGTTGATTCTAAGTTGATAATCAGTCAAGTCCGAGGTGAATACGAGGTTCGCCATAAAGACATCGTCCCGTACTACAAGGAACTATTGATATAGCCTCAACCTTCTTAGGATTCTTCATCGAGCATGTGCCTCGATTATAGAATATTGAAGTAGATGCCCTTGCTGGGTTAGCAACATCCTTATCTATCCCAATCAAGACTCAACAATCGATCACAATAATTGGTCAAGAGTAATTTTGCATCAGGAACAACCTGCACACTTGTCAAAGCTACGCTGCAGAGGCAAACATTGATATCAAGGATTGCAGTTCCCATTCATAGACTATGTTGTATACAAAATTCTTCCCGATGATCCAAAAGAAGCTACTTCTATTAAGAGACGTTCCCTCATATTTTACTATGATACAGTTACTAAAATGCAATATCGCCAATCATACGACGGACTTTTGCTACGATGCCTATCAGACGCAGAAGCGAAGCAAGCACTCTGTGAAGCTCATGACGGTACCTGTGGTGCACATCAACCTGATCCTAAGTTACAGGATCGTCTTCGATGCATGGGTTACTATTGGCCCACTATGGTAGCTGATGCTATAGAGTATGTAAGGAAATGCATGGCGTGTCAGATTTATGTCACTTCCACCATCCTTCAGAATTCTTACATCCGATGGCTACGTCATGGCCATTTGAAGCATGGGGCATGGATGTCATAGGTCCAATCAGTCCACCATCATCCAGAGGTTATCAGTTCATCTTGGCTATAACCGATTACTTCACTAAATGGGCGGAAGCCATATCGCTCATTGAAGTATAAACGTCAAATGTGATCAGTTTTATCAAATATCATGCCATATACTATTTCGGTCTTCCTCTACGGATCATCTACGACAATGGTCCGCAATTTGTATGTCACAATTTTTATTTGTTCTGTGAAAAAACCAAATTTAGAACATAGCTTCGACAATATATAATCCAACATCGAATGGATTAGTAAAATCTTTTAATGAAACAATCATCAAACTCCTCTAAATGTTCGTTTCATCTAACAAATGTGACGAGAATGGGAAGCTTGGTGAGTGTCTACGAGCTTACCGAACAATGATTCGAACACCAACTGGCAACACAACATTCTCTCTGGTGTATGGGAGACAAATAATTCTTTCCCTGGAAATCCAGATCCCCTCTCTCTGAATAGCTCTCTCCTATAAGATAGCAACTGAAGACAATCATTGTCTGAGGCTACAAGAATTGGAGGCGCTTGACGAAAAATATCTCTTATCTCAATAGCGTATCGAGTTATACCAAGTACGTATTTCTAAAGCCTTTAACAAAAAGGTAAAAAAAAAGAGTATTTCAAGTCGGTGATCTCGTCTTAGTAGTGAAAAGACTAATAGTCATGACACACTAATCCAAGGGCAAATTTTAGCCTAAATAGGAAGTCCCGTTCGTAGTGGAGTCTGTGTATTCCAACGGTGCGTACTGACTCGCAAAGCCTAACGAAGATATGCTAATGATGTCGGTCAATGGAAAATTTTTGAAGAAGTACTACGTCTAAGTTGGACCTGTATTTTCCATCCCTAGTGGATCATGAATATACAATATTTATATTTAATCCCTAGAATATTAAATATACAGTATTTACTTTTTTATCCTCACCGAGAGATATTTACTCCTGGCAATATGCTTCTAAAAATCTATTATCCGTATTCAAGCATCTTGAATACGTTAGGGATAATAGATCTACTTAAAATCACTCTTTCACAGTGTGGTTAGAAACTTTATCGAAAGTGTCCCTAGTAGTCATTTTGCTGCCTTTAGCATATTGCTAATAACTGTCCCAAAAAGAGTTCATGAAACTCTTATTCACCTCGAGCTATAACCCATATTCAAAAGCCTTGGATACGCAATGGGTAATAGATCCTTAAAAATTCTCCAGTGGAATAAATTCTCAGATCCTACGAAACGCTCTCATTGAGATCATAAAATAAATTTCTTCTAAGCAAAATTTTGTATTCTTAGAGCCCAGTCACTCTAGGAATGTCTTATTTTTGATTCCTAGTTGGATTGGAGATACTCTTTTCTCGAATATTTTATCCCCAGCTAGGCTAAGTTATTCTCATCATTGGTTCACGTCCATATTACAGTAGAAGCATGAAAAATATGGATCCAAGCGTCCAACCACCATGCGTCCCAAGATCGACTCAGAAGAAATCAGGTCGCATAACGACTATGCGGCCCAGAAAAGCAGCTACTATGCGCCGACCGCTTCATAACTAGTGTTTCTGTGTGCCATCAGTGCCATGCGCCACTAAGTAACTAGTGTCCGCATGCACCAGCAGTGCTATGCGCCACTACTCCCTCAAGCATCCCTGCGCCCCAATACTAGCCACATAAAGGCCTGACACAAAGATTATGTCTGACAAAGAATCCTGAAAAAAAAGATTTTCTAGATGCCTCGAAAGATGTAAGCACACTAAGCGACAAGAAGCTCTCGTGAGACTAATAATGACTTCTGACAGGCGTGCAGCACCACGTGTACAAAGCCACATACGTTCCAGACTCCATGCGTCTCTGGCCTCATGCTTTCTAGACTCCATGTGTTCCATACGACTCTAGCCCCATGAGTCCCAAACTCTATGCATTTCATGCGTCTCAGGCCCCATACATTCCAGACTCCATGTGTTTCATGCGTCTCATGCGTCTCAGACTCCATGCGTCCAACATGACAAGGTTCTCTGAGACGAAACTTTCTGTTGCGACTGAAGTGATTCTCATCAACCAAATACGGGCCACGTTTTAAGCTGGCAAAGTCATGCAAACAAAAGGCAAGAACCGTACAGATCCCCAACAACATCAAATCCTAAAAAACGACTACGTGGCAGCTCGGCCTGGACCCAACTATATCCTGTTAAGGAGGAAGAACACGTGGCAACCTGCCCATAACATGCGCCTACAGTTGCAACCGTATTTTCTTAAAGGAGCCTCATGCGACCACCAAACAAAAGCACATGTGGCACCTATAGCCCATCAACATGGTGGCTATAAATAGGAGCAACTTAGACATTCCAATGGCTGGCTGACTTTTTCTGCTTCAGAGACTATACCCCTCTAGGAGAGCTACGTACGTGCACACAAGCTCAAGAGAGAGAGAGAGAGAGAGAAAAGAAGAGAGTATTCCTCCTTCACTTTTCGGACTGTCAACGGAGTAAAAGAGCCGCGGAGTAAAATAGTTGCTGTAGTACTCGATCTCTATCGTCATATTATCCAGATAAAAAATATTGTACTTAGATTTTCTGTCTAGAATTTCTTTGTACTTTTTTATTTGTTGTTAAATAAAAGTTTTCCCAAACTCAATTTCAATGGCAAACAAGATGGCAAATCTACTGGGGACATCCTTCTCCTCTGATGAGAAGGTCGTGACATAGTCCGATACGTCGAAGCTGTGTTCAACCCAGAGGATGCTGGTTGTACGCTTTGACCAGCAAGCCTTTGAGAAAATGCTCTCTGAGGGCGGTGCTTCTCCAAGGCTGGCAAAGCCTAAGAAGACCCACAGGACAAGGGTTGCAAAGGCCGTTATGCCACACCCAACTGCCGAGCGTGCGTTCTCCGTCTCTCTATCTCAGCCGCAGGGAACGCACATTATGCGTCCACACGAGCTGACGCCACTCATGCGACAGCCTTTTTTGACAAGAAAAATGCTCAGTACCGGAAGACCCGCAGGACATAGGTTGCAAAGGCCACTGTGCCACACCCAACTGCGGAGCATGCGCTTTTTGTCTCTCTCTCTGCCACAGGGGACACATATTATGCATCCCCACGAGCTGACATCCTCAATGCGACAGCCTCTTCGGACAAGGAAAGTACTCAGCACTTGAGCTCTGGCAGATAAGAATACTACGATGACAGGAGTTCGAGCTCTAAGACACGTTCTATGCGGCCACATCAAAAGTCGCATAAGGAGGACTATGCGGCACCAGTCGGTAGCCGCAGCCAGATGGCCACATGCGGCCAGAAAAGCCACAAAAGTTCTGTCTTCGACTGAACCTCACGCAGCATTGACTCTATGCGCGATGCTGAGAAAGAAGAAGATGTAAACTTGGAATCTTCATACTACGCACTGGCGCGTGCTTGGACGAAGAAGTCTAGGGCAATGCAAGCTCGCCAAGCTTAAGTAATTGCTCATTCGACCGACCGTCAGTAGGTGCCGCTAACTATGCGTGCCCCTGACGAAAAGTTGTACAAAATCGGCCTATGTGTCCAGCCCGCAGTGGCAATTGGACAGGTTCAGTCTAGAGAGTCTTCCATTAGCAACCTGGGACAAGTTCTTGTACGAACCCCAGGTCAGGAAGCAAAGTCAACACCTATGCACCCATGTGCTCGGTCTATCCGGGTTCATCAGAAGGGTACAAAGGTGAATCATCCCTCGCTTGACTTGCGTAACGCGATCAATCAAAAGCACAAACCGAGGGAAACAACTACGACATTTAAAGTGTCCGAACCAGGGCATCACTGCGCCAACATTATCATCAACTGCCATTGTAACAAAGTAGCGGTACCAGTCGGCATTCCAGCAGTTGTAACCAAAGGCACCCACCCAGCTGCAACATGGAGAACAGGTGAAAGCACCAGAGGAAGATGAGCTGCCCTTCGCCTCATGTTATTCTGTGCAAAAGGCCCCCTCCATAAGGGAAGATCGGAAGTATATTACCTCTATTCCGTCGCTCTCGGCCAACGAGTCAAGAAGATAGATCCAAGGAAGACAGGCAGTGAAACCCGTGAAAGGTGTTTTCCAGGGCACCCACTCAAAGAAGAAGCTGTCAGGCACCGGGGGTAGTTCTTCCTCAGGACCTCACATAGCTACGCAAGTTGGAGGTTGTAATCCCCCCGGACCTCTATGACAATCCGGCGTTCCGACAAGACAAAAATTTCCAAGGAACAGATGCTTCGATCCCTGGGGGTAGCCACCCTGGTCAAAAGGACGCAACTTCCTATGCTGGGGGTAGTGTTCTCTCCGAGTCCGAAGAGGATGTGGCACTACCAACTTTCCTAGATGACTATTCACGGCAAGAGTCCGAGGCAAAAAGTGCGACGTCCACCATCCCATCCATTTCTCCCTATGTGAGAATAACATACATAGCAGGGGATGATCACAGGGCCCAACGATCGACAGTGCCTCAAAACCCTCGAGGATATGATGCAAACCATGAGTGCGTAAATGTAGTCCTTGACCCAGACAAGGCTGGAAATTAAGGTGAATACAGCCTCACAACAATCAAGGGCTTCTGGTCAAGCAAGCCTGGACCCCAGGACAAACGGAGATTCAAATGCAACCGCTCTACCCTCTGGCAGCAATCATCCCCTGCCTGGATTATCTGGCCCTTCCGCAGTCGATGAATCCCGGGAAGCAATATGGGAGGTATGAGAACTCCGAGCCCGCCTACACTCAATGGGCAATCAGGACTCACTGTGCGAGCTCAGGATCCGACAACCGTATCCCCTCGAGTGGAGAGATGTATCGTACCCGCCAAAGTACAAGCCCTTTAACTTGACTTCGTTTGATGGGAAGACATCTTTGATGGAAAGATATCTCCCCGTCAATTCATGAGTTACTTCGAGATGGTGACGGGACATCTGCCTCGCAACGACGCCCTCTTAACCAAGCTCTTTGTCGGAGCATTATCTGGAATAGCCTTCGATTGGTTCTACAGCCTCCAGGATAACTGTATTTTGTCGTTCGACGATCTCAAATGTCTTTTCCTTGCTCGGTTCTTCGACGGAGAAAATGACATGACGATGTCCTCTTTAATATACAACAAACAAAGGGAGAAAGAGTCTGTACGGAAATACATCGAACGGTACAGGCAAGCGGTGCTAAAGTTATCCCTCGGTAACCCCGAGTCCACGCTGATGGACACCTGCCGGAGAAATCTCCTTCCCACAATCAGACACTGGATGTGCGACTCTCAGTTTAAAGAGTGGACAATATTTATCATAAGTGCTGTCGGTGCTGAGAAGAAAGTAAATGACGCCTGCCTTTTGGGAATACAGATCCCCGTCGCTGATGATAGGAGAACAAAATCCTTACAACAACAGCAACAATAGCGCCCAGGATGGCAAAGGGAAGCAGGCTCTCGTTGCCAATATAACCAAGAAGTCCGAGCAAAAGCCGGCAGAGGCTTCGAAGATGATGACGTTATGGCAATCTTCGACATGCTAATGAAGGTAAACAAGCTTCGGCTCCCTGACGTCAAGCATCCTGCTGAGGCAGTCGAGGTGAATAATCCAAAGTACTGCCATTACCATCGATACATCCACCATGCGATACGAGATCGCTACACGCTGAAGTGGTACATCCAGTGTCTGCTCGACACCAAGGCCCTCACCTTAGATTTTGATCACAAAACAGTTGCCGCTAATATGGTATCTCTCCAGTTTGGTAACTTTCTAACAACAGAAGCCCAAGACGGAGTAATCCTGATCCCTCGGGCAACAATGGAGGTTGTCAATCTTCCGCCAGCTCATGACCAAACTACCGGGCTGATACCTCCCACCACATCACGTGGTGAGGTCATATAGGTCCATCCAGATCTTGCTCCAGACTTGATGAAACAGGCAATGCCTTTCGCACCAAGTCCAAGGGCAAGAAGTCCAAGTTCTGCTACACGGTTTCTATCCCTTCCGAAGAAGCTATAGCAGGAACAACGAAGTTGGCCCTGACGTACCAACGAGAGCACGACATCCCTGATGATGGTGTACTCCTAATCACCATATCTGATTCGGCTATATCCCAGCCTCCAACAACGGACAAGTCCAAGAAGAAAGAAAATTGCTTCGATAAACCGCTCAGTGGCTGGAGAAGCCCTACAACTTCGACATCTTGGCACAATTGGTCAATACCCCAGCGAAGTTGCCACTATTTGAGCTTCTCTGACTCTCCAAAGACACTTGGGTTGCTCTGAGTGAGGCATTACAGAATGCCGACACCTACCTGGCGCAAGTCAAGCCATCAACTGAGGATCCTACCGCATGCCCCACTGCAATAATATGATGGAGGCGATACCCAACATCACGTTCTCGTAACAAGACATTTTACTAAAGAACAATCGGCACGATCGTTCTCTATATTATACATGGTACATCGGCGCCATCAAAGTGGACCGGATGCACATCGACCCTGTTCGTCAATCAGCATCATCCCGCAGAGTCTGCTTCAGACCTTGGACATCCCGATGCATCGCGTGGCAGGAACCAATACTGCCATAAGTGGTTTCAACATTGGGAGGTGCTACCCTCTAGGCAAGATTCGCTTGAAGTGTCAGATCGATGACTTGAAAACAACGGTCACCTGCTACGTCATAGAAGTAGACGTATCCTACAACGTCATATTGGGACATCCATGGATACATTACTATATGATCGTGCCATCAACCTTGCACTAGTGCTTGAAGTACGTGGACAATTACGACATCGTCAAGACAAAATTTGTCGATGTTGATCCATTCAAAGGGGCCGAGGCCTATTACTCTGACTCAATCCTCTACAAGCAAGTCCACCAAGATGAAGGTGACAATGATGCCGACGATGAGGCAGAGACTGGGACAACATCGGATGAGCCCTTGAGAGTCCATCTCAAAGCAAGCACTTCCGACACAGTTCCTCCCCTCATGGTAAAACTGTACAGGAAAGCACCTGAATCTCTGGTCGTTCGCCTTCATAGACCAAGTCAACCACTGAAGGAAGATTCGGCACCCATTAAGACTTTCGAACCTCTAGTGGTAAAGCTGTACAGGAGACCTCCGAAGCTGTCGCTCGCACTAGGGGTAGATCTCGGGAAGGACAAACTGGAAGAGTACGTAGTCGCTCATGCTAACGTTCCTTCTCTTGACGATATAATTTCTGAGGATAAGATACCTTATTTTGTGAATAAAGGGATATCTTTGAACTACTCAGAGGTTGCACATCTCGGTATATTATATTCCATGGAGCACGGTCTAGGCTTGCACCTGCATACACAGGTGACTACCACCTATGCAGTAAATCGAGTTTTCCCAGGACAAAACTCCTACATAGTTCCAGCAAGGAAGAGGGGAGACAAACTCATCATCTTCGACAGAGTGAAAAGTCCCTAATCCTCCGTCCCAAAGGAACTGGAGCCATAACTCGATACCGGAAAATACTACTTCACCAGTACAGTTCTCAAACCAAGCACCTGTAAACCCTCTAAAATTTTTAAATTTATTTTAAGTATTTTTATTAAATTATTGAATTTCTTAGAGTATTTTCATAGTTAATTAGAAAATAAATTTTATTGATTTAATTATTTAGATAAATACGCATTTAGAACTATTGCACAAAACTATTATTTTTATTTTATTTTATTTTAGGAATCCTTGTTAAAGGGTGATAGATTTAATAAAAATGAAAAGAAAAAAATAAACTAAAAGAAAAAACTATACTAACTCTTAAAGCAAAACCTTAAACTAAAACCTAAACAAAACCTATTCCTAATCCACCCCCAGCAAACCCAACGAAACTTCCCCCCCCATCCCGATCTTTATCTCTACTCTCTCCATATATATATATATATATATATATATATATATATATATATATATATATCCCTTACCCTAACCCTAGTCCCCGACGACCGAATGCCGTCCACGCGCCCGCACGCACATGTGCACAGCCCCGAACCCATCTTCAAGGTATTATATCTCCCTCATCTCTGATTCTTTTTATGAGCGGTTTGTTCGCGTAAGTTCACAACCTAACCCTCTAGGATTTTCTTCAAGCGGGACGAGTTTTTGTGCCCTGGATTGGTCAAACAATCGACCGAAAGTTGGCCAAAAATTTGACCAAAAACTGTCCAGAATTTTAACCCAAACTCTCATGTTCATGCCCAATTTGCCACCAACCAGTTTAATATTTTCAAAATCTAATTAAAGAGTTTTCTTCTCTATGTAACCGAGAATTTAACAGTTCTTTTAGTTTTTATTAATTTATTTTGTTTGTTAAATTATTCGACCTCCACAACGACCAAAAACTTGGTAATTTAAATTTGAGATTTTGTGATACGGAGTGTGCCCCGCCAAACGGGACCGCCTCATCGCGTACCAATTATACCGAAAGGCGCGTATGACATATCCTGACGTGTGGGCTTTCGTGGAAGTTAATTCGGACGTGTGTGCGTGTCGGAATCAACCCGTATCCGTAAAGTCCCCACATCGCGACTTTTACAAAACACCACCCCACTTTGTGTAAGCTCGTCAGAATACGACGAAACTTGTGCCATTGAATTTGTGGTATTACGCTGGTCCTATGACCCAAGTTTCACATGATTCTGAGACAGTTGACCAAGCCGTCTATTCGCAGGCCCCACGGTTTGACTTGTAGGACAGATTTGTGATCGGCTCACCGGAATCCAAAATTGGACATATCGTTGAGTTCGTATCGACGTTTAGAATTTGTTTGACCTATAATTTGTTCCATTTAGAGACCTTTACCTCTGGCACGTATTTCGGTGCAAAGTGGGCCACATGTGGACCTCGTTTTGACCTGAAATTATTGTTTTGCCCCTGGGTCCAAATTGGACAAAAGGGTAGTATTTTCTGACTATCTCGCTTATTTCAAGACTGTTGGTGATATTAATTTCAGCATCCGAAAACGTTCATTCTGATACCGTACTTCTGATCCCTTGTGCTTGACGTCTTGACGCTTACACTACGCAGCTTTCTTGCCAGGCAACTATACCTTGCCAAATTGCTTACAGTACTTTACATGCTTATCATATTTTCATATATTCATTATATATATATTTTCTTTCAGTCATAATTATATATTCTATATGTTGACACACACTTTGTCATGACCCGCACCCGGTTTAGGGGCACGAGTGCGTGGGTACGTCCAGCCTACGCCGCAGCATCGGCGGTAGAACGCTGTCAAGGTCTTGATACTATCTAGCTAATGTCACACAAACATCCAATCTCCATAAGGAGGCACGGATGACACAAATAAACGAGCACATACTCAATACAGGATTACAACACGATAAGATAACGAACATAAATTAAATACAACACAAGTCAACAAAGCAATAACTTATCTCAACAATATCCAAGTCTCATAAAAATTGCCGGAGACAAATCCGGTACCAAATAGTCTACTGAAAGAACTAACTAAAATATAGTAATTTCCGGCTAGGCCTCTTGGAATCACAACTAACTATCAAGCCCAAGTGCAGCTACTCACCATATGGTCCATAAAGTGTCGGACAGCGGTCCTCTAAGGCATAGTCTGGAAAAATATTTCCAGTCAGGAAGGAGCAAAGCACAATCTCAAATAATAGTTCCATTTAATTGATAAGTACTATAAAGTAATAAACATGTCATGCTAGCTACTGAGAAGACAGTGAAATAAATACAATGGCAATTAAAGAGAGACAGGCAATATAAAGAGACAGGCAATAGGCAATATGATACAGTCAGTGCATGTATAAAAATGAAAAGAACAAGAACAATATCATATACGGGTGATGTAGTATATGATTTAAATAGGGAACTGTAATCTATTCTAAGTGTTTGAAATAGTAGTTTCAAAATGTGATCGGCTTGGGATCATGTAGGATAGCTACAGGGCCTGGCTAATCATGGGTGAAGAGCATGATTAACACTTATAATTTCTATACTATAATAAGAGGTTATGATCACATTTCTTACTAACTACTTTCCCGTCCCCAACTAGTACTGTGGATCCAACCATGACACGTCACGATACACGAGCAAGTCCAGTCTAGCATGTACGATGTCTAATATACATGTCGTGTACAATGTCAATACGATATCAATGTAACATCTCATGACTGCAGATCCAAGCTATACTAGTCCGTGTAGCACAGTGTCAAGGATTCAGTTGTAATATTTTAAGATTATTAAACTTTATAGGAATTATCAAAAATTGGAAATTATCAGAGAATGTACTTGCCTCGGGTCCTTAGCTGGTAATTATTGATGTCCTGTTCCAGAGTATCCCCTGGGTAAACCAACAGTCCTATAGACATAACACAATATAACATTTGCATCAGAAGCTACGCTAACACACAGTCAAAACACTGGCCTCAGGGCCATGTCAGGCAGGGCACTAGTCAACTAGGGTCATCTGGCAGACAGACATCTAAAACACATTACATATTTAATCCTTAATACCTACCATATATATATCAAGTAAACATACTGTTAATAATTAAACATAATACATATATATTGTTATTCCAAAGTATACAAAATAGGTATAACTGTATGTACATAGTGGAAGTATATATTATTTGTTTATGAAAAAAATGTACATAAGTCCCATTATAAGAATATATATATTTATACATTTATACCAAAATATGTATTTTATTATATGTATTCTATATGAAATATACCAAAATAATACATATTTAATACACATAGCAGAACACGTATTTATATATACCAATCATATATATATTGAAAGTATATAAATGTATGTACAAAATATATATATTAATATATACACTAATACTCATTATACATATTTGAAAATATACTAAGTATATATATACAAAATATATATATACATATACCAAACATTATATATTTTTATACCAAAATACGTATATATATCATATATATGCAAAAGTACATATTAGAATATACATATATTATGTATATTTATACACATTAAATATATCTACATTCATTAGATATATACACATTAATATATATATATATTAATTAGATATACATACATGTATATCTATACACATTAATTAGATATATAAACATGTATATATACGTATGTACATACGTTCCTCATTTATACACATACATGTATATACGTATGTACATTACATATATATTTATTAAATCATACATATACATACTAAAACTATACCTATACATTAATTAATAAACACAATACATATACATATATCAATATATACGTAACCGTATATATGTATTTATATATATACATTACACATACATGTGAGATTGGAAGAGGGAGAGGAGGAAGAAGAAGAACTCACTGTGAAGGGGCTCACTGGCCGGCCGGAGGAGGAGACAGCGCCGGACCGGTGGTGGTTGGCCGCCTGAGGGAGGATGAGGGGCTCGGCAATGGAGGAGGCCGGACTGGAGAGTTGGCCGGGGAGTTGAACGCAGAGGGGGATGTCCGGGGAGCACAGTAGCGGGTCGGAGAGGGATGTAAGTGGTGGTGGTGATGGTGATGGTGGTGGCGGTGTATGAAGATGGTGGTGGAGGGAGTTGCCGGCCGGAGTACAGGGAGAAGGAAGAGTGGGGCGAATGGAGGAGGAGCTCGACTGGATCAGCAGGGAGTCGGGGTCGGCTGTCAGCGGCCCGCCGGAGAGTTGATGGGAAGGTCGGGGACTCGGTCGGGTGCAGAGGGCTGGCCCGAGGAAGATCGTGCGGGAGGAGCAGCAAAGGGATGGGGTAGGGAGGAGCACAACCGGGGAGTTGGCCGCCGGAGGGATGTGCCACGAGGAGGAGGGGAGTCGGCGGGCTGATGGTGGATGGATGGATGATGGGAGGAGGAAATGGAGGGAGCAGTCTCGAGGAGGTGTTGGCCGGCTGATGGCCAGGGTCGAACGGCTCGGCCGCCGGGCTGAACGCCGGAGTACAGAGAGAACCGCCGGAGAACAGGAATCGGGTTTGGGGACCGTCGGGTGAACAGTAGGGGGTGAACAGTGTTCCCCCCTATTGAAATTCAAATTTCAAATGAAAAGGAAAGAAGAAGGAGAAAGGAAGAACGAGAAGAAAAGAGAAGGAGAAAATAGAAGAAGAAGGGAAGAGGTTGGTTCCCTACGTTGGAGAGAGAAGAGGAGAGAGAGAGGTGGGGGCTTGCTTGGGGATGTGGGCTACCTAGGTTTTCTAGGGATTAGGGTTGATGTGATATTTAAATAGGGGAGAGGGTTTTGATGGAGGGTGAGGATGCTCCCAATTAAATGGGTGGTCCAGATTAAACATGAAGGAAATTTCAAATGGAGGAAAATGCAATTTGGTCCACAAATAATTAACCTTTCCATTTGGTCTTGGACAATGGGGTGATGACACCTACAATTGAATAATTGCGACTTAGCCCCTTAAATTCGGGAAATTGCACAAACACATAAAATGACAAAAATTTGGCGGGCAATTCGAGGTTCGGTGTTTTGTAGGGTCAGGGGGCGCGGTATGATCGGTGTGGGCTCAATTAGCAGGGCACTGGAATTAAATCGGGATTTCAGAATTGGTTTAAATAGTATCCTCAATTTAATTAGAAATAAAATACAAGTTGTGTTCTAAAATTAATTAGGAGTATATGGGACCAAAATCAGGTCAGGTCATCAATACAAATAATGAAGAAGACTCAGAACAGAATATTACCCTAAATTGGGCCGCACGAAAAATAGGTCAAGATTGCCTCCAATTTTAATTGGAACGCACAACGATACAAGAATAAGAATTTATTAAATAACGTCCGCGACGATTTTTGTGCGGCCAGAATTAATGCACAGGGAGCATAATTATGAGTTGCAAAAATAGCAGAATGGAAGGCGGGCATGTCTAGGGCAAGATGGTGAAATTTGTTTGGAGACAAAAGATAGGGTAGTGCTCCAAATATCGAAACAAAGGCAATGCGCAATAATTAAATAAAATACGGTAATTAATTACAATCTCCAAATATTAAATTCTAGATAAAATAATAAAATCCAGAATTCTATAATTCGGACAGGTGGTCATCTACTGGGCTTCTAGGTCAAGTCTACTAGCTCAAAAATAAATAAACACTGCATATAATAGTATATTTAAATTACACATCACACATATTTATTCAAAACAAATAATTATCACGCAATTACTTAATTATAACTACCATAATATTAAATATTGTAAAAAGTTAAAATTACCCCTGTTTTCAGAATGTGGTAGTGACAAGTCTACCCACCTTAAAAGAATTTCGTTCTCGAAATTTAAAATCCTCATAGTAGTGTTTATCATACACATTATTATTTTCCTCAAATTTTAAATTCATAAATCACGAAATCAGGTAATAATCCACAAGGTCTTTTCACAATTTGTCAAAAATTCTGAAATTACTGCATAACCTGGAAAATCCTCGAAATAGAATCAAAGTCCATTTTTATCAAAAATTTTCCCGAAATTTAATTAATAATTCAATACTCGAATTTAATATTCAATGCACAATCATAAAAATGTAATCTCGTCTCACAAGTTTATTCATCAAATTTTATTTCTCGATTTTCTCTTCCTCAAAATACTCAACAAATGCGATACTTAAGGATTCTCCAAATGCAACATCCCATGTAAAATTCTAAAATTCATAACTTGCAATTTAATAAATATATTGATAAATCTCCCAAAATTTCCAAAGTTAATAACCAATTTAAACATGTCATAATCTTCCTGGAATTAATAACCCACAAATTATGAAATATTAATTTCTTACCCTCTATTTAAATCAATGGTTATCCTCGAATTTAATCATCTTGTCTCTCCTGTCAAGTTAATCCCTTTCATGAATCTTCGTCATGGTTAAACCCCAATAATCATGGTCTAAAAATCTTTCCTACAATCATACAACATGCAACCTAAGGGGAATATGTACGGTCATGGTGTCTTGTCATGGTATTGCAGTCTCTATATCAGGGGTACCATTAACTACATTCTAACAAGAAATCATGCATACAAGCTACGGTACTAGGGTATCAATCAATCAATCAAATAGGGAGGGACAGAAGGAAGGAAATAACAGAACCTGCTAACACATTACCTGTAGTATCGGTCTCCTCGACCGTCATCGCAAATGCCCCGCCCTGCTGGGGTGGTTCCCTTCGCGGGTGCTGAGCAATATACGGTTCCACAGGTAGCCTAACTGGATCTCTATAATCCGAAACTGCGCGCTGGCCGGAAAGATAAGGGGCTAGAAGACAATCCCTTACTCGATGTCCCATAGCGCCGCAGTGCAAACAAAGTCCTAGCCTCGTTCTACAGCTCTCCCAAAGATGACCTGGCTTCTTACAGAAATGACAAGTCTGCTGTGTCTCTCTCGGAGGCTGTTGCTGATTCTGTTGAACACGGACTGGTGCCTGGTACTGTTGTTGATACTGATACGCCCATGGATGTTGCTGGATAGGAACTGGTGCTAGGTACTGCGGTGGATGCTGAATTGTCCATGGTTGTTGCTGAATATGAAATGGTACTTGGTACTGCTGTTGGTGCTGAATACGGGGATGCTTGGCCGGTCCTGCGCTACCATTCGTATCTCCCAAAGTATTGTGACTTCTCTTAGGCCGGAGATCCAGATCCTCTTCTGCAATCTGAGCATCCATCAAGATAGCCTCAAAGGTAGCGGTACGATGACCAGAAGTACGTGACCTAATCTCTCTCGTCAGCCCCTTTCTAAATTTTTGGGCTCGATCTCCTGGGTCACGAATCATAGACGATGCAAAATGGCTCAATCTACAGAATTCTGCAGCGTACTCGTCGACCGACATGTTTCCTTGAACCAAGTCATGAAACTGACTTTCCAAGGTTCCCAATGCCACGTCGGGAAAGAACTTCTCCTTGAAGAGTTCCTTGAAGGTCTCCCAAGTAAGTCCTTGTGCAGTAATTCTCGGCTCTGTGCGATACCACGTGAGTGCGATATCGAACATCTGACTGCCAGCGGCTTCTATTTGCAAGTTCTCCGGAATCTGGGTCAATCGCAGGCTTCTCTCTATATCCTCTAGCCAGTCGTCAGCGTAGAGTATTCCTTCGGTGCCTTTGAACTCTCGAGGCATCATTCTTTTGAAATCCACTATAGTGCCTGATCTCTGCTGTTGCTGGCCAGGAAACTGCTGGTACTGTGCTCCTCTCTCCAAAGCTTGGAGAGTCACTTGATGAGCATTCTCCATGTTTTCTTTCATCAGCTCGGTTTGTGCCTGGTACGCTTCTGCTTGCACCCTCTGAGCCTCAGCTTGAACTCGCTGAGCATCTGTCGTCACTCTCTGGGCATCTACCATGCCTTGGATCAAAGTAAACATCTGCGTTCCGTCAATGGGCAAACCTCCGGGAATCGGAGTCGGCGGAGGCGGAAGGTTGTCCGTCACAGCTGCGGCAATCTTCTGAACAGGTGGAGGAGGAGGATCCCCGATAGGTGCAGATACAACTACGTGCATCGGAGATGTAGGAGGAACTACGGCTGTCTGTCCCTCAGGTGGAGAGGTGGCAGACCCCTCTAAAGCTGATGTTCCCGCTCTCATAGATCGTGTCTTCGGCGGCATCCTGAAGACAGACCCAAAAGAATCAATTTAGGCAAAAATGTGATATCATCAAGGAAGGACAGTACAGTTCTAAAGAAGCAACATTCAAGATAAAAGATTGGAAATAAACCCTAGTTGTGATTGCACAGGTCAAAGGTGCATCTAAGGTTTGATACCTTTATCCCCTAGGTATCACAGTTCTACTTGAAACATACTCACTGCTAGCTTCCTTACCTACTGTAATCGTCGATGCTAGTTATTCTTATCACTCAAATGCATAGCAATTTCAACACACTATACTAAGTACTGCTCTCTCCAATACAATCCTAGATGGACACCTAAGCCAGTTGGCAGTGAGATCTCAATCATGCTTAAGCCAACAGATCCTTACATGCATCTCATCTACTTATATAATAATATATCTCTCTCACTATAAAATCCTATCCTCAAATAAAATTCCTCAAAATAACTCCTCGAATAAATTTTAAAGTATAAATGCATACACTTTCCTCAAGGTTAATTATTTAAATACTGAAATAAAACTTAATCACCTCCAAAATCCTTACAATATTGTCTATGTTCATCAAATTGAATCTGAATTCCTCAAAATTTTAATAACAATATCTCAATCTTCTCAAAATTCAAAAATTTGAAATTCATTTTCAATCTTCAATTAAAAATTTAAATCCACCTTCTGTAGTCCAATAGCTCTAATGTTAATCATTTTCACTGTCCTCATCGACATGTGTTATCAGATAATACCATAAATCAGTCTACAAAAATCATCTTAATATAAAATCAAACCCTATAATGAAACTAAAATCCTAATTTAATACCTAATTAACAATAATCAAATTCAACATCAATAAGTGAGAATGGACGGAACAAGGGAATGATTTAAATTAGAAATTTTAACAAGATTCTCAGGGGTCATCCCAGGAATCTCTCAATGAATTGTGATTGAGTATTCGCTCTCGTCCTAGTATCCTATGTCCTAGGTTCTATCGCAGGCACGCAGAAGTATAACAAGGATGCCACACTACTACGACATCGCACAACTCGCGAAGTCTGACCTGCATGGGCCACCACTAAAAATGTGTCACGACCCGCACCCGGTTTAGGGGCACGAGTGCGTGGGTACGTCCAGCCTACGCCGCAGCATCGGCGGTAGAACGTTGTCAAGGTCTTGATACTATCTAGCTAATGTCACACAAACATCCAATCTCCATAAGGAGGCACGAATGACACAAATAAACGAGCACATACTCAATCACAGGATTACAGCACGATAAGATAACGAACAAAAATTAAATACAACACAAGTCAACAAAGCAATAACTTAACTCAACAATATCCAAGTCTCATAAAAATTGCCGGAGACAAATCCGGTACCAAATAGTCTACTGAAAGAACTAACTAAAATATAGTAATTTCCGGCTAGGCCTCTTGGAATCACAACTAACTATCAAGCCCAAGTGCAGCTACTCACCATATGGTCCATAAAGTGTCGGACAGCGGTCCTCTAAGGCATAGTCTGGAAAAATGTTTCCAGTCAGGAAGGAGCAAAGCACAATCTCAAATAACAGTTTCATTTAATTGATAAGGACTATAAAGTAATAAACATGTCATGCTAGCTACTGAGAAGACAGTAAAATAAATGCAATGGCAATTAAAGAGAGACAGGCAATGTAAAGAGACAGGCAATAGGCAATATGATACAGTCAGTGCATGTATGAAAATGAAAAGAACAAGAACAATATCATATACGGGTGATGTAGTATATGATTTAAATAGGGAACTGTAATCTATTCTAAGTGTTTGAAATAGTAGTTTTAAAATGTGATCGGCTTGGGATCATGTACGATAGCTACAAGGCCTGGCTAATCATGGGTGAAAAGCATGATTAACACTTACAATTTCTATACTACAATAAGAGGTTATGATCACATTTCTTACTAACTACTTCTCCGTCCCCAACTAGTACTGTGGATCCAACCATGACACGTCACTATACACGAGCAAGTCCAGTCTAGCATGTACGATGTCTAATATACATATCGTGTACAATGTCAATACGATATCAATGTAACATCTCATGACTGCAGATCCAAGCTATACTAGTCCGTGTAGCACAGTGTCAAGGATTCAGTTATAACATTTCAAGATTATTAAACTTTATAGGAATTATCAAAAATTGGAAATTATCAGAGAATGTACTTGCCTCGGGTCCTTAGCTGGTAATTATTGATGTCCTGTTCCAGAGTATCCCCTGGGTAAACCAACATTCCTATAGACATAACACAATATAACATTTGCATCAGAAGCTACGCTAAAACACAGTCAAAACACTGGCCTCAGGGCCATGTCAGGCAGGGCACTAGTCAACTAGGGTCATCTGGCAGACAGACATCTAAAACACATTACATATTTAATCCTTAATACCTACCATATATATATCAAGTAAACATACTGTTAATAATTAAACATAATACATATATATTGTTATTCCAAAGTATACAAAATAGGTATAACTGTATGTACATAGTGGAAGTATATATTATTTGTTTATGAAAAAAATGTACATAAGTCCCATTATAAGAATATATATATTTATACATTTATACCAAAATATGTATTTTATTATATGTATTCTATATGAAATATACCAAAATAATACATATTTAATACACATAGCAGAACACGTATTTATATATACCAATCATATATATATTGAAAGTATATAAATGTATGTACAAAATATATATATTAATATATACACTAATACTCATTATACATATTTGAAAATATACTAAGTATATATATACAAAATATATATATACATATACCAAACATTATATATTTTTATACCAAAATACGTATATATATCATATATATGCAAAAGTACATATTAGAATATACATATATTATGTATATTTATACACATTAAATATATCTACATTCATTAGATATATACACATTAATATATATATATTAATTAGATATACATACATGTATATCTATACACATTAATTAGATATATAAACATGTATATATACGTATGTACATACGTATGTATATTACATATATATTTATTAAATCATACATATACATACTAAAACTATACCTATACATTAATTAATAAACACACTACATATACATATATCAATATATACGTAACCGTATATACGTATTTATATATATACATTACACATACATGTGAGATTGGAAGAGGGAGAGGAGGAAGAAGAAGAACTCACTGTGAAGGGGCTCACTGGCCGGCCGGAGGAGGAGACAGCGCCGGACCGGTGGTGGTTGGCCGCCTGAGGGAGGATGAGGGGCTCGGCAATGGAGGAGGCCGGACTGGAGAGTTGGCCGGGGAGTTGAACGCAGAGGGGGATGTCCGGGGAGCACAGTAGCGGGTCGGAGAGGGATGTAAGTGGTGGTGGTGATGGTGATGGTGGTGGCGGTGTATGAAGATGGTGGTGGAGGGAGTTGCCGGCCGGAGTACAGGGAGGAGGAAGAGTGGGGCGAATGGAGGAGGAGCTCGATTGGATCAGCAGGGAGTCGGGGTCGGTTGTCAGCGGCCCGCCGGAGAGTTGATGGGAAGGTCGGGGACTCGGTCGGGTGCAGAGGGCTGGCCCGAGGAAGATCGTGCGGGAGGAGCAGCAAAGGGATGGGGTAGGGAGGAGCACAGCCGGGGAGTTGGCCGCCGGAGGGATGTGCCACGAGGAGGAGGGGAGTCGGCGGGCTGATGGTGGATGGATGGATGATGGAAGAAGGAAATGGAGGGAGCAGTCTCGAAGAGGAGTTGGCCGGCTGATGGCCGGGGTCGAACGGCTCGACCGCCGGGCTGAACGCCGGAGTACAGAGAGAACCGCCGGAGAACAGGAATCGGGTTTGGGGACCGCCGGGTGAACAGTAGGGGGTGAACAGTGTTCCCCCCTATTGAAATTCAAATTTCAAATGAAAAGGAAAGAAGAAGGAGAAAGGAAGAAGGAGAAGAAAAGAGAAGGAGAAAATAGAAGAAGAAGGGAAGAGGTTGGTTCCCTACGTTGGAGAGAGGAGATGAGAGAGAGAGGTGGGGGCTTGCTTGGGGATGTGGGCTACCTAGGTTTTCTAGGGATTAGGGTTGATGTGATATTTAAATAGGGGAGAGGGTTTTGATGGAGGGTGAGGATGCTCCCAATTAAATGGGTGGTCCAGATTAAACATGAAGGAAATTTCATGTGGGGGAAAATGCAATTTGGTCCACAAATAATTAACCTTTCCATTTGGTCTTGGACAATGGGGTGATGACACCTACAATTGAATAATTGCGACTTAGCCCCTTAAATTCGGGAAATTGCACAAACACATAAAATGACAAAAATTTGGCGGGCGATTCGGGGTCCGGTGTTTTGTTGGGTCAGGGGGCGCGGTATGATCGGTGTGGGCTCAATTAGCAGGGCACTGGAATTAAATCGGGATTTCAGAATTGGTTTAAATAGTATCCTCAATTTAATTAGAAATAAAATACAAGTTGTGTTCTAAAATTAATTAGGAGTATATGGGACCAAAATCAGGTCAGGTCATCAATACAAATAATGAAGAAGACTCAGAACAGAATATTACCCTAAATTGGGCCGCACGAAAAATAGGTCAAGATTGCCTCCAATTTTAATTGGAACGCACAACGATACAAGAATAAGAATTTATTAAATAACGTCCGCGACGATTTTTGTGCGGCCAGAATTAATGCACAGGGAGCATAATTATGAGTTGCAAAAATAGCAGAATGGAAGGTGGGTATGTCTAGGGCAAGATGGTGAAATTTGTTTGGAGACAAAAGATAGGGTAGTGCTCCAAATATCGAAACAAAGGCAATGCGCAATAATTAAATAAAATACGGTAATTAATTACAATCTCCAAATATTAAATTCTAGATAAAATAATAAAATCCAGAATTCTATAATTCGGACAGGTGGTTATCTACTGGGCTTCTAGGTCAAGTCTACTAGCTCAAAAATAAATAAACACTGCATATAATAGTATATTTAAATTACACATCACACATATTTATTCAAAACAAATAATTATCACGCAATTACTTAATTATAACTACCATAATATTAAATATTGTAAAAAGTCGAAATTACCCCTGTTTTCAGAATGTGGTAGTGACACACTTGACACATAGTATCATGGAAGGAAAGGACAGTCAGTAGGCGTATGGGCTACTCACTCTGGTAAACCATAGTAACTAGCACGCACTACGGTAGTTGTGTCGTGATGGTCGCTATCTTCGAGGTATGTCAATTTCTGGTGTCGTGATGGTTGCTACCCTCGAGGTATGATGGCTTCTGATGTACATGGACGCGTGTGTGAGTTGTGAGATAGATAGAGTATCCTACACATGCCCATACGTCGAAAAGTTGTCCTCATTATGCATTTTTATATAGATTGTCTAGTACAACGTACTTATATATTTTCTGTCTATTATACATGTTTTACTGTATTCAATTGACATGCTTCTATGTATCTTGTTACGTCCCTCTGAGGACCTGGTCCCTTTCCAGGTGTAGGCGATCTTGACTATTCGCAGAAGCACGGATCAGGACTTGCTACTTCTCTCTCTTTCGAGGAGGCCTTCTCTTCGAGCCTTATTGTTTATTAGATATACTTATTTTGTTTCTCTTATATTCTAGTTTGGTAGTGGGTGTCTCCACCCAACTACTTATTCTTATCAAGCATTTTATACTTGATTCAGTTATATAGTTGATTGGTTATATTTGTTATTCATAATACATCGTACGTATGTGTTATGGTTTCCATATATTGGAGTTGCCATATACATACGGCTGTCATGCTTACGTATTCCTAGTCCTACATATTTTGGGACTGGAGCGTGACATATTTTTATGGTGGCCTATGCAGGTCGAGAGCATATTGTCTCGGTTACGTTACTGTATCGAGCAAGCCTGCGCATAGGATTAGAATATAGGATCTCATCCACTTATTTAATCACCTCCCTTGATTTTATTTCGTACTCTTATTTGATAGCTTGTATTGCATCTTGCTTGATCCTTTCACAACGTTAATATTATCTTTTCTTTCGTGCTTGATAGGGGTTAGGAAGATGACTTATACTAGGTATATACACTCTATTGTTCAATAACACTATTAGTTCAATTCTTGTAAGTTGGGTAGTATGCCTCATAACCTAGTATCACATAGTCCTTTTGACCTGTTAATGAAGTATAATTGAATGACACCAACTATAGGCTTGCATAAGAAGATAGTGTTTACCCAGACTGTAGAACTTAGAGGCCTATACCCCCTATTTGGTCAACTAGAGACTTAGACAAGAAGTTAGTATGACAACCGTAGAGGCACAACACCGGTCGAGTCTTATCTTCTTTGTGAAATTGAATTATTTTGTACCTTCCTTCATCATAATCCAGCGTACTTATATTTTCTGGAATACCTCGACTTATGTTGCTATTATAGCCTAGTTTTGCAAGCTTATTCTTTTATCAAGCTTGTTCATGATATATGTGTTATTGGAGACACCTACTAATACATTGTCTAAATCAGAATCAATGTATTACGGTCTGATCAACCTTAATGCACTTGGTTCGCTCTTCGCATGACTACTTTACGTGGATTGAGATATAGTTGACTCAGCATGTTAGACGAATATACTTGTCCTTTAGACATGTTCGAGCATATCGTATCGGTTACATAACTATACTGTTATGAGCATGCGAATAGAAATTTACCAAAATAAGATTTCAATCCACAACTGCCTTGACAACTCTCTTTTTGAATTCTTTAATCGCCTCGAACCCCATACTTGTATTCTATCACCTCCTCATTGAATTCTTTATCATTATTTTTCGTCTTCCCCTATTTCGGAAAGACGAACGCTCGTACTTGGTATACGTTTGATATATAGATAGTACTAGATATACCCCATAGGCCAATCACATTACTTGGTGACTATCTTTTGTAATTAAGGGCATATCACAAGGTAATATTTTTGGTGTTAAAACTTTTGAGGATATATTGATATTTTAACTAGATGGCATACCTACGATGCTAATGGATGACACGGGTAGCAGTAGTACTATTCTCTTTCCTATCACCATCTCGTCCCCTTGGGTTGCTCATCTTCTCTTCCATATCCATTCCTTGTCCCATGCTTAATTCTTTCTATCGTAGTTGCATCTTTTCATGCCATCATGAATTATTGATTTACTTCAACCTCACCCTTTATTTTGTTAGTTAAAACATAACCTGGTTAGTAATAATTAATAACTAAAAGATGAGTTCATGATAACCCTTATGTACATACACTATAACAATATCTGTATTCTCTTATTATTTTTAAACCTTAAGTAGAATCCTTTAGTCTAACATGAATTAGTTGGATTGTTGAAATAGTTCATACTTCTAATAGTTTTATTAAGTTAGTCAAGACCTTAATTGTTGCCCTAAAACTTAGACTAAGCTTAGGAAAGAGTTGAAGGCACTTGTTACGAACTGATGACTATGACAAATCATTAGCGAGGTAGCAACAGCTGCAGCTAGACCATTATAGTAGAGTAATCGAATTATTTGCAGACATATTGGCCAGGTGGCGTGGCAGTATTAGACTAAGATACTTGACGGTTACAGAGAAAAATCATGGTTATGAGATTCCAGACAAGTATCCCAAAAATTTTGACCCAATGAATAAATTTGTCTTACAACCTAGATAATAGCCTCAAAAGACTTTGACTACTAGTAGAATTCTTGTAAGTTGGGTAGTGTAGACGAGTTAGAGGATAAAATAATAATGTATAGACAATAAGGGAGAAAAGTGTTAGGGTGGCTGACCATAACCTTTTAGGAAGCGCTATAAGCTAGCAATAAAGTGTTAATAGCTATAGTGATTGGGTTAGTATTAATTTTGAGGACACAATTATTGTAAGTTGGGTTGAATGTAAACCCCCTAAAAATTTTAAATTTTATTTTAAGTATTTTTATTAAATTATTGAATTTCTTTAGAGTATTTTTATAGTTAATTAGAAAATAAATTTTATTGATTTAATTACTTAGATGAATACTCATTTAGAATTATTGTAAAAAACTATTATTTTTATTTTATTTTATTTTAGGAATCTTTGTTAAAGGGTGATAGATTTTTAGAATTTATTTTTGTGTATAAATATTTTTTGGATTTATAACCCCATCCATATAAGTAAATATATATATGTAAATAATATATATTTATTAATAATATATAGTTAATAATAGTAATAGTAATAGTAATAATAATAAAAAATAATAATAATAATAATAATAGTAGTAGTAGTAGTAGTAGTAGTAGTAGTAGTAGTAGTAGTAATAATAATAATAATAGTAATAATAATAAAAAGAAAAAAAAATAAAAAGAAAAGAAAAAAAAAAAAGAAAACCTAAATTAACTCTTAAATCAAAACCTTAACAAATCCTATTCCTAATCTAACCACAGCAAACCCTCCCCCAGCAAACCCAGCGGAACTCCCCTCATCCCGATCTCTCTTTCTACTCTCTCCCTATATATATATATATATATATATATATATATATATATATATATATATATATATATATATAAACCCTAACCGAAACCCTAACACTAACCCTAGTCCCTAACGACCGGCGATCGACCGCAGCCGCATCGGCGCCGCAGCGCCGCCGTCCCCCGCCGCCGCAGCCGCGGCGACCGCACGCCGTCCGCCCGCCCGCGCGGGCATGTGCACAGCCCCAAACCCATCTTCAAGGTATTATATCTCCTTCATCTCTAATTCTTTTTGCGAGCGGTTTGTCCGTGTACGTTCACAACCTAACCCTCTAAGATTTCCTTCAAGCAGGACGTGTTTTCGTGCCCTGGATTGGTCGAAAAATCGACCGGAAGTTGGCCGAAAAACAGACCAAAAACTGTCCAAAATTTCAACCCAAACTCCCATGTTCATGCTGTCACTACCACATTCTAAAAATAGGGGTAATTTTGTCATTTTATTTATTATAAGTATTGTGTGTATTTATTATAAATAATTGCATGATATGTGTGTGTGTGTGTGTGTGTGTGTATATATATATATATATATATAGTGTTCTTTAATGCATGAGTTAGTAGACTAGACCTAGAAGCCCACCAGATGAACCCCTGACCAAATTATAGGATTATGGTTTTAATTAGTACATTTTCAGGATTTATTATTGGGGATTATAATTTATTATTGTGATTTTATTGGATTGTTGTACCTTACCGTTGCTTCGATATTTGGAGCACTTCACTAGCTTTTGTCTTCCAACAAATTTTACACCCTTGTCCTATATGTGCTAGCCTTCCATTCTGACCTTTGTGTAACTTATAAATATGCTCTATTGTGCTTCATTTTAGTCGCACAATATTCGTCGCAAATATTTAATTGTATTTCTAAATAAATCAAACTTTGCATCTTTGTGCGTTCCAATCGAAATTGGAGACACAATCTTGACCCATTTTGTGCAATCCAAATTATGATAATATTCTATTCTGAGTCTTCTACGTCCATGATACTTGTGTCCCACCTAATTTTAACCCTATGTACTTCCAATTAATTTTAGAACACAATTTATATTATTTTTAATTAAATTGGTGTAAGGACCCAACTCAACCCAAAACTAGACCCAACACCAAACCAAACCCCCATTCACACCCTCAAGGATCATACTAAATATCACACGCCCTTTTTACCCACTACATCACACCAAACATGGTGTTTTCCCTTATTTAATCCAAATTCCCACTTTCTTTGCAATTTTCCAATTGTTGAGGACTTTTATGCAAAAGTGCAATGAGGTGTCACCATCTTATTGGTCAAATCCAATGAAGAAAACCTCATTCCTTCTTTGACCGGTTCAACTCTCTCTCTCTCTCTCTCTTCCCTTTTGTTTGTGCACTTTCCTTCATACTAAATCATGGCCCTTCATTAAAATTGGAGCATTATCCTCACCGCACACACTTTCCTATATATAATCCCTCATCCTCACTCCTTTCCCAATGAGCCAACCCCATCCCAAGGATCACATGGCCGGCCCTAATCCCTAGGTTGTCATCACCCTCTTCTCTCCTACATGCAACTCCCCATTATTTTTCATCATCCTTCTTCCTACAAACCTAACCCTAAATCAAACCCCGACCATCTTCTTCCTTCTTGCAGCCGACTTCCAACCGGCCATCACCTTTTTCGAGCAGTCAACCCCGGCCGTCGGTCTCTACCGGAGCCGATCCCGTTCTCCTCCTCCGTCGACCTAAGTAGCGTCAACCCTGCCGCACCACCCTCTTTTATCATCCTCTCGCCTGAACCGCCTCACCACCAAACACGACCGACCAACCGACCGCCATTAATGTCGACTCACCCTTTCAATTTGTCTCCTCCCTCTGGTGATCACCATCAAGCCCCCGCCTCTGTAACCGTCACCATCACCATTAACACCACAGTCTCGACCACCTCTACGGCCCGACTCCTCCGTCGACTGCACCATCGAGCCACCCCAGTCCGTCACCGCCATCACCCGCACCACCTTCTTCTCCGATCCCCGCTACCAGTCTTCACCACCACCCCGTCCTCCGCCGACTACGACCACAGCAGCCCCGCCTGTACCACCATCATCTTCACCCACGTCAACTCTTCCTGAATTACCACCGTCACCAACATCACCGCCGGCACACGACCTCTCCCCAACTTCCTTCATCCCCTCGACACCGCCGCTCACCAGCACCACCATCATCAACCTCACCCCCTAACCCGACCGCCACCACGACATCACCTTCCTTCGACCTCTTCCCTGACTCCTCTCCGCCGAATCCCGAAGATGAGCAGCCTCGACACCGTCATCATCATCATCATCATCACCAATCATCATCATCACCATCATCACCATCATCATCATCATCATTATCATCATCAACCCTGTCAATCTCCTTCCCGGCGAGCAGCAACCCGGCAACAGTCGATCACCCTCACCGGAGACAACCCACAAGAGCCTCCCTAGACCCCGTACGTGCCCATCAAGGTTCGTAGCTTGCCCCTTCCTTCATGTATGCATTGTACGATACTGCGTTGGTAAAAACCCTAATAGCTGGTACGTGTATATGCATGTGTGTATGATAATTAGGTTTAAATATATGAATACTTTATGGGGAAATTTATTTCTAGTGCTACATATGTTGTGTGACCATAGGTATTAGTTGTGGGTATACCGTGTATTTGCATTGACTATATGACCCTGAGTATTAGTGAATTGACTGCCTTGTGTACACTAACGTACTGGCTTTAGACATGTGTTAGTGAGTTGACTGTCTGGTTATGCACAGTAATCGAGGACATAACATCCGTGCATTTAGATGCACACTTGACCCTGCTAGTTGACCAGTATCACCCCTAGCGTAGTTCTGAGTTCAGTGTAATTATGTTGTGTGTGTGCTAGTATAATGGCTGATATTATATTATTATTATATTATGTATATAGGACCATTGGATCGTCTTGCGAGACTTCGGAAGCAGGACATTGGTATTGTTTGCTCAGGACCACAAGCGAGTACATTCTCTGACAGTTTTCATTATATTGATCATCTCTATGATTCTAGTTGTATAGCGTACATGATTCTGACACTATGGATACACGGGTTAGCATCATCGAGACCTGTCATGAGGTGTCGTGATTGGAATCCATCGTGCTAGCTGGGGACGGGGAAATATCAGTAGATTATGTGATCATACCCCACTCTACATGCATCATAGCTCACCCCATACCTCACGTCGGGTGCAGCCTGACCATTACATGCCTCATAGCCTGTTATATATGATTAGCCTGACTATTGCTCGCACTATAGCTAACTGGATGGTTAGCCTAACCTTACATGAATCATATCTAATCATATGTAACAAGCCTGATCTATCCCAAGCCGATCACATGATAGACTGATGTTTCACACACTTAGCTAGATATTTTATTCCTGTATTTTCAGTTCATTGTTCTAGCATGCACTTGTATTTTTGTTCATTGCTACTTGTACTATTGATGATGATATATTCTCCAGTATTTCTTATTCTAGTATTCCATACTCACCAGTATTTCTTATTGCCAGTATTTATCTCCATCTTGTATTTCTTTACACTGTATTATAGTTTTTGTCAATATACATGGAACTGCTGTTAGTGCTTGTACTTCGTTCCAATCCTGACTGGAAATATTTTCCAAACTGCGACTTAGAGGACTGGTGTCTGACATATTATAGACCACATGGAGAGTAGCTGCAGCCTTTGACCTTGTAGTTCAGGTATGATTTTTGGGAGGTCTAGCCAGGATCACTAGTTATTCAGTTAGTTCTTTTAGCAGTTTATGGTTCCGGATTTGTTTCCGGCATACTTGGAGATTTGGATGTTATTGTTTGCAGGTTAGACTATTTTTGTTGTTTACACTTGTGTTGTATTTCGTTTATGTTCTCCGATATCTTATCGTGCTTTAGTTCTGTGATTGAGTCTTTTCATATTATATTGCGATATCTGTGTCTCTTATGGAGTTGGATATTCATGTTAGATTGATTAGATAGTATTGTGACCTAGACAGCGTTCTACCGCCGATGCTGCGGCGTAGGCTGGACGTACCCACGTACTCGTGCCCCTATATCGGGTGCGGGTCGTGACACATGCCCAATTTGCCACCAACCTGTTTAATATTTTCAAAATCTAATTGAAGGGTTTTCTTCTCTATATAACCGAGAATTTAACTGTTCTTTTAGTTTTTATTAATTTATTTTATTTGTTAAATTATTCGACCTCCAAAACGACCAAAAACTTGGTAATTTAAAATTAAGATTTTGTGATACGGAGTGCGCCCCGCCAAACGGGACTGCCTCATCGCATACCAATTGCACCGAAAGATGTGTATGGTATATCCTGACGCGTTGGCTTTTGTGAAAGTTGATTCGGACGTGTGTGTACGTCGAAATCAACCCGTATCCGTAAAAAAATCCTGTATTGCGACTTTTGCAAAATATCAACCCACTTTGTGTACGCTCATCAGAATACGACCTAACTTGCACCATTGGATTCGTGGTATCAGGATAGTCATGTGACCCAAGTTTCACGTGATTCTGGGACAGTTGACCAAGCCGCCTATTCGCGGGCCCCACGGTTTGACTTGAATGGCGAATTTGTGATCGGCTCACCGAAATCCAAAATTGGATATACCGTTGAGTTCGTATCGACGTTTAGAATTTTTTTGACCTATAATTTGTACCATTTAGAGACTTTTACCTTTGGCACACATTTCGGTACAGAGTGGGCCACATGTGGACCCGCTTTGACCTAAAATTACCGTTTTGCCCCTTTGTCCAAATTGGACAAAAGGGAAGTATTTTCTGACTATCTTGCTTATTTCGGGAACATTGGTGATGTTTATTTCAGCATCCAGAGACGTTCATTCTGATACCATAGTTCTGATCCCTTGTGCTTGATGTCTGGACGCTTACACTACGCAGGTTTCTTACCAGACAAGTATACCTTGCCAAATTGCTTACAGTACTTTATATGTTTATCATATTTTCATATATTCATTATATATATGTTTTCTTTCAGTCATAATTATATATTATATATGTTAACACATACTTGACACATAGTATCATGGGAGAGGAGGACAGTCAGTAGGCATTGGGCTACCACTCTGGTAAACCGTAATAACTAGAACGCACTACGGTAGTTGTGTCACGATGGTCGCTACCCTCGAGGTATGTCGATTTCTGGTGTCGCGATAGTCGCTACCCTCAAGGTATGACGGCTTCTGATGTACATGGACGTGTGTGTGTGAGTTGTGACATAGATAGAGTAGCCTACACATGCCCATACGTCGAAAAGTTGTCCTCATTATGCATTTTCATATAGATTGTCGAGTACAACGTAGTTATATATTTTCTGTCTATTATGCATGTTTTACTGTATTCAATTGGCATGCTTCTATGTATTTTGTTACGTCCCTCTGAGAACCTGGTCCCTTTCTAGGTGTAGGCGATCTTGATTATTTATAGGAGCACGGATCAGGACTTGCTACTTCTCTCTCTTTCGATGAGGCCTTCTCTTCGAGCCTCATTGTTCATTAGATGTACTTATTATTTTTTTTATTCTAATTTGGTAGTGGATTTGTCTCCACCCAACTACTTGTTCTTATCAAGCATTTTATACTTGATTCAGTTATATAGTTGATTAGTTATTTGATTCTGTGGATGAGATCTAGTTATGCCCTGTGACTTATGACATAAATCTATACCACTTGTGAATTGTTATTCATAATACAGCGTACGTATGTGTTATGGTTTTCATATATTGGAGTTGCCATACATACGACTGACATGCTTACGTATTCCTAGTCCTACGTATTTTGGGACTGGGGCGTGACAGCACCTCATCCAGAATATAGGATACAATCTAAAAGCCGTTGAGGGATTGAACTACGGTAAAGGACGACGGCTACCTCTGCGTCTGCAGGCTCCTGCAGGCAAGTCCAATGATTACTACCATAAGACCTAGCATAGTTTAGGGTACGTCACGCCTCCCACGACCCCCGAAGGATCAGATGAAGAAGATGAGTTATACTCTTACTCTTCAGAATCTTTCTCTTGGGACTCCGACATCGGTATCGGAGAGATGCTCAAACAAACATTGTCTGCCAACATGGTATCAGTTGACCCTAAGGAAGACGATGATGATCCACTTAAACTCTTTGAAGTAGAACCGTGTGCCCAACGCCTAGACGAACAATGGGAGATGCGGTTCGAACAACGAGAACCTCCTACTGAGGATGAATTTGTATAAATCGATTTGGGCGACGAATCCTCCCTTAAACCAATCTTCATCAGTAAGAGTGTCCGATGAGGATCGGGAATCCCTACTACAGCTCGTCAGGGAATACATCGATGTCTTTGCCTGGAGTTACGAAGATATGCCAGGGCTGGACTCCCAAATTGTGAATCACAAACTCAATATCTTGCTGAATGCGAAGCCGGTCAAGCAACAACAACGGTGGTTCCGGCCGGACATTATGAATGATATAGAAGCTAAAGTCAACAAACTGATAACTAGTGACTTTGTCCACGAGAAAACAACATCTGGATTGGGTAGCCAATATTGTACCCGTCGTCAAAAAGAACGAAAAAATTCAGATCTGCATTAAAAAATTCTTGCATTGTATGTTCCAGGGAAATAACACAAAAACTTTCATGATCTGAACGCGACATGCCCTAAGGACGAGTTTCCCCTTTCGATCACAGACATAATGTTCGACAACACTTGTGGCTTCGAGCGCATGTCCTTCATGGACGAATTCTCGGGCTACAATCAAATCAAGATATTTCTTGACGACGAGAAGCATACATCGTCTCGAACGCCGATAGGAGTGTACTGTTACACAGTCATGCTCTTCGGTATAAAGAACATGGGTGCTATATACCAGCGAGCTATAAGCACCATCTTTCGTGAACATCTACGCAAGATAGTGGACTGTTACATTGATGGCATTGCTGTCAAGAGTCACTCTAAAGATGATCATCTTCGGGACTTGAAGACTATATTCGACCTGATGCGTGCACACCAGCTCAAGATGAATCTACCAAATCCTTCCTGGGAGTCTCCAGCGACAAATTTCTAGGTTTATTCATAACTTCGAAGGGTATCCACGTAGACCCCGACAAGACTAAAGCAATCCTTGAAATGCACCCGCCGAAGAACCTCAGAGAACTTTGTGGCCTTCTAGGAAGACTGACGTAAGGAGGTTCATATCAAACCTTTCTGGATGTTGTCAGTCATTTACTCACCTCATGAAAAAGAGAGTCTCCTTTATCTGGAACGAAGAATGCCAGCGCACCTTCGACGACATCAAGGAGTATCTTATGAACCCCCAGTATTGGTGGCCCCCGTTATGGAAAGACCATTGTTGCTATATGTACGGGCAATTGATCACTCCCTCGGAGCTCTACTAGCCCAGAAAAGTGATGCAGGTCATGAACATGCCATCTACTATCTCAGCAGAATGATAGCCGGCGTAGAGCACATATACAACCCCATTGATAAGGAGTGCCTAACTCTGGTCTTCGCCATTCAGAAGACTCGACAATACGTGGCAGGAAAAACCATCCATGTGATCTCGCGAGTTAATCCTCTCAGGTCCTTATGACTAAACACGGAGCGCTCAACTCTCGCCTAGACACATGGGCAATATTGCTATCGCGGTACGATATGGTATTTGTTCCATAAAAGACGGTCAAAGGCCAAGCATTGACAAATTTTTTGGCAGTCCATCATGTACCGGAAACCTCGAAGCTCTAGGAGGAGATCCCAGACGAAGTAGCGGACACAAACATGACCACAAGCGCAGAAGCCGTTTGGCGAATGTTCTTCGATGGTGCTTCAAGAACAGGGCCCAAAGGTGATATTGTTGCTGGCATCGGGATAGTACTGATTTTTTCACACGATCTGGTCATAAACCGCGCTTACTCCCTCACAGAGCCATGCTCCAACATTATGGTAGAGTACAATGCCCTCGTCATTGGGCTCCAACTCGCTAAACAAATGGGAGTAGACTACCTGGAAGCCTACGGCGATTACAAGCTGATAGTCATTTAGGTCCGGGGCAAATACAAGGTCCGATACGATGACTTAATTTTCTACCACCAAGTCGTGCTTGGAATAATCTCCAACTTCGAGGGGTTCTTCATAGAGCACGTCCTCGACTGTAAAACATTGAGGCTGATGTCCTGGCCGGCCTCGCTGCCTTCCTGGCAGTCCCGATCAAAATCTATCAGCTGATCACAGTGGTCGATCAAGAGCTAGTCTGCCCAAAAAATAATCTCTGTTTGTGTATGATCTACTCAGTAGAGACAAACACTGACTCCCAAGACTGGAGACTCCCATTCATCGACTATGCAGTCTATAAAATTCTTCCGAGAACCCAAAGGAAGCCACTTCCATTAGAAGATGTTACCTCCGGTTCTATTACGATACGACTACCAAAATGCTGTATCGCCGTTCCTACGACGATCTTCTACAATAATGCCTATCGAATGCAAAAGCGAAACAGGTTCTCCGCGAGGCGCACAATGGGGTTTGTGGTGCCCATCAGCCCAGACCCAAGCTGCAGGACCGTCTCCGGAGAATGGATTAGTATTGGCCGATAATGGTAGCAGAGGCTGTTGACTATGCAAAAAAGTGCCAAGCGTGCCAAATCCACGCAGACTTTATCCATCAGCCCTCAGAATTCCTACAAACAATGGTAGCATCATGGTCATTTAAAGCGTAGGAAATGGACATTATCGGACCAATTAGTCTACCTTCTTCTAAGGGACATCGGTTCATCTTGGCTATCACCGACTACTTCTCCAAATGGGCGGAAGATATTTCACTCGCTGAAGTCAAGACCTCAGACGTAATTAGCTTTGTCAATCATCACGTCATATACCGCTTCCGCTTGCCACGGAGGATCATCCAAGACAATGGTCCACAGTTTGCAAGTCATGCTTTTTACCGATTTTGTGACAAAAATTAAAACCAGAATGTAGCCTCAACCACCTAAAACCCAGGAGCAAATGGTCTGGCATAAGCATTCAACAAGACCATCATAAAGTAACTAAAGAAGTTCTTGTCATCCAATAAGCGCGACTGGAATGAGAAGCTGGGTGGATGTCTCTGGGCCTATCGCACAATGGTCCGGATACCTACTGGCAGCATGTCATTCTCCTAAGTCACGGAAGCAAAGTGGTCCTCCCACTCGAGATCCAAATTCGCTCGCTCCGAGCGGCGGCCCTCTCCAACCAGTTAACCGTTGACGACAATTACCGTCGACGGACAAGAGTTAGAAGCGCTTGACAAGAAATGTCTCTTGGCTCAACAGCACATTGAGTTGTACCAATCACGCATCTCAGGAGCCTTCAACAAACAGATCAAGAAGATGACTTACCAAGTGGGTGATCTAGTCTTGATAGTAAGAAGACCGATGGTTATGACCCACAAGACGGCCGATAAATTCCAACCTAAATGGGAGGGTCCGTTCATTGTGGAGTCTGTGTTCTCCAACGGCGCCTACCGGCTCACAAAACCTAATGGCGACTTGCACATGATTCCTATCAACGACAAGTTCCTCAAAAAGTACTATGTCTAAGCCAGACTTGTACTTCTTTTATTATCAGCTGGACAACTAAAATATATAGTGTACGTTCCCCGTTGTTCATCCCCAGCAAGTGTGTAACCACAATATGGACTTCTCTTCCACAAAAGTTTGATGAAAGCCATTATCTGTATTCAGGAATCCAGAATACGCAACAGATAGTGGATCCTCAAAATCACCCCCAAAGGAGTCCCCTTCAGGTCTATCTACACTTTCGGGTAGACCGCTCACAATCAGTTCCCTTGGGCATTAGTTCACGTCCACATCACCTCTGAACTATTGTCCGAACCGGTTATCCCCAGTAGGCTTCCAGGTCGCAGCCACATGCAGGAGGGTACATCTCGAGATAGCTAAGTCCGCACACATGAACAAGAGGAGGTCTCATCCATGCGGCTAAACTACATATAGGCTCTGGGTGCATGTTGCAGATAAGTTCCCATCCATGCGACCCAACCACATATAGGCTCTGCTCGCATGATTGCATATAATTCCTCATCATGTGGCCAAGCTACAGATAGTCTCTTTGTGCATGCTGCAGATAAGTTCACATCCATACGACCAAGCCACATATAGGCTCTGTGCGCATGTTGCAGATAGTTGCTCATCCATGCGGCAGAATTTTGTGGGGGCATGTGCATGTTCTAGATAATTTCTCATCCATGTTGCGAGGCCGTGTACTTGTGTCTCTGTGTCCCTGCCACCATGACATATCCCTACCTCCAAAGAGAATGCCAGCATCGGGGGGCCACGGATCGACGCTGCTCTTGAAGAATACTTCGACGAGATAAACAACAGCCCTCGGCATCTTCTTTCACGAAAATAGGGAGAAGACGAGAGACAAAAGTTCTCTCTTCTCTGTAGCCCACCTATTTATAGCTCCTGGGGCGCGTGAGAAGATTAAGGCGATGAACCAGGCAGTTATGAGGATGAACCTGATGCCTCAATTTGCATGATCCATATTTATCTCCTCGAAAACTACCATTGTCTCAAAATCCCCAAAAATCCACACGAAGATTGAGCCAAATCCTACATAATTAAAGATTTAACAGCCTGACAAAGACTCGTCCATGCGGCCGTCCATCCATGCGGCCCAAAGTCCTCTCCTTCATGCTTCTTATTCAAAGTATTCCAAACTTATCAGTTTAAAACTTTTAAGGGGGTCTTGTTGAAGCATAAAAAACTTGGATCCAAGCATCCAACTACTATGCGCCCCAAGATCGACTTAGAAGAAATCAGGTCAAAAAATGACTATGCGGCCCATGAAAGCAGCTACTATGCGCTGACCACTTCATAACTAGTGTTCCCGTGTGCCATCAATGCCATGTGCCACTAAGTAACTAGTGTCCGTATGCGCCAGTAGTGCTATGCGCTACTACTCCCTCAAGCATCCATGTGCCCCAATACTGGCCACATAAAGGCCTGACACAAAGATTATATCTGACACAGAATTCTAACAAAATTGCGTCTCTGGCCCCATCCGTCCCAAACTCCATGCGTTCCATGCGACTCTGGCCCCATGCATCCCAGACTCTATACGTTCCATGTGTCTCTGGCCTCATGCGTTACAGACTTTATGCGTTCCATGCGTATCATGCGTCCCAGACTCCATGCATCCAACGTGGCAAGGTTCCCTGAGATAAAATATTTTTGTTGCGACTGACGTGATCTCTCCAACTAAATGCGGGCCATGTGTCAACCTGACCAAGTCAACCAAACAAAAGACGAGAACTGCCCAGATCCTCAACAACACTAAATCCCAACAAATGTCCTCGTGACAGCTCATCCTGGACCGAACTATATCACGTTAAGGATGAAGAACACGTGGCAACCTTCCCATAACATACGCCTACAGTTGCAACCGTATTCTGTTGAAGGAGCCCCATGCGGCCACTAAACAGAAGCAT
This sequence comes from Iris macrosiphon, assembly GCA_036927795.1. Taxonomy (NCBI): domain Eukaryota; kingdom Viridiplantae; phylum Streptophyta; class Magnoliopsida; order Asparagales; family Iridaceae; genus Iris; species Iris macrosiphon. Next base: position 113,249,103 of record JAYESA010000004.1, read on the forward strand.
ATGCGGCACCTATAGCCTATCAATATGGTGGCTATAAATAGGAGCAACTTAGACGTTTTAATGGCTGGCTGGTTTTTTCTGCTTCAGAGACTATACCCCTCCAAGCGAGCTATGTACGTGCACACAAATTCAAGAAAGAGAGAGAGAGAAGAAAAGAGAAGGGAGAATCCCTTATTCAATCATCGGACCTTCAAAAGAGTAAAAGAGTCGTTGCAGTACTCAATCTCCATCGTCACATTACCTAGATAAAAAATATTGTACTTAGATTTTCTGTCTAGGATTTTTTTAAACTTTTTTGTTTGTTGTTAAACAATTTTTTTCCAAACTCAATTTCAATGGCAAACAATTACCTCTGAACTATTGTTTGTTTATTCTCCCCAGTAGAGCGAACCGGTCATCAGAGAAATTAATAATGTCCATATAATCTCTACATTGTTTTCCCATTCCTATAAAGTTATATCTTACCATGTCTATATTACCTCTGAGCATGATATCCCTATTGGAATCTTAATTTAGAAAGTTTGCCACGTCCTCATTACCTCTGAGAAAATGTTATATCTATTTACTTTCTACTATCACGTCCATACTACCTCTGATAGTGCCTGTCATTTCGACTTATTATCTATACCTAGCTTTGGGTACGCAATGGGTATCCACAAAAATGTTCCCAACAGAATTATTTATACTATCATGTCCATATTACCTCTGATTGTGTCCCCTTTTGAACTTGTTATCTATATTTACCCATGGATAATAAGTCCACTAAAATTCTTCAATAGAATATTCCTAAAAAAATACAGTATTATACTACATCTACATTACCTCTAGTATAATGTTCGTATTCACTATTGTGGCAATGTAAAAGCTTTATTTATTCTTGCATTAAAAGGGAAGATACATAAAGGCTTTCCTAAGCCATAACAAAAGCAAGAAAAGAAAAAGAAGACTACAAGTGTCAAGTATCGGTACAGAGCTCCTCTATTTGTCTGCGAATAGTAGCTATGCTAGACTCTTTCTTAGCTCTGGCTCGACGTTCATCTTCTCGTTCGATGACAGTCGGGCCTTGGAAGCGTGCATACTTCTTATGTTTGTCTTTCAGTTTATTTAAAGTAGCCTCCAAACAGACAGAAGATTTGGCTATCTTGTTGGATGATTGTTCCATAAGAACTTCCTTCTCCTGTTTGGCCTTGGCTAAATCAGCCTCCAATTTCCATATCTTGCATAAAGATCTTCATGCTGCTTAGTGATCCTAGCTATTTCTTGAGTAATGTAGTCGTGTTTGGTAGCGTAGGCTACCCGAATATTAGTAAGACGGTTGTACTCAGCATACAACTTATTGAGGTCCTGTTCCAAAGAGGCTTTGCTCTGAACATAAATAATTTTCTCTTGCTTCACATTATCAAGAAGGAGACCATGCTCTTCAATCACCAAAGCAGTATAGCTCATTCTTTGTGCTTGTTGAAGCTCGTCCAAGCATAGTTCTACTTCAGTTAATTTCTGAAGCAATAGTTCAACCATTTGCTCGTCACCAGGCAGGACCTTGAGCATATTTATTTGGCATGTGACAGAGAATCTGGTCCAAGAAAAAGATTTCTTCTTCTCCAAAACATTTTGTACTCCCTACTTTAGAATGATATAAAAACTGTGTGGGAACTTTCGCTATCTCATCTACCTTAACGAGACTAGATGGAGTCAAAGGAATATGATCAGAGAAAGCCGCAATTGAATGGGGAGCTGGCACAACAACGCTTGATGATGAAGGAAGAAATGCATCTACAGATTGACCAGTTGCTCTAGTTACAACCAATTGTTTTGCAGCCATAAGAATTGTCATACACTAAACAAGCCAGCAATAATGGTTTTCCCAGTATCAGGACCATGTAGTGGATCCCCGGGAAGTTCTTCATTTCTAACAGTTGAAGAGATACTGGCCACATGTTCACTAATATCAGTTTTGGAGGACGTTTCGGCAGAAAATTCCACCGTTACCATTTCAGGTGACCCAGCAGCAGTGGTCTATTCAATACCAATGATAGACGGGGGCCCTCAGGGATTTCTTCAATTCCAACCCCACACAAGCGGGGGGGGGGGGAGGGGTGAGCAAACTTAGACCACTTCCTAATGCGGCTCTCTTCTTCCTCCTCTACATGTTCCTCTTCCTCTGCTACATCAACCATTCTTACAGGGGAGGAAGGACCTGTAGAGTCAGGTATACTTGTGGTTAATTTCACTAAAAGTATTAAGAATTAAAGACAAAATATCTCATCTCTTGTGAAATTAGAAAATAATGTACCCGGGAAAGACATCAAAACATGTGAGTCTCCCAGTGTAGTAAGAGTCGTTTCCATAGCATCCAGGTCGTCTAAAAAAATGTTGGCCAGAGGAGTATCAAGCTCTAACAATACCCTGTCTGGGTTATACTCATCGGAAGGCCCGTCCGTAGGATCTTCAACAAGGGTCTGGGATTCTGGCTCTGAAGGCATTTCAGAAGTCTCCATGTCTTCTTCAGCATAAGAAATTCTCGAAGCTGCAACTCTTTGAGGACGGCTCCTTATTACAACTCTTGCTTTCCGCACAATTTGAGGCAAACCAGTGGAAAAAGTTTCATAAATTGACTTTATGGTAATAAAACTAAGAGGTTTTAAGGATACCGCCACAACGTCTAAGATGGGATCTGGTTTAGAGACTACCAACATGAGGGGCCCTACCTCTTCTTTTCCAGTATTATTTACAGAGGACTTGCTAGTTGATCTCTTTTTATAGCCAGATCCCGTTTTAGGGACCTATTCGTCTTTACTACTCTTTGGTGATCGAGGATCCTTTGATAAGAATATTTTCGCTTCGATGGATGAACATCAGAAGTATTCTCCTCCTCAGTTGTTGGTTCATATTTAATTGGCGGTGGTATGATGACCCCCTTACCCTTACAAGAACTTTTGTGGGACTTTCCATCAAAAGATATCAGCTTCGTGTCCACAATGAACCTTGTCGATCTATCATAGCAAATGGCAAAGTCTTTTTCGTACAATAAAATGAAGCTGCCGAATAGAGGATGGATGGTTTAGCTTTGTCTTCAGGCAACGAGGATTCAGCATGTGTACAGTTAGCGTTATAATAGCTCAATGCTCAGGCTCCATCAAGTAAACTAGTGTTGTATCCGAGGCAAAAACTTGGGTTGCCTAGCAAAATTTGCCTGTACCCAAATTGGTGAGCGAATCTACTCGGTAGACAAGGCTCTAGAAAGATGACGTCTCTGTTTTGATACACCAAATGAGAAGGTTTGATAGAGAGAATCCAAAGGAATGCTTCTCAGATAGGGTGCAGGCATCTACTCCGTCATCCTTTTGAATAGTATCTCTCTCATTATTTGTGAAAGTGGGAACGATCGTAAAGAAAGTATAGCCCGTCATAAAGCTAAGTGCTTTTCTGCAAGCAGGAATAGTGGTATAAACCCAGGGCATCCCACAATAGCTATGGATAAATGCATCTCCTTTTAATATACCTTCTTCTGTGCTAGGATGTATTAAAGATTTATATTGCATCAGAAGCCAACCCATTAGGTAATGGTAGGGCAACTCAAACCTGTGAAAATCTCCGGAGCCTTTATAATGCGTTACTTTCTTGATGAAATCCTGGAGCCCACGATGGATGATGCAAACGATCACCGGGAGAAACGCAAGTTGGTGGCCAAAAACTAATTTCACTACCAGAAGAATAAGATTGTGACTCATCCTCTCTATGGACCTCGAACCTCCAGGGACCACGCAACTTCATAGCCAGATCATTAAAATCCAGCTAGTTCTGCCTTATCAGACAATTGACAAATATCTTGGTAAAAATAATTAAGAGCCTTAGCAGGACCATCCTCCTCTTTATCTGGGAAAAGATAACGAGTCCAAATTGTGATATGAGGGAAAGTCCCCTCAATTTTTTTATCCTTCTTGGCAAGCATTGACATATATCGTGGTGACATAATAATTCTTTGTAAACTACCAAAATAAATCAAATTAGCGATGTATTTAGTGACTCCAGGTTTAAATGTTACTGATATTATTGAAATCAGTGACGTAATAATATAACGTTGCCAGACGTCACTATGGGCGACATCCCGCGACTTCTAGCGACTACAATTAGTATTATGAAAATGGACGTCCCCATGGAGTCGTTGAACGTCGATATTTTTTTAAATACGACGACGTTTAACGAAGTTGTTACATGTACATCGCGGTATAATTAAAATTTAGTAACGTTTATTGACGTCTAATGAAGACGTCGCTAAAATATTTTATATAGGGATTCGACTCCCCCCCCCCACTCTTACGTCCCCAAATTTTTCACAGCGGCAGAGTTCCCCCCCTCCTAGCCCTCCCCCCCCTCACAGACCCCGACGACCCCCCTAGCATCGATGCCCCCCCCCCGACGACCCCCCTTGCCCCGGTGCCCCCCCTCCGACGATTCCCCTGGCACCAGCCCCCTCCCCACCGGGATCCTCCACCTCTCATCGAGTTCCCCTCCGGCCATCGGGCTCCTCCTCCCCACCGGCTCCTCCTTCTTACTCGGGTTCCCCTCCGACCACCGCTCTAGCTCCCCTCTCCACCGGGCTCCTCATCCTCTCCTCGATCAACCCCTCTATTGGGTCAGGCAAACCCTAACTCTAACCCTATCTCTCTCCATATCTCTCTCACAGTTGGCACAACACACACATATTGACAAAGAGACACAGACACACTGACATGACACACACACACGAACACGACACACATACTGACATGTCACACACACACTAACATGATACACCGACCTACACACACACACACACACACACACTTCTCTTGTATCTCTCTCTTGACACTGCCACAGAGACATGGACACGGGATACAATATGTAGAGTAGTCATATTATGATTTTTTTTACCATAAATAGTAACCCTCTTAGGTAATTACCATAAATAGTAATACTAATTTTAGGTTAATTAAGTTTATTAGATGATTATGTGTTTAATACGTGTATGTGTATGTGAAGAGAAATTTATATAGTAATTACCATAAAGGGTAATTACCATAAATAGTAACACTCGTAGACAGTTCCTTATGACATCCTAGAATTATATGTTCATTTGAAACAGAAACGTAGAGATAGAAAATTAATACGTGTATGTGTATGTGAAGAGAAATTTATAGTATAAGTGTAATGCTCATTATGAAATTAGATAATGATTCTTTTAGTCAATATTGTTAGGTGTACGATACAGACAGGTAAATCCTAACCCTATCTAATCCTATCTGACACGACACAGACACAGACACATACACACACACACGGACACACAAACACAGACACAAATACAGATACAAATACATACATAAATACACACACAAACACATATACACAAACACATACACACACACACACACGGACACACAAACCCTATCTAATCCTATTCGTCGATGCTACGTGGCAGTACTCCTAGGAAGAGCAGTTCCAGGCTTGAGGCTACTCCCTCTCGTCTACCGTTCCTCCTACTGATGGCACCATGGAGACAGAGGAGCAGATAGATGAGATGGACGAGGCCCAGCCGACTGCGCCTTTGTCTTTTCAGAGCGATCCTCCGTGTGCTCCTCCGGATGAGACGAGGATGGAGATTTGGGCCGATGGACATACAAAGTAAGTTAATTAGTTTTAGTTTTCTTACGCATATATAAATATATATTCACTTTTCTTGAATATAATTATCTATGTATAGATATCGCCCCTCGAGGGTACAAAGAGCCTTGGAGCATTTTTTGAGGGACAACTATGGTGGCCCTTGGATCAACTGCTCGAATGCCCCCGACGAGAGAAAGACATTCTAGTTTGTGCACTTCAAGGTAAAAGTAAATTTGGTTTTACTATCAATTATCTAATTTGGTAGTTTTTTTATATAAATTACTACATTATTTCTTGTAGAAAACATGTTTCTATCCGCCACACCGGGCTGAGAAGATTGAGAAACACTTCCCCCTGTCGCCACCAAAATAATCCGTGATGCGATCCGGGACCAGAAGGATCGTGCTGCTTTGGGACAACCAATCAATGGTTGGATCACTCCTAAGCAGTGGACTGTGATGACGGCTAGATTTAACAATTACAGGTACATTAAAAAGTCAGAGAAGGCGAAGGCGGCCAGGAAGATGGCAAAAAAGTTGTGTGGTGGGTCAATTCCGATGACGGAATATTTCCGTCGCATGGTATGTATTTCATTGTATACATAGTATTTTAATCAAAGTAGGATATAATATTTAATTTTAGTAACATAAAATATATTTTTTAACAGATCCAGAGGGGTGAGGACTCTAACATGGTGACAGTCTTCCTTGTCACCCATAGGAAGGGCGGACAACTCATCGATGAGAGGACCACGCAGAGCTACGTAAGTATTTCTTTATGTTTTATTAATTTTAATATAACTTAGAAAATATACAAATAAATATTCATGTAGTTAGTAAAGTACCTTAGATATATATTAACAGTTATGCATGGCGAGTGGATAGTAAGTAGTGCACTTATCGAGAGATACATATTTTTTAGGATGAGTATCTTAGGCTCCGTGAGAGGTCGACCCAGCCTCCAGGAGAGGCTGGTAGTTCCTCGCAGCCCCCCGCCCACCCAGCTCTGTTGCCTGACGAGCTGTGGATGACCAATTTTGGTGGTCTCCAGAGGGATATGTACTACGGTACGGGATCCTACGACGCCTATGTTGCGTCGCAGTCCTCTACGACCCCCTCCACCGGTGTGCATACCACACAACCCTCCCAGGAGTCGGTACGAGCCCAATAGCAGAGAGTTGACCATCGAATTACGTCTCTGCGTGACGATTTGTTGCAGAGGATTACGTCGCAGCCCACAATACAGACGGACGATGCGACAATTGTAACACGTTTTGATTCACTTGAGCGTAGCCTGGCGGAGCTGAGGGATCTGGCCATGTCGACGTAGCACAACATGACGACGCTATAGGGGTCACATGTATCTATGAGCGATGCACTAACGAGGCTGCAGACGTCACATGTCCTGATGAGCCAGTTAGTGAAGCAGAGTACTATGAGGATGTTATCTGTCATGGATACTTGCAATGCTCGATTGACAGTGTTGGAGCATATGCGTCCTCCTGGTCCGTCGACATCGACATCTTAGTTGAATCAAAAGAATTTTCCTAGATGTGATTGAGTATCTCAGCCTATATCTTATATCCTATTGCAGGCTCGCAGTAGTACAACTAAGTTGTCGCACTACTACGATATCATATACTTGTGAAGCTAGACCTGCATGGGCCACCACCAAAAACGTGTCACGACCCGTACCCGATGTAAGGATACTAGTCGGAAACAACGCCCAGCCTACGCCGCAGAATCGGCGGTAGAACGCTGTCTAGATAGTCTATCTAAAGTAATGAACCACCAATAATGATAGAATACTCAATCACAGAACTAAGATAGAATGAGCACGAATCAGATAAGAATAGAATAGTCATCATACAACTCATGAGTTTAAAATAATACATCAATGAGTCTGAAGAGTAACAAATAAGCTGGAGACAAATTCAGTACAAAAGAATACTACAATACTACAAAGCTACACTCCAGGGTCAACTGTCTCAGTTGGGATAAGTCCCTCTTGAGCCAGGGTCTCCGAATCTAAACCCACAACATCCTGGGGTCCATAATAGGTAGGGTACTCCTCAGTGTCATCTGAAAAAATATATCCAGTCAGGAAAAGAGCAGAGTACATCTCTAACAGCAGTTCTAATCCATGATAAAAACTATGTAACAGTAAATAGCTGTGGATAAACAAGATGCACAAAATAGATACAAGAGATATATAGACAATAAGGAAATACTGGAAAGAAATACAATAATGAACAATATGCCAATAAAACAATAATACTAATGACTAAGTGTGTGAGTACTAGCTTAACATGTGATCGGCTTGGGCAAGATGCAATACGGCCTGGCTAATCATACGTGCGGTGCATGATCAACACTATTCGCTTATCAGTACTTTATTCAATAGGGATTTGATCACATATCTATACTAATACTCTCCACCCCCGACTGTTATAATAGATCCAACCACGGTATGCTATGGCACTAGATTCCCCAAGAAGAGAGCGACTCCTCCCGAAAATCGGTGTCTGTACATGTACAAGATAACCAATGAAACAATACTTGCACCATATACACCATATACCAAGAAATAACATCTCATGACGAGATCCGGATATACCAATCCGTGTAACCATAGTGTCGAGAGAAACATGTAAATCTACACTAGATACAACGAACATAGAGGATATCATAAATGAGAAACTATCAGAGAATGTACTCGCCTGAAGTCCAAAGAACAGTCTCACAGATGTCTGACTCACTACCTCGAAGACCTAGATATGGAATACCACACTAATACAAGGTCCCGGAAAGAGAACAAGTCAAACTAGTCAACTTCTAGGTCAATAAATAAATTCTAAGTCAAAAGTCAACTATGGTCAACTCTAAAGTCAAACATGGTCAAACCAAGGTCAACCTCACAAGAAATCTATATAAAATAATATGGAAATAAAATACAACAATTTAGGAAATCAAAATTAGATCCCAAATGATATCCACACAAGAATACTAATAATACAAATAATGCACACTCTAATAATGTATATACAAATCCAATAAAATAATATATTATTATTAGTATTATACCTCACAAAAACACCCATATATATACATATATATATAAAACAATTAGATAAATATATATACTTATATATATACAATCAAATACTATTAGTTACAAAACACAATGCACATATTAATGTACGTATTTTACATGGCTAGAAGCACACATAAAACACATTCATTAATATACAAATAATTATATAATAATTATAAATAATATAATCACACATTTAAACACATAAATATATTTTACAAACCTTTATGTATAAAATATTTTATTAACATAAGTACATATATAATTGCATGCAAGAAAGCTACATATCTATATTTATACATCATATTAAAATACATAAAAATATAGATCTATGCTACAACACCATAATAAATACAATAAAATGAATATATAATATCTATATATATTTACTAATTATAAATGAAGAATTTAAAGCATAAATAGTTAGATCTACACATAAACACACCAAATTGGAAAGTTTCACACCGTATCCCACTAGATCTAGGATACGCATGTGACACGAGTCCAACACACAACCAATTGCACCCCGAAGGACACAAACAAGTCACAAATAATATTTATGAATAAATCAAAGTGTCAAAAGTAGATCTATGTGTCCGTGTCAAAATACGACATGTTCAAAGCCCCGTGTCGGAGAAAACCCCCAAAATGACACGTATCACCAAATAGTTGGGATACGAACCACAAGTACCAAATATGGACACGACACAAGCCCCAAACACATAATCACATGCCCAATTGATCTATAGGATCAATTGACACACACAACAAAATATAAATTCGGAATTCCATCAAAATTAACACAAAAAGTACCATAACTTTCTCCATGGGTCTCCTATGAACACAAAACAAAGTCCTATGGGTAGTACATACATATAGGTTGATTTTACATAATTAAATCTAAGATTTAGAAGCTATTTAAATGGGAAAAACTGAATTATACCTATTGGGAGATGGATTCCCAATGAAACCTCCAATTGAGATGAACTTGCTTCCAAATTGTAGATCTTTGCTCCTCTTTGTAGATCCTTGATTCCTCCTTCTAGATCCTTGCTTCTCAACTTTCTAATGGTGAATTGGGATGAATTTAGAATAAATTTGGTAGAGAATTGTAATGGAAATGAAAGGAATTTGGTAGTGAAAAATTCTAGATCTAGATTTAAAAATAAGAATGAGAGGAGAGAGAATTTCCCCCCTCTAATATAGGCCTGCCTTACCCCTTCTCCAAGCAATTATAAAATATCCAATGTACCCCTTGGGGCCTCTCATGAAGAAATAATTAAGGAAGGAAGCTTCTAGTCTAATGATTTAATTAATTTAATCCATCTCCTTAACCATGGGCTTTCTAAATGGGCAAAGTCTAACTATTTAATTCATGTTGGTCCATGGGTCCAAACTAAACTAGTTGGGTCCACTAAAATAAGTCCAAAATAATTAAATAACATCTAACAACAATTAAATAATACAACAAAAATTATTTACCATGCACAATATTTATTTAAATAGGAAATTACTAAAATACCCTTTTTCCTAAAATGTGGTAGTGACAAGTCTACCCTCCTTAAAATAATTTCGTCCTCGAAATTCAAAGACGAAAACTACCCCCAGAAAATCACAGAACAGAATTAAAGAATCACAACTAACTAATGAACAAAACATAACAATGAACAGAACATAACTAGAGAATTAACATACCTCAAGGTACAAACAAATATGGATAACGCTCTCGCATGTCATCCTCTCTCTCCCAGGTAGACTCCCCCGGAGAGTGATGCCTCCATGCGACGCGCACCAAAGGAATAGTCTGGTTTCTCAGCACCTTCTCTCTCCGATCCAGAATCTCAACTGGCTGCTCTGGATAGCTAAGAGTAGGGCCTACCTCTATCTCTGAGTGATCCAATACATGACTAGGATCTGCCACGTATCGTCTCAACTGCGACACATGAAACACGTTGTGCACTCCCTCCAATGCAGGTGGCAAGTCTAGTCTATAAGCAACTGCACCGACCCTCTCTAGAATAGTGAAAGGTCCGATGAATCGCGGACTAAGCTTTCTGCCTCCACCGAAGCGAATCGTGCCTCGTGTCGGAAAAATCCTCAGAAACACCAAACCACCCACCTAGAACAAAACACCACCTTAAGAACTTAATCTATAACAAACAAGAACAAGCAAAAACAAAATCTAAACTATACCTCAAACTTCAAAGGTCTCCGATGGCTATCGGCCCAATGCCGCTGTCTGTCCTGCGCCACTCGATGTCTGTCTCTGATCAACTGAACCTTCTCTGCTGCCTCCATAACCATCTCTGGCCCAACTCTCTCCAACATCGTCCCAAGACAAAGGAGTACGACACCTCCGACCATATAGAGCTTCAAAAGGTGACATCTCTATACTGGCCTGGTAACTGTTGTTGTAAGCAAACTCTACCAAATGGAGATGGTCCTCCCAAGAACACCCGAAATCTAGTACACAAGTGTGCAACATATCCTCGAGAGTCTGGATAGTCTGCTCAGACTGCCCATCTGTCTGGGGATAATATGCAGTACTGAACTTGAGCTGAGTGCCCAAACTCTCCTGCAAACTCCTCCAGAAATGAGAAGTGAAACGACTATCTCGATCTGAGACTATGCTGACGGGAACTCCATGTATCCTAACGATCTGCCTCACATACATCTCTGCCAGCTTCTCCGTAGACAAACCCACCTTAAAAGGCAAAAAGTGGGCCGACTTGGTCAATCTATCAACAATGACCCAAATCGCGTCTTTTCCTCCTGGAGATAGTGGAAGTCCGGACACAAAATCCATAGTAATGTGTTCTCACTTCCACTCTGGAATGGGTAATGGCTGAAGTAAACCTCCTGGCCTCTGCCTCTCGGCTTTCACCTGCTGGCACACTAAGCATCTGGATACAAACTGTGCCACTTCCCTCTTCATGCCATACCACCACACACTCTCTCGCATATCCCGATACATCTTGTTAGCACCTGGATGTATGGAATACTGAGAGCGATGCGCTTCCTGCAATACCTCCTTACGCAACTCCCCACTAGGCACACACAATCTAACTCCATGCCTCAAAGATCCATCCTCTGCAATAGTAAAATCATCCTCTAATCCTGCTCTCACTTGAGCTCTGATACTCCTCAAGGATACATCATCATACTGTGCTGCCTTGATCCTGTCCATCAAATCTGAGTGTATCTGCAATTCCTATATTTGCATAGCACACCCAGGAATAATCACCTCAATGCCCAAGCTCTCCAAGTCCTCCAACAAATATCGATCCTGCGTCAAGAACATATCTACCGGATACCTGCTCAAAGCATCGGCAACTACATTGGCTTTCCCAAGATGATATTGCAAAGAGATATCAAAATCCTTCATCAGTTCCAACCACCGACGCTGCCTCATGTTCAACTCCTTCTGCGTGAAAACGTACTTCAAGCTTTTGTGGTCTGTGAAGATCTCCACACGCTCTCCGTACAAATAATGTTTCCACAACTTCAGGGCGAAGATGACGGCTGCCAACTCCAAATCATGGGTAGGATAGTTCTTTTCATGAGGACGCAATTGCCTGGATGCATAGGCAATCATTTTCCCATGCTGCTGAAGAACACAACCTAAACCCTTCCCCGATGCATCACTATAAATAGTGAAACCTCCGGACCCTGATGGCAACGTCAAAATAGGAGCAGACGTCAACCTCTTCTTCAACTCTTCAAAAGTAACCTGGCAATCCTCCATCCAAACAAACTCCACATCCTTCATTGTGAGTCTGATCATCGGCTCGGCAATCCTCGAAAAATCTTGCACAAACTTCCTGTAATAGCCTGCCAATCCCAAGAAACTCCTGATCTCTGCTACCGAACTCGGAGTCTTCCAAGATTCCACTGCTGAAATCTTCTTCGGATCCACTGAAATACCATCACCAGTCACAACATGCCCCAAGAATTCTACCTTGTCCAAGAAAAACTCATATTTGGACAACTTCCCATAAAGCTTCTCCTTCCTCAGCACATCCAACACAATCCTCAAATGCTCCTCATGCTCCTCCGGTGTCCTCGAGTATATGAGTATGTCGTCGATGAACACCACCATGAACTTGTCAAGGTACTGGTGGAACACCTTGTTCATCAAGTTCATAAATACCGTCGGTGCATTAGTCAAACCAAACGGCATCACCATAAACTCGAACTGACCATATCGAGTTCTAAAAGCAATCTTCGGTATGTCCTCCGGCTTCACCTTCACCTGATGGTAGCCTGATCTCAAATCTATCTTAGAAAATACCTTCGCACCACTCAACTGATTAAACAGATCATCAATCCGTGGCAAAGGATACTTATTCTTGATAGTGAGATTATTCGAAGCCCTGTAATCAATGCACATGCACACCGATCCATCCTTCTTTGGTACAAATAATACCGGGGCTCCCCATGGTGAAGAACTCGATCTGATAAACCCCTTTTCCTGCAATTCGTCCACCTGCTTCTTCAACTCGATCAGCTCGCTGTTGTTTACTCTATAGACATGCTGTGAAATTGGTTCTGCACCTGGCACCAAGTCTATAGAAAATTCAACATCTCGATCTGGTGGCAATCCTGGCAATTCCTCAGGAAACACATCCAAGAATTCTGCTATCAACGGATGCGGCAACTCCTTGTCTTCCACCATAGCTCCACAAATAATGCCTTCTCCCTGCTCCGCAGCTCCTCTAGCAAACTCGAACTCTGGCTCTCCTGGCGAACCAAACAAAACTCTACCTCCTCTACAGTCTATGCTAGCACGGTGCCTACTCAACCAATCCATCCCAAGTACAATGTCGTAGCTCGGAAGTGACATTACAAGTAGACACGCACTCAACTCCCGGCCTCCCAGAGTAACTCTCCGATCCTTGCAAATATCATTAACCAGGATAATGCCCCCCCCGGTCATGATCTTGCAAGTCCTAAACAAAGACTCAGCTACCAAACCATGCTTTAGAGCAAAAGAAACAGATACAAAACTATGGGAAGCACCACTATCAAACAAAGCTAAAGCTGGAATGGAATCAAGAAGAATAGAATCAATATAGCACAAGATGTAAGACATCAAGGAAAGGACAGTTTAAGGGATCAAGTATCAATGTCAAAGGAGAATAGTTGAATCAAAAGAATTTTCCTAGATGTGATTGAGTATCTCAGCCTATATCTTATATCCTATTGCAGGCTCGCAGTAGTACAACTAAGTTGTCGCACTACCACGACATCACATACTTGTGAAGCTAGACCTGCATGGGCCACCACCAAAAACGTGTCACGACCCGTACCCGATGTAAGGATACTAGTCGAAAACAACGCCCAGCCTACGCCGCAGAATCGGCGGTAGAACGCTGTCTAGATAGTCTATCTAAAGTAATGAACCACCAATAATGATAGAATACTTAATCACAGAACTAAGATAGAATGAGCACGAATCAGATAAGAATAGAATAGTCATCATATAACTCATGAGTTTAAAATAATACATCAATGAGTCTGAAGAGTAACAAATAAGCTGGAGACAAATCCAGTACAAAAGAATACTACAATACTACAAAGCTACACTCCAGGGTCAACTGTCTCAGTTGGGATAAGTCCCTCTTGAGCCAGGGTCTCCGAATCTAAACCCACAACATCCTGGGGTCCATAATAGGTAGGGTACTCCTCAGTGTCATCTGGAAAAATATATCCAGTCAGGAAAAGAGCAGAGTACATCTCTAACAGCAGTTCTAATCCATGATAAAAACTATGTAACAGTAAATAGCTGTGGATAAACAAGATGCACAAAATAGATACAAGAGATATATAGACAATAAGGAAATACTGGAAAGAAATACAATAATGAACAATATGCCAATGAAACAATAATACTAATGACTAAGTGTGTGAGTACTAGCTTAACATGTGATCGGCTTGGGCAAGATGCAATGCGGCCTGGCTAATCATACGTGCGGTGCATGATCAACACTATTCGCTTACTAGTACTTTATTCAATAGGGATTTGATCACATATCTATACTAATACTCCCCACCCCCGACTGGTATAATAGATCCAACCACGGTATGCTATGGCACTAGATTCTCCAAGAAGAGAGCGACTCCTCCCGAAAATTGGTGTCTGTACATGTACAAGATAACCAATGAAACAATACTTGCACCATATACACCATATACCAAGGAATAACATCTCATGACGAGATCCGGATATACCAATCCGTGTAACCATAGTGTCGAGAGAAACATGTAAATCTACACTAGATACAACGAGCATAGAGGATATCATAAATGAGAAACTATCAGAGAATGTACTCGCCTGAAGTCCAAAGAACAGTCTCACAAATGTCTGACTCACTACCTCGAAGACCTAGATATGGAATACCACATTAATACAAGGTCCCGAAAAGAGAACAAGTCAAACTAGTCAACTTCTAGGTCAATAAATAAATTCTAAATCAAAAGTCAACTATGGTCAACTCTAAAGTCAAACATGGTCAAACCAAGGTCAACCTCACAAGAAATCTATATAAAATAATATGGAAATAAAATACAACAATTTAGGAAATCAAAATTAGATCCCAAATGATACCCACACAAGAATACTAATAATACAAATAATGCACACTCTAATAATGTATATACAAACCCAATAAAATAATATATTATTATTAGTATTATACCTCACAAAAATACCTATATATATACATATATATATATAAAACAATTAGATAAATATTTATACTTATATATATACAATCAAATACTATTAGTTACAAAACACAATGCACATATTAATGTACGTATTTTACATGGCTAGAAGCACACATAAAACACATTCATTAATATACAAATAATTATATAATAATTATAAATAATATAATCACACATTTAAACACATAAATATATTTTACAAACCTTTATGTATAAAATATTTTATTAACATAAGTACATATATAATTGCATGCAAGAAAGCTACATATCTATATTTATACATCATATTAAAATACATAAAAATATAGATCTATGCTACAACATCATAATAAATACAATAAAATGAATATATAATATCTATATATATTTACTAATTATAAATGAAGAATTTAAAGCATAAATAGTTAGATCTACACATAAACACACCAAATTGGAAAGTTTCACACCGTATCCCACTAGATCTAGGATACGCATGTGACACGAGTCCAACACACAACCAATTACACCCCGAAGGACACAAACAAGTCACAAATAATATTTATGAATAAATCAAAGTGTCAAAAGTAGATCTATGTGTCCGTGTCAAAATACGACATGTTCAAAGCCCCGTGTCGGAGGAAACCCGCAAAATGACACGTATCATCAAATAGTTGGGATACGAACCACAAGTACCAAATATGGACACGACACAAGCCCCAAACACATAATCACATGCCCAATTGATCTATAGGATCAATTGACACACACAACAAAATGTAAATTCGAAATTCCATCAAAATTGACACAAAAAGTACCATAACTTTCTCCATGGGTCTCCTATGAACACAAAACAAAGTCCTATGGGTAGTACATACATATAGGTTGATTTTACATAATTAAATCTCAGATTTAGAAGCTATTTAAATGGAAAAAACTGAATTATACCTATTGGGAGATGGATTCCCAATGAAACCTCCAATTGAGATGAACTTGCTTCCAAATTGTAGATCCTTGCTCCTCTTTGTAGATCCTTGCTTCCTCCTTCTAGATCCTTGCTTCTCAACTTTCTAATGGTGAATTGGGAAGAATTTGGAATAAATTTGGTAGAGAATTGGAATGGGAATGAAAGAAATTTGGTAGTAGAAAATTCTAGATCTAGATTTGAAAATGAGAATGCGAGGAGAGAGAATTCCCCCCCCCCCTCTAATATAGGCCTGCCTTACCCCTTCCCCAAGCAATTATAAAATATCCAATGTACCCCTTGGGGCCTCTCATGAAGAAATAATTAAGGAAGGAAGCTTCTAGTCTAATGATTTAATTAATTTAATCCATCTCCTTAACCATGGGCTTTCTAAATGGGCCAAGTCTAACTATTTAATTCATGTTGGTCCATGGGTCCAAACTAAACTAGTTGGGTCCACTAAAATAAGTCCAAAATAATTAAATAACATCTAACAACAATTAAATAATACAACAAAAATTATTTACCATGCACAATATTTATTTAAATAGGAAATTACTAAAATATCCTTTTTCCTAAAATGTGGTAGTGACAAGTCTACCCTCCTTAAAATAATTTCGTCCTCGAAATTCAAAGACGAAAACTACCCCCAGAAAATCACAGAATAGAATTAAAGAATCACAACTAACTAATGAACAAAACATAACAATGAACAGAACATAACTAGAGAATTAACATACCTCAAGGTACAAACAAATATGGATAACGCTCTCGCATGTCATCCTCTCTCTCCCAGGTAGACTCTCCCGGAGAGTGATGCCTCCATGCGACGCGCACCAAAGGAATAGTCTGGTTCCTCAGCACCTTCTCTCTCCGATCCAGAATCTCAACTGGCTGCTCTGGATAGCTAAGAGTAGGGCCTACCTCTATCTCTGAGTGATCCAATACATGACTAGGATCTGCCACGTATCATCTCAACTGCGACGCATGAAACACGTTGTGCACTCCCTCCAATGCAGGTGACAAGTCTAGTCTATAAGCAACTGCACCGACCCTCTCTAGAATAGTGAAAGGTCCGATGAATCGCGGACTAAGCTTTCCGCCTCCACCGAAGCGAATCGTGCCTCGTGTCGGAGAAATCCTCAGAAACACCAAACCACCCACCTAGAACAAAATACCACCTTAAGAACTTAATCTATAATAAACAAGAACAAGCAAAAACAAAATCTAAACTATACCTCAAACTTCAAAGGTCTCCGATGGCTATCGGCCCAATGCCGCTGTCTGTCCTGCGCCACTCGAAGTCTGTCTCTGATCAACTGAACCTTCTCTGCTGCCTCCACAACCATCTCTGGCCCAAGCAAAACTCTCTCTCCAATATCGTCCCAAGACAAAGGAGTACGACACCTCCGACCATATAGAGCTTCAAAAGGTGACATCTCTATACTGGCCTGGTAACTGTTGTTGTAAGCAAACTCTACCAAATGGAGATGGTCCTCCCAAGAACACCCGAAATTTAGTACACAAGTGCGCAACATATCCTCGAGAGTCTGGATAGTCCGTTCAGACTGCCCATCTGTCTGGGGATGATATGCAACTGAACTTGAGCTGAGTGCCCAAACTCTCCTGTAAACTCCTCCAGAAATGAGAAGTGAAACGACTATCTCGATCTGAGACTATGCTGACAGGAACTCCATGTATCCTAACGATCTGTCTCACATACATCTCTGCCAGGTTCTCCGTAGACAAACCCACCTTGAAAGGCAAAAAGTGGGCCGACTTGGTCAATCTATCAACAATGACCCAAATTGCGTCTTTTCCTCCTGGAGATCGTGGAAGTCCGGACACAAAATCCATAGTAATGTGTTCCCACTTCCACTCTGGAATGGGTAATGGCTGAAGTAAACCTCCTGGCCTCTGCCTCTCGGCTTTCACCTGCTGGCACACTAAGCATCTGGATACAAACTGTGCCACTTCCCTCTTCATGCCATACCACCACACACTCTCTCGTATATCCCGATACATCTTGTTAGCACCTGGATGTATGGAATACTGAGAGCGATGCGCTTCCTGCAATACCTCCTTACGCAACTCCCCACTAGGCACACACAATCTAACTCCATGCCTCAAAGATCCATCCTCTGCAATAGTGAAATCATCCTCCAATCCTGCTCTCACTTGAGCTCTGATACTCCTCAAGGATACATCATCATACTGTGCTGCCTTGATCCTGTCCATCAAATCTGAGTGTATCTATAATTCCCACATTTGCATAGCACACCCAGGAACAATCACCTCAATGCCCAAGCTCTCCAAGTCCTCCAACAAATATCGATCCTGCGTCAAGAACATATCTACCGGATACCTGCTCAAAGCATCGGCAACTACATTGGCTTTCCTAGGATGATATTGCAAAGAGATATCAAAATCCTTCATCAGTTCCAACCACCGACGCTGCCTCATGTTCAACTCCTTCTGCGTGAAAACGTACTTCAAGCTTTTGTGGTCTGTGAAGATCTTCACACGCTCTCCGTACAAATAATGTTTCCACAACTTCAGGGCGAAGATGACGGCTGCCAACTCCAAATCATGGGTAGGATAGTTCTTTTCATGAGGACGCAATTGCCTGGATGCATAGGCAATCATTTTCCCATGCTGCTGAAGAACACAACCTAAACCCTTCCCCGATGCATCACTATAAATAGTGAAACCTCCGGACCCTGATGGCAACGTCAAAATAGGAGCAGACGTCAACCTCTTCTTCAACTCTTCAAAAGTAACCTGGCAATCCTCCATCCAAACAAACTCCACATCCTTTCTTGTGAGTCTGATCATCGGCTCGACAATCCTCGAAAAATCTTGCACAAACTTCCTGTAATAGCCTGCCAATCCCAAGAAACTCCTGATCTCTGCTACCGAACTCGGAGTCTTCCAAGATTCCACTGCTGAAATCTTCTTTGGATCCACTGAAATACCATCACCAGTCACAACATGCCCCAAGAATTCTACCTTGTCCAAGAAAAACTCACATTTGGACAACTTTCCATAAAGCTTCTCCTTCCTCAGCACATCCAACACAATCCTCAAATGCTCCTCATGCTCCTCCGGTGTCCTCGAGTATATGAGTATGTCGTCGATGAACACCACCACGAACTTGTCAAGGTACTGGTGGAACACCTTGTTCATCAAGTTCATAAATACCGTCGGTGCATTAGTCAAACCAAACGGCATCACCATAAACTCGAACTGACCATATCGAGTTCTAAAAGCAGTCTTCGGTATGTCCTCCGGCTTCACCTTTACCTGATGGTAGCCTGATCTTAAATCTATCTTAGAAAATAGCTTCGCACCACTCAACTGATCAAACAGATCATCAATCCGTGGCAAAGGATACTTATTCTTGATAGTGAGATTATTCGAAGCCCTGTAATCAATACACATGCGCACCGATCCATCCTTCTTTGGTACAAACAATACCGGGGCTCCCTATGGTGAAGAACTCGATCTGATAAACCCCTTATCCTGCAATTCGTCCACCTGCTTCTTCAACTCGACCAGCTCGCTGTTGTTTACTCTATAGACATGCTGTGAAATTAGTTCTGTACCTGGCACCAAGTCTATAGAAAATTCAGCATCTCAATCTGGTGGCAATCCTGGCAATTCTTCAGGAAACACATCCAAGAATTCTACTATCAACGGATGCGGCAACTCCTTGTCTTCCACCATAGCTCCACAAATAATGCCTTCTTCCTGCTCTGCAGCTCCTCTAGCAAACTCGAACTCTGGCTCTCCTGGCGAACCAAACAAAACTCTACCTCCTCTACAGTCTATGCTAGCACGGTGCCTACTCAACCAATCCATCCCAAGTACAATATCGTAGCTCGGAAGTGGTATTACAAGTAGACACGCACTCAACTCCCGGCCTCCCAGAGTAACTCTCCGATCCTTGCAAATATCATTAACCAGGATAATGCCTCCCCCGGTCATGATCTTGCAAGTCCTAAATAAAGACTCAGCTACCAAACCATGCTTTAGAGCAAAAGAAACAGATACAAAACTATGGGAAGCACTACTATCAAACAAAGCTAAAGCTGGAATGGAATCAAGAAGAATAGAATCAATATAGCACAAGATGTAAGACATCAAGGAAAGGACAATTTAAGGGATCAAGTATCAATGTCAAAGGAGAATAGTTGAATCAAAAGAATTTTCCTAGATGTGATTGAGTATCTCAGCCTATATCTTATATCCTATTGCAGGCTCGCAGTAGTACAACTAAGTTGTCGCACTACCATGACATCACATACTTGTGAAGCTAGACCTGCATGGGCCACCACCAAAAATGTGTCACGACCCGTACCCGATATAAGGATACTAGTCGGAAACAACGCCCAGCCTACGCCGCAGAATCGGCGGTAGAACGCTGTCTAGATAGTCTATCTAAAGTAATGAACCACCAATAATGATAGAATACTGAATCACAGAACTAAGATAGAATGAGCACGAATCAGATAAGAATAGAATAGTCATCATACAACTCATGAGTTTAAAATAATACATCAATGAGTCTGAAGAGTAACAAATAAGCTGGAGACAAATCCAGTACAAAAGAATACAACAATACTACAAAGCTACACTCCAGGGTCAACTGTCTCAGTTGGGATAAGTCTCTCTTGAGCTAGGGTCTCCGAATCTAAACCCACAACATCCTGGGGTCCATAATAGGTAGGGTACTCCTCAGTGTCATCTGGAAAAATATATCCAGTCAGGAAAGGAGCAGAGTACATCTCTAACAGCAGTTCTAATCCATGATAAAAACTATGTAACAGTAAATAGCTGTGGATAAACAAGATGCACAAAATAGATACAAGAGATATATAGACAATAAGGAAATATTGGAAAGAAATACAATAATGAACAATATGCCAATGAAATAATAATACTAATGACTAAGTGTGTGAGTACTAGCTTAACATGTGATCGGCTTGGGCAAGATGCAATGCGGCCTGGCTAATCATACGTGCGGTGCATGATCAACACTATTTGCTTACCAGTACTTTATTCAATAGGGATTTGATCACATATCTAAACTAATACTCCCCACCCCCGACTGGTATAATAGATCCAACCACGGTATGCTATGGCACTAGATTCCCCAAGAAGAGAGCGACTCCTCCCGAAAATCGGTTTCTGTACATGTACAAGATAACTAATGAAACAATACTTGCACCATATTGTCACGACCCGCACCGGGAAAATCAGACATGAGTCGTGGGTACGTCCAGCCTACGCCGCAGCATCGGCGGTAGAACGCTGTCTAGGTCAACTATCTAGATAACTCACACAAAAATCGGCCATGACCTCTCCAAAAGGAGGGCAACCACACAATCAAAATATATAAATCTGCCAAGATCTCAACTCCAAACGGAGGAGCAAAATCATAATGATAATCAAGTACTCAATCACGAATCTAAGCACGATAAGATAACAAAAAGACTAACAGCTATAAAGTCTAACCAACAACAACTACTACAACAACCACAACAATAATAATAATACAACAATATCCAAAATAATATACAAACAAGGTCTCAAACCAAAACCGGAGACAAATCCGGTGCTAAAGCTAATAAAACAACAAGGTCCTAGTGATCCCGGCTACCAACCCGGAAATCACTCCTAAACTAGAGGGTCCCTGTCTGCACCATCGACAGGCTCAGGTCCATAAAACGTCGGACACCAATCCTCCGGATACTCTGAAAAATATGTCCAGTCAGGACTGGAGCAAGTACATCTCTAACAGCAGTTCCATTTAAATGATAAAAACTATAAAATAGTTATAGCAAGTAGCAAGAAGAATGAAGCAAGTATGAAACAGGAAATAAACATGTATCACTGGTGCATAAGGGTAAAGATGCAAGAATATCAGAAACAAGATAGTAGTAACTGCAAGATACAGAAAATCTAAGCTAAGATCAAGTCCGTGCACATGAACGTGTAGTGAGTCCAGCATGAAAAATATGTAGTGAGTCAAGTCCAGAAACATGTAAGTGAGGCAAGTCAAGAAATGCATGAGAGTCCAGACTATAAAGAATGAACTCGGTGTCTTTGAAATACTTGTTTCGACATGTAAATGGCTAGGGGTAAGTACGGCTCACCGCGCACTGGGTGCGCGGCTGCTATCATTCCAGATTAGACCAGAGGAAGTGATTCCTGATGATGCCAGATAGGAATGTTTACATGTCTACTCGAGTATTTCCCCGCCCCGACTAATACAAGTGGATCCAAGACCCGACACGCAAATCAAGATGAGTCCAGCCTGAACATGAATGATGCCTGTAGGTGATGCCTGTAGTGATTCCAGAATAGAGGCCAGAAACATGAAATGTACGTGTCGTAAGTAAATGAATCCAAAAATATCAATCAGTGTCCCGTGTTGTGCCAGAAAAATCAGATGATACTATACTAGAAGCTGAATCATAATAATCATCAGATAATGAAAACTATCAGAGAATGTACTCGCCTGACGTCCTGAGCAACTGGCGATCCGAACCGGTGTCGCAAGGACCTAATGCGAAAAGCAAGGTTAAACATGGTTCTAATGAGTTAAACAGATATAAAATAATTAAAAATAGGGTTCTAGGGTCGTTCTAGGTCAAACGGGTCAAACCGGTAAAATCTAGGTCAAAAAGTCAACTCTGGGTCCAAAAAGTCAACTCTAGGTCAAAACTAGGTCAAAAGTTGACTTTGGCGGTCAACCGAGTCAACTACGGTCAAGTCTGGGTCAAACTAGGGTGCTCCTGAAATTCTAGGTCAAACCGAGGTCATTAAGCTAGAAAACTCACAAACTCGCCTCCTTGAGATACCGGGATACCCTCGGTATCCGATACCTCAACCTAGGCCACGCACCCCGCCTAAACCCGCTAAAACCTATGCTAGCACGCGTAAATATATACACATAAGCATATAAAAATCACTTCAATACTATTCCTACGCTATTGCTCAAAAATCCCGCTCGAAACCCAATACCTTGGTTATCTTAAGGTATTGAGATACCTCGGTATCTCAAGGTATTGAGATACCGCTCTAAACTCAGCCCGACTACCCCTCTAGCTAACTTACTATGCATAAACCTATATATCTAGCTATAATCTAGGCTAAAATATAGATATCTAATACATATAGGCATATACCTATATATCTATACCCAATACCTTACCTTACCTTACCTTACCCTCAAATATATATATCTATACCTAGATATCTAACTATCTATCTAGCTATGTATATATCTATATATATAGATCTATATATCTAGCTATCCCTCTACCTATCCATCTACCTATCTAGTATCAACCTATCTAGTTATCTATCTAACTATCTAACTAGCTATTTATTTATGTATCTAACTATTAAACTATTTACCTATCCATCTAATATCTATATAGCATCTATCTATTTATCTCTAACTACCTAGGTATCTAGTTACCTATGTATCTATCTAACCATCTATGTGTTAATCTATCTATTTTTATATCTATCTATCAACCTAGCTATTCATATATCTACCTATCCATATATCTATCTATTTATCTATGCATCTATCTATGTGTCTATCTATCTAACAATCTATATACCCATCTAACTATAGATCTAGTTATCTATCCATTCACCTTATCTATCCATCAAACTATTTACCTATCTATTTAACCATCTATCTATCTAATAATCTAACTACCTATATATATATATCTATGTATATATCTCTCCCTCTCCCTCGCATTTGCTGCTGCCCTTGCCTTAACTTGCTGCTGCTGCTACCTTAAACTGCTGTTGCTGCTGCATTTTCTACTTGCTACAGCTGCTGCTCATGCTCTTGCTGCTGCCGCGGCGCTGCCTCGCTCGAGCGAGCTGCTGCCGCGGCGCTGGAACTGCTGCTGCTGCTGCTGCTGCTGCAGGCCGCGCTGCAGCGAGCTGCTGCCGCGGCGCGCTGCCGCTGCTGCCGCGGCGCTGCTGCGCCCGCGCGCTCTGCTGCAGCCTGCTGCTGATGCTTCTGCTGCTGCCGCGGTGCTGCCTCGCTCGAGCGAGCGGCTGCCGCGGCGCTGCCTCGCTCGAGCGAGCTGCTGCTACTGCTGAATACTGCTGCTGCTGCGCCTATTTCTGCTGCTGCAGCTGCTGGTTCCAGTCCCAGGCACCCCCCCCCCCTCTCACAAACACACACACACACTCCTATATACATATACATATATACATATACATATATATACATCTATATATATATAACTAGATATCTATATATATATTCACACTCATCTACACACTCTAACACACACACTAGCACACTAATACACACACACACTCACAACACTATCAACACACACACATAAGCACACACATATATCTATACATATATAAACACACATCTATATATATATACACACATACAAATATATATATATATACATATCAATACACACACACACTCTAAGATATATATATATACACACACACATTCAAATATATATATATACATATACACACAAGCACACTTACACATATACATATATATATATACACATAGACATATACACCCACAAGCACATAGATATAAATACATACACCCATAGATAAATATATATACATATATACAAATACATATAAATATATACATATATATGTACACATATAAATATATATATATAAAGACACACACACAACCACAACACAACACAACACTCAAACCACACACCCCACTCACGCCCAACGACCCCGACACTCACCAACGCCTATAAATATATAAAATATAGCTCGAAAACTCTAGCACACACTCCCCGATACTAACCCAACGTGCGCACAAGCCCGAAACGAGGAAACCAAGTCGAAATGGCCGTTCGGTCATTTCGACGAACACGTGGTGTGCGGCTCGAAAAACCTCCTGAAACGCACACCAAACGAACTCGGAATCGGCCCAAATTTACCCACGCGCTCTACACGATGTCTAGATCCTAGAAAATGCGCTTCCGCGTCGATTCTAGGTCCGTGGCGGAAACGCACACGCACTTAGAATCGGCGACGACGAAAAGCTCCAAATTCGCCCGAAACGCCCGTTTCTCCGCGACACGACTTCCCGTGTCCAAACGGAGACACGCTCTCACCCTCACGACTCCCGACAACGTCTACCTAGGTCCGTCTAACCTAGGGCATCACCCAAAATTGGGCCAAATTCGGATTCCACCCGAAATTGACACAAAACTTAGTGTTAAAGTCTCTAAACTCACCCAAACTAGTTCCAACTTCCTCCTACGGGTAGCCTAAGGGTCTAGGAGGGTTCTAAAATATTAATTACACTATAAAAGAGTAATTACAAGGGGAAAATTAGGGTTTACCTCTTGGAAGTTGGAATCCCAAGCAAAAATCCCCAAAATGCTCCAAATCCTCCAATCCAAGCTTCCAAGCCTCAAATCCAAGCTCCAACACCAAATCTAGGCTCTACCCACCTAGGTTAGGGAAAGATCTAGGGTTAGGGTTACACAAGTAGAAGAAATGGAAGGAGGAAGGAGAAAAAGATGGAGAGACTTACTTGTGAAGGAGGAAGGAAGAAGAGGAAGTAGTGGAGAAGAAGGAGAAGAAGAAGAAGAAGAAGAAGAAGAAGAGAATGGAAGAAGGGGGCTGCTTTTCCACGGTCTGGGAGTGAGGAGGGGGCCGGCCACAACACATATAAGGGTTTACAAGTTTCTAAATTCCCAAAACGCCCCTATTGACTTGGTTTCGGGTTCCGGGTTCCAAAAGCACTCAAACTAGTTCCAAATCTCTCCAACTAACTCCTAAAAATAAAATAAATATTTCTAAGCCCCAAAATAATTCTCACAAGGGTGTGGGCTGGGTCGGACATGGGTCCACTAGGGTCTGACATGGGTCCAGGCTAGCCAAAATCCTAAAACAATCAAAATAAAAATAATAAAAAATAAAGCAATCACTAATTAAATATAAATACAATTAAATATAAATAATCCACAATTAACTAAATTAAAAATAAAAAAAAATACCCGGCTCTGGAAATGGGGTGGTGACAAGCCTATCCTCCTTAGAAAATTTCGTCCTCGAAATTTAAAGTCAATCACACTCTCTCTAGGTCAAACCCCCAACAAGCACAGTCAAAAAATTCTACCTAAACAACATACAAGATCAGGGTCCTACTGGTCGTGTTATCACAGTCTTAATCAGGGTCACTAAACTATCTACCACAGCACAAAACGTCTAACAGGTACTAATGAAGCACACCACAAGGAATGGAAAGGACAGGAAGAAGAAACAAGAGACAGACCTGCTAACCCGACATCCGTAGCATCGGCCTCCTCGACCGTCAACGCATAAGCCCTGCCCTGCTGGGGTGTATCCCTCTGCTGGTGCGGGGCATGATGCTGTGCCACAGATGGCCTAGCTCCAACTCTCTGATCCTGTGCTCCACCCAATGGAGGTGCAGTGGGGCAATCTCGCATCTGGTGAGCAGCGGATTCACAGAACAAACACACCTTCAGCCTCCTCCTACAAACATCCCAAGTGTGTCCTGCCTTCCTACAGTAGGCACAAGTGGGCACCCTCTGATCCTGACCCTGTTGTGCTGCCTTCTGCACATAGGGACGCTTAGCTGGTCCCGCACTACCACTGGCACTGCCTGAATCATCCCTGCCTCTCTTGGACTTGAGCTCCAAGTCATCCTCTGCTCTCTGAGCATCTCCTACTATCTGCTCAAAAGTCGCCTCGCGGTCGCTCCTGGTCAAAGACTTGACCGCCATGACCAAGCCCTTATGAAACTTCCTCGCCTTGGCTGCCTCACTCAAGCCATCTACAAATCTGCCCAGATGGCAGAACTCCGCTGCGTACTCGTCCACCGTCATGCTCCCTTGGACGAGTGCCTCGAACTGGCTCTCCAAAGCACTGAGCGCCACATCTGGGAAAAACTTCTCCTTAAAAAGCCTCTTGAAAGCCTCCCAAGTAAGCCCTGGCGCCACAATCCTCGTATCTGTGCGATACCATGTCAAGGCGAGGTCGAACATCTGACTGCCCGCTGCCTCTATCTGCATGCTGTCTGGAATCTGCGCCAGCCTGAAGATGCCCTCAATCTGCTCTATCCAGTCATCCGCGTACAGGATACCTTCTGTACCACGGAACTCCTTGGGCCGCATCCTCTGAAAGTCGATAATACTGCCCGGCCTCGGATGCTGAATCTGATCTGCCTGTGGCTGAATCTGTGCCACCCTATCCACTGCTGTCATGGCCACCTGGTGGGCGTTCTCAATGCCCAATATCATCACATCCACCTGACGGTGCTGCGCGTCCATCATCTCCCTAAAGAACGCAAACAACTGCACGGCATCTACTGGAGCAGGAAGTGGTGGAGGAACCACCGGAACGACTGGGGTAGTCCTCGGATCGACAGGTGAAGGAGGATCCCCGAGAGAAGCAGATGCTCCCTCAACCGCAGGAGTGGTGAGTGGAGCGGTAGCAGCTGCCTGAATACGAGCTGGACGAGAGGTAGCAGACCTCTCCGAGGCAACTGCTGGAACGGTACGATGGGATCGTGTCTTCGGAGGTATCCTGAACACAGATCAAAAGAAGTCAATACGGCGCAAGATACGATATCATCAAAGAAGGACAGTAATATTTCAAAAGAAAGCAATTTCAGAATAATTAGATTAGAATTGTTCCTAGTCGTGATTGAGTACACTCTCATCCTAGATCCTAGATCCTGGAGCAGGCTCGCAACAGTACAACTAAGTTGTTGTACCACCACGACATCGCACTAATTGCGAATCGAGACCTGCATGGGGCCGCCACCAAAAACGTGTCACGACCCGCACCCGGAAAATCGGACATGAGTCGTGGGTACGTCCAGCCTACGCCGCAGCATCGGCGGTAGAACGCTGTCTAGGTCAACTATCTAGATAACTCACACAAAAATCGGCCATGACCTCTCCAAAAGGAGGGCAACCACACAATCAAAATATATAAATCTGCCAAGATCTCAACTCCAAACGGAGGAGCAAAATCATAATGATAATCAAGTACTCAATCACGAATCTAAGCACGATAAGATAACAAAAAGACTAACAGCTATAAAGTCTAACCAACAACAACTACTACAACAACCACAACAATAATAATAATACAACAATATCCAAAATAATATACAAACAAGGTCTCAAACCAAAACCGGAGACAAATCCGGTGCTAAAGCTAATAAAATAACAAGGTCCTAGTGATCCCGGCTACCAACCCGGAAATCACTCCTAAACTAGAGGGTCCCTGTCTGCACCATCGACAGGCTCAGGTCCATAAAACGTCGGACACCAATCCTCCGGATACTCTGAAAAATATGTCCAGTCAGGACTGGAGCAAGTACATCTCTAACAGCAGTTCCATTTAAATGATAAAAACTATAAAATAGTTATAGCAAGTAGCAAGAAGAATGAAGCAAGTATAAAACAGGAAATAAACATATATCACTGGTGCATAAGGGTAAAGATGCAGGAATATCAGAAACAAGATAGTAGTAACTGCAAGATACAGAAAATCTAAGATAAGATCAAGTCCGTGCACATGAACGTGTAGTGAGTCCAGCATGAAAAATATGTAGTGAGTCAAGTCCAGAAACATGTAAGTGAGGCAAGTCAAGAAATGCATGAGAGTCCAGACTATAAAGAATAAACTCGGTGTCTTTGAAATACTTGTTTCGACATGTAAACGGCTAGGGGTAAGTACGGCTCACCGCGCACTGGGTGCGCGGCTGCTATCATTCCAGATTAGACCAGAGGAAGTGATTCCTGATGATGCCAGATAGGAATGTTTACATGTCTACTCGAGTATTTCCCCGCCCCGACTAATACAAGTGAATCCAAGACCCGACACGCAAATCAAGATGAGTCCAGCCTGAACATGAATGATGCCTGTAGGTGATGCCTGTAGTGACTCCAGAATAGAGGCCAGAAACATGAAATGTACGTGTCGCAAGTAAATGAATCCAAAAATATCAATCAGTGTCCCGTGTTGTGCCAGAAAAATCAGATGATACTATACTAGAAGCTGAATCATAATAATCATCAGATAATGAAAACTATCAGAGAATGTACTCGCCTGACGTCCTGAGCAACTGGCGATCCGAACCGGTGTCGCAAGGACCTAATACGAAAAGCAAGGTTAAACAGGGTTCTAATGAGTTAAACAGATATAAAATAATTAAAAATAGGCTTCTAGGATCGTTCTAGGTCAAACGGGTCAAACCGGTAAAATCTGGATCAAAAAGTCAACTCTGGGTCCAAAAAGTCAACTCTAGGTCAAAACTAGGTCAAAAGTTGACTTTGGCGGTCAACCGAGTCAACTACGGTCAAGTCTGGGTCAAACTACGGTGCTCCTGAAATTCTAGGTCAAACCGAGGTCATTAAGCTAGAAAACTCACAAACTCGCCTTCTTGAGATACCGGGATACCCTCGGTATCCGATACCTCAACCTAGGCCACGCACCCCGCTTAAACCCGCTAAAACCTATGCTAGCACGCGTAAATATATACACATAAGCATATAAAAATTACTTCAATACTATTCCTACGCTATTGCTCAAAAATCCCGCTCGAAACCCAATACCTTGGTTATCTTAAGGTATTGAGATACCTCGGTATCTCAAGGTATTGAGATACCTCGGTATCTCAAGGTATTGAGATACCTCGGTATCTCAAGGTATTGAGATACCGCTCTAAACTCAGCCCGACTACCCCTCTAGATAACTTACTATGCATAAACCTATATATCTAGCTATAATCTAGGCTAAAATATAGATATCTAATACATATAGGCATATACCTATATATCTATACCCAATACCTTACCTTACCTTACCTTACCCTCAAATATATATATCTATACCTAGATATCTAACTATCTATCTAGCTATGTATATATCTATATATATAGATCTATATATCTAGCTATCCCTCTACCTATCCATCTACCTATCTAGTATCAACCTATCTAGTTATCTATCTAACTATCTAACTAGCTATTTATTTATGTATCTAACTATTAAACTATTTACCTATCCATCTAATATCTATATAGCATCTATCTATTTATCTCTAACTACCTAGGTATCTAGTTACCTATGTATCTATCTAACCATCTATGTGTTAATCTATCTATTTTTATATCTATCTATCAACCTAGCTATTCATATATCTACCTATCCATATATCTATCTATTTATCTATGCATCTATCTATGTGTCTATCTATCTAACAATCTATATACCCATCTAACTATAGATCTAGTTATCTATCCATTCACCTTATCTATCCATCAAACTATTTACCTATCTATTTAACCATCTATCTATCTAATAATCTAACTACCTATATATATCTATGTATATATCTCTCCCTCTCCCTCACATTTGCTGCTGCCCTTGCCTTAACTTGCTGCTGCTGCTACCTTAAACTGCTGTTGCTGCTGCATTTTCTACTTGCTACAGCTGCTGCTCATGCTCTTGCTGCTGCCGCGGCGCTGCCTCGCTCGAGCGAGCTGCTGCCGCGGCACTGGAACTGCTGCTGCTGCTGCTGCTGCAGGCCACGCTGCAGCGAGCTGCTGCCGCGGCGCGCTGCCGCTGCTGCCGCGGCGCTGCTGCGCCCGCGCGCTCTGCTGCAGCCTGCTGCTGATGCTTCTGCTGCTGCCGCGGTGCTGCCTCGCTCGAGCGAGCGGCTGCCGCGGCGCTGCCTCGCTCGAGCGAGCTGCTGCTACTGCTGAATACTGCTGCTGCTGCGCCTATTTCTGCTGCTGCAGCTGCTGGTTCCAGTCCCAGGCACCCCCCCCTCTCACAAACACACACACACACTCCTATATACATATACATATATACATATACATATATATACATATATATATATAACTAGATATCTATATATATATTCACACTCATCTACACACTCTAACACACACACTAGCACACTAATACACACACACACTCACAACACTATCAACACACACACATAAGCACACACATATATCTATACATATATAAACACACATCTATATATATATACACACATACAAATATATATATATACATATCAATACACACACACACTCTAAGATATATATATATATACACACACACATTCAAATATATATATACATATACACACAAGCACACTTACACATATACATATATATATATACACATAGACATATACACCCACAAGCACATAGATATAAATACACACACCCATATATAAATATATATACATATATACAAATACATATAAATATATACATATATATGTACACATATAAATATATATATATAAAGACACACACACAACCACAACCACAACACAACACAACACTCAAACCACACACCCCACTCACGCCCAACGACCCCGACACTCACCAACGCCTATAAATATATAAAATATAGCTCGAAAACTCTAGCACACACTCCCCGATACTAACCCAACGTGCGCACAAGCCCGAAACGAGGAAACCAAGTCGAAATGGCCGTTCGGTCATTTCGACGAACACGTGGTGCGCGGCTCGGAAAACCTCCTGAAACGCACACCAAACGAACTCGGAATCGGCCCAAAATTTACCTACGCGCTCTACACGATGTCTAGATCCTAGAAAATGCGCTCCTGCGTCGATTCTAGGTCCGTGGCGGAAACGCACACGCACTTAGAATCGGCGACGACGAAAAGCCCCAAATTTGCCCGAAATGCCCGTTTCTCCGCGACACAACTTCCCGTGTCCAAACGGAGACACGCTCTTACCCTCACGACTCCCGACAACGTCTACCTAGGTCCGTCTAACCTAGGGCATCACCCAAAATTGGGCCAAATTCGGATTCCACCCGAAATTGACACAAAACTTAGTGTTAAAGTCTCTAAACTCACCCAAACTAGTTCCAACTTTCTCCTACGGGTAGCCTAAGGGTCTAGGAGGGTTCTAAAATATTAATTACACTATAAAAGAGTAATTACAAGGGGAAAATTAGGGTTTACCTCTTGGGAGTTGGAATCCCAAGCAAAAATCCCCAAAATACTCCAAATCCTCCAATCCAAGCTTCCAAGCCTCAAATCCAAGCTCCAACACCAAATCTAGGCTCTACCCACCTAGGTTAGGGAAAGATCTAGGGTTAGGGTTACACAAGTAGAAGAAATGGAAGGAGGAAGGAGAAAAAGATGGAGAGACTTACTTGTGAAGGAGGAAGGAAGAAGAGGAAGTAGTGGAGAAGAAGGAGAAGAAGAAGAAGAAGAAGAGAATGGGAGAAGGGGGCTGCTGTTCCACGGTCTGGGAGTGAGGAGGGGGCCGGCCACAACACATATAAGGGTTTACAAGTTTCTAAATTCCCAAAACGCCCCTATTGACTTGGTTTCGGGTTCCGGGTTCCAAAAGCACTCAAACTAGTTCCAAATCTCTCCAACTAACTCCTAAAAATAAAATAAATATTTCTAAGCCCCAAAATAATTCTCACAAGGATGTGGGCTGGGTCGGACATGGGTCCACTAGGGTCTGACATGGGTCCAGGCTAGCCAAAATCCTAAAACAATCAAAATAAAAATAATAAAAAATAAAGCAATCACTAATTAAATATAAATACAATTAAATATAAATAATCCACAATTAACTAAATTAAAAATAAAAAAATACCCGGCTCTGGAAATGGGGTGGTGACACATATACACCATATACCAAGGAATAACATCTCATGACGAGATCCGGATATACCAATCCGTGTAACCATAGTGTCGAGAGAAACATGTAAATCTATACTAGATACAACGAACATAGAGGATATCATAAATAAGAAACTATCAGATAATGTACTCGCCTGAAGTCCAAAGAACAGTCTCACAGATGTCTGACTCACTACCTCGAAGACCTAGATATGGAATACCACATTAATACAAGGTCCCGGAAAGAGAACAAGTCAAACTAGTCAACTTCTAGGTCAATAAATAAATTCTAAGTCAAAAGTCAACTATGGTCAACTCTAAAGTCAAACATGGTCAAACCAAGGTCAACCTCACAAGAAATCTATATAAAATAATATGGAAATAAAATACAACAATTTAGGAAATCAAAATTAGATCCCAAATGATACCCACACAAGAATACTAATAATACAAATAATGCACACTCTAATAATGTATATACAAACCCAATAAAATAATATATTATTATTAGTATTATACCTCACAAAAACACCTATATATATACATATATATATAAAACAATTAGATAAATATATATACTTATATATATACAATCAAATACTATTAGTTACAAAACATAATGCACATATTAATGTACGTATTTTACATGGCTAGAAGCACACATAAAACACATTCATTAATATACAAATAATTATATAATAATTATAAATAATATAATCACACATTTAAACACATAAATATATTTTACAAACCTTTATGTATAAAATATTTTATTAACATAAGTACATATATAATTGCATGCAAGAAAGCTACATATCTATATTTATACATCATATTAAAATACATAAAAATATAGATCTATGCTACAACATCATAATAAATACAATAAAATAAATATATAATATCTATATATATTTACTAATTATAAATGAAGAATTTAAAGCATAAATAGTTAGATCTACACATAAACACACCAAATTAGAAAGTTTCACACCGTATCCCACTAGATCTAGGATACGCATGTGACACGAGTCCAACACACAACCAATTGCACCCCGAAGGACACAAACAAGTCACAAATAATATTTATGAATAAATCAAAGTGTCAAAAGTATATCTATGTGTCCGTATCAAAATACGACATGTTCAAAGCCCCGTGTCGGAGGAAAACCCCAAAATAACACGTATCACCAAATAGTTGGGATACAAACCACAAGTACCAAATATGGACACGATACAAGCCCCAAACACATAATCACATGCCCAATTGATCTATAGGATCAATTGACACACACAACAAAATGTAAATTCGGAATTCCATCAAAATTGACACAAAAAGCACCATAACTTTCTCCATGGGTCTCCTATGAACACAAAACAAAGTCCTATGGGTAGTACATACATATAGGTTGATTTTACATGATTAAATCTCAGATTTAGAAGCTATTTAAATGGGAAAAACTGAATTATACCTATTGGAAGATGGATTCCCAATGAAACCTCCAATTGAGATAAACTTGCTTCCAAATTGTAGATCCTTGCTCCTCTTTGTAGATCCTTGCTTCCTCCTTCTAGATCCTTGCTTCTCAACTTTCTAATGGTGAATTGGGAAGAATTTGGAATAAATTTGGTAGGAAATTGGAATGGGAATGAAAGGAATTTGGTAGTGGGAAATTCTAGATCTAGATTTGAAAATAAGAATGAGAGGAGAGAGAATTTCCCCCCCTCTAATATAGGCCTGCCTTATCCCTTCCCCAAGCAATTATAAAATATCCAATGTACCCCTTGGGGCCTCTCATGAAGAAATAATTAAGGAAGGAAGCTTCTAGTCTAATAATTTAATTAATTTAATCCATCTCCTTAACCATGGGCTTTCTAAATGGGCCAAGTCTAACTATTTAATTCATGTTGGTCCATGGGTCCAAACTAAACTAGTTGGGTCCACTAATATAAGTCCAAAATAATTAAATAACATCTAACAACAATTAAATAATACAACAAAAATTATTTACCATGCACAATATTTATTTAAATAGGAAATTACTAAAATACCCTTTTTCCTAAAATATGGTAGTGACACTCGCTGATATCCCAGATTCGAAGCGGTACTCCTCCTTCTCCTCCTGATCAGTAGTAGTTGTTCTCCAGGGCTCGCCGCAGTACTCCTCCGGATCAGCAGTAGTCCTAGTTAGGGACAGTTTATTTGTTTGTGAGTTTTGGTCCATGATCTTGGGTCATTTATGTATTTATTTTATACATTTATTGAGGTATTATTTCATACTTTATTTGTTGACACTCAGTACCAGTTGTGATGCTTATTGGATATTTATTTTGAGACTTAGTTTATAATTTAAATGTGTCTATTTCTTTAAATTTTACTTTATTATGTATATTAAATGCATAGGAATTGACCGGTGTTGAGTGTTCCACCGAAAGGGTCGACGAACCTAGAAAATTCAACGAAGGGTTGCTCCGGGTCTAATAATATAAATTGTGAATTGATAAACTGCAGGCATCTGTAGAGTAAAAAAAATATAAAAGCTGCATTTTTTTAATTTTTTTAGAATTAGCGACGTTTAGCGACGGGTAGCAAAGTTTAGTGACGATTTTCTGCGTCGCTAATATATATCGTAACGTCACTACTTTGTACCGGTAAAGTCGCTAAGAGTCGTTAAATGTCGTTGATATGCTGACATGGCAATATTTGCCATGTCAGCTATTGGGTCAGGCAAACTCTAACCCTATCTCTCTCCATATCTCTCTCACAGTTGGCACAACATACATATACTGACAAAGAGATAGATACAGACACACTGACATGACACACACACGGACACGACACACACATACTGACATGGCATATGCACACTAACATGATACACCGACCTAGACACACACACACACACACACACACACTTCTCTTGTATCTCTCTTGACACTGCTACAGAGACACGAACACGGGATACGATATGTAGAGTAGTCATATTATGATTTTTTTTACCATAAATAGTAACCATCTTAGGTAATTACCATAAATAGTAATACTAATTTTAGGTTAATTTAGTTTATTAGATGATTATGTGTTTAATACGTATATGTGTATGTGAAGAGAATTTTATATAGTAATTACCATAAAGGGTAATTACCATAAATAGTAACCCTCGTAGACAGTTCCTGATGACATCCTAGAATTATATGTTCATTTGAAAAAGAAACATAGTGATAGAAAATTAATATGCGTATGTGTATGTGAAGAGAAATTTATAGTATAAGTGTAATGCTCATTATGAAATTAGGTAATGATTCTTTTAGTCAATATTATTAGGTGAATGATACAGACACAGGTAAACCCTAACCCTATCTAATCCTATCTGATACGACACAGACATAGACACATACACACACACACGGGGACACACAAACACAGACACAAATACATACACAAAAACAGACACATACACACACGGAAAAACATACATAGACACAAACACATAGACACACACGGACACACATCCATCTTCTCTACACATACACAATACGACACAT
The DNA here is from genome assembly GCA_036927795.1 of Iris macrosiphon. NCBI lineage: Eukaryota > Viridiplantae > Streptophyta > Magnoliopsida > Asparagales > Iridaceae > Iris > Iris macrosiphon. The sequence goes on from JAYESA010000004.1 coordinate 113,285,774, forward strand.
GGTATTATCTGGTATGGCAGACACATACACACATACAAAGACACAGACACATAGACACATATAGACGACAAGGATGAAGATGTTTATAACTTGAGAAATTGGATTTCCTTCTCTATATATCATATTATTTTATCATCATATATTATTATCAGGTATGGCAGGACGACGCAGATCGTACCGAGGGAGAGGCTCCTCCGGTAGATGGAGTGCTTCTCCGGTAGACAGAGTGCTTCTCCGATACTGGCTACTGGTTTCGGATCCTCATCTTCGAGTACTCCATTGTACGAACAAGTCACATCCTTGACTCCGTCGACGGTACGTGGCAGTACTCCTGGGACGAGCAGTTCCAGGCCTTAGGCTACTCCCTCGTCTACCGTTCCTCCTGCTGACGACACCATGGAGACAGAGGAATAGATGAACAAGATGGACGAGGCCCAACCGACTGCGCCTTCATCTTTCTAGAGCGATCCTCCGTGTGCTCCTCCGGACGAGACAAGGATGGAGATTTGGGCCGATGGACCAACAAAGTAAGTTAATTAGTTTTAGTTTTCTTACGCATGTATAAATATATATTCACTTTTCTTGAATATAATTATCTATGTATAGATATCGTCCCTCGAGGGTACAGAAAGCCTTGGGGTATTTTTTGTGGGACAACTATGGTGGCCCTTGGATCAACTACTCGGATGCCCCTGACGAGAGGAAGGCATTCTGGTTTGCGCACTTTAAGGTAAAAGTAAATTTGGTTTTACTATTAATTATCTAATTTGGTAGGTTTTTTATATAACTTACTACATTATTTCTTATAGAAAACATATTTCAATCCGCCACACCGGGCTGAGAAGATCGAGGAACACTTTCCCTCCGTCACCGCCAAAATAATCCGTGATGCGATCCGGGATCAGAAGGATCGTGCTGCTTTGGGACAACCAATCAATGGTTGGATCACGCCTAAGCAGTGGACTGTGATGACGACTAGATTTAATGATCCCAGGTACATTGAAAAGTCAGAGAAGGCGGTCAGGAAGAAGGCGAAAAAGTGGTATGGTGGGTCGATTCCGATGACGAAATATTTTTATCGCATGGTATTTATTTTCTTGTATACATAGCATTTTAATCAAAGTAGGATATAATTTATTTAATTTTAGTAATATACAATGTATTTTTTAAAAGGCCCAGAGGGGTGAGGACGCTAACATAGTGACCATTTTCCTCGCCACACATAGGAAGGGCGGACAGCTCATCGATGAGAGGGCTACGCAGAGCTACGTAAGTATTTCGTTATGTTATGTTAATTTTAATATAACTTAGAAAATATACAAATAAATATTCATGTAGTTAGTAATAAGTACCTTAGATATATATCGCAACGCTCTACTGACAACGTTGGAGCATATGCATCCTCCTGGTCCGCCGGCATCGACATCTACATCGATTGCACATACTCCTCCATCGGGTACTATGATGATTTTACTAGAACAGTGGGCCTCGCTGATATCCCAGATTCGCAGTGGTACTAGAGCAGATATCCCTGGATGCTGTCACAAATATCACCAATAGTCCCAGAATGAGTGAGATACTCAGAAAAGTATATTCAGACATCCAATTTGGACATAGGGGCAAAAATACAGTTTATGGTCAATACGAGGACCACAAATGCCGCCTTGCACAAAAAAACGTGTCAGGAGCAAAAGTCCCTAAAAATAGCATATTATAGGTCAAACAAATTTTAAACGACGATACAAACTCAATGGTATGTCCAAATTTGGATTCCGGTGAGCCGACCACAAAAATGACCGTTGGAACGGATCGTGAGGCCCGCAAAACGGTGATCCGTACACTACCTCAGAATCAGAAGAAATTTGGGTCACATGACAAGTCGAACGCCGCGAGTCCAATGGTGCTACTTTTGTCACGATACGACGAGCGTGGACAAAGTAATTGGATAATTTACAAAATATCGATACGAGGGACTTTCGACGGATACGGTTGATTCCGGCGCACACACACGTCCGAATCGAGTTTCGCGAAAGCCCATACATCAGAAAAATACTGCATGCGCCTTTCGATGAAATCGGTACGCGACGTGGTTGCCCGGTTTGACGGAACCAACTCCGTATCGAAGATTTTTAAGTTTTAGAAAACATGTTTTCTTGATATTTAACACAATATTAAACTAGGTTTTAATGCGAAATAAAATAAACTAATTGAAGACGCTGGAAGAGGGTTAAATAGAGATTATACCAGCGAAGATGGTTTGGGAAACGGTCGAGAGACGGGGTAGTAATTGCCTCGTAAAAATAGGTGGTTGAAGCTCGATTCTGACTTGGGTTTGGGTGTTCACAGTCATGGAGTATGCTTGGATTGTCCGTGCGGTGGCCGACGAGGGTTGTGGTGGTTGGGGATGCCGCGGGTGGGGTCGTTGGAGCATCGGGGGTGCCCTGGGGGGGTGTCACCGGCTATCGGCTGTCGACCGTCGGCGGGGTGTCGAGCACAGCAACCGCAGCAGCAAAATGCAGCAGTAGTAGTAGCTTTAACAGCAGTAGTAGCAACCGCAGTAGTTGCAGCAACAACAGTTGTAATGGTGGTGGTCGTAGAGCTGGTGGCAGTAGTGGTGGTCGGGGAGCTGGTAGCAGTGGTGGTGGTCGTGGTGGTGAGGGTGGGGAGGTGATGGTGGTTGGTGGTGGTGATGTCGGGGAGCTGGTGGCAGTGGTGGTGGTCGTGGAGCTGGTGGAAGTGGTGGTGGTCGTGGAGGTGAGGGTGGCGGAGGTGATGGTGTTTGGCGGTGGTAATATCGGGGGCTGATGGCGTTGGCTGAGATGATGGTGGTTGGCGGTGGTGATGTTGGCGGAGCTCCGGCCGAGGAGAGGGGGGTGTGCTCCGGTCCTAGTTAATGGTGGTAGAAGAGGAAAAATGAAGTAGAAGGGAAGGAGAAAAAGAATAATAAGTGAGGAAAGAGGGAAGGGGTGTATTTAATGAAGAGAGGGAGCATTGGGATTAGGGCCGGCTAGGTTCCCAAGGAGAGGGTGGTTTGTCATGAAGGAAAATGAGGGGTGGTGATGTGTTGAGGTTTGAATGGAGGGTTGGGATGCATTGTAGGCACATTTTGTTGCATAGTGCCATACAAAAAGGTGAGAGAGGAGGGTGCCAAGACCGGTCAAGGCTATCAAGAATGGGTCTTCTTCATTTGCTCCAACCAATAGGAGGTGGACACATGGCTAGCTATTTGCACAAAAGTCCTCAATAGTTTAAGACTTGCACAAAGAGGAAAAAGTGGATTGGATGTGAAAAAATGCCACGTTTGGTGTGTTGTAGTGGGGAAAATTTGTGTATGGTATTTTGTATGAACCATGAGGGTGTGAGTGGGGGTTTGGGTTGGTGTTGGGTCTAGTTTTGGTTAGGTTGAGTCATTGCACCAAATTAGTTAAAATTAGTGTCAATGGTGTTCTTTAATTAATTGAAAGTGCATAGAATTTGAATTGGATGGAACACAAGGGTCATGGATATAGTAGACTCGGACTAGATTATTAATATATATTGGGTTGCAAGGAACGGGTCGAGGTTGTGTCTTCAATTTTGATTGGAACGGACATGGGTGTAAAGTCTAAGTTTAAAATTAGATATTTTGTGACAAATTTTGTGAAATTAAATCAAAGCACAAGAGAATATAATTATGAGTGACCCAAGGGTCATGATTGGAGATGGGCTTGACTAGGTCAAGGATATGAAATTGATTGGAAGGCAAAGGCTAGTGCATTGCTCTAAATAATTAACAAATTCCAAGGTGCAACGAGAAAATAAAATAAATAGATGAATTTATAACTCTATTTAATTAATCCAAAATAATTCTAAATTGATCCATAATCTCTCACTAAGCTAAGTATACATTAAAATTGGGTGAGGGGGTTAACAATCTATCCACCTTAGAAAATTTTGTCCTCGAAATTCAAAAACAATCTCCCCAACAACGAACTCAACACATCTCTACATCTATAAACACAACTTGGTACTTACTCCTAGCCACTCTCTAAATCAAAACTGTCATATGCACACAGTTTAATCGTCTAAGTCATTTAGTCCTCTAAATTTTTTTTACCATATTGTTATCATGCTAATTATTATCTAATTTTTTTACCACATATAGCCTAGGTTACTCAAGGATGTCGCGACACAATCTAAGTTTGAAACTTCCAATATTTATAAAGAAAATAACGTCATTCTTTTACTCTTAAAGGACTGCAGGGGTTAGGCATTAAAATTCTATAAGCACAAAATTCTCAAGGCCACTTATGTAGTATCTAAATTCATTTTTCTGCAACTAAGACGGTTAATATCTCAACATTCTTTCCTAGGTACAACGTCATCATCCTATAGTATCCACAATAGAATCATGAAACCTAACTTCTTATAATCAGTTTAGCAGCAACAAGTCTAATCTAGTCAGTCAGTCGTACCTAGTCTAGAAGCTCAACTCAAATAATTTCTAGAAGAAATATATGTAATAAAATAAAACATAAGTCTCTACTCAATATATAGTAATAAGAATATATAAAAATTATGTAATAAATATTTATTCAATCATTCTAAATATCCTAGAATAAAATATAACAAATACAATAACAAGAATACGTTTTCTAAAATTCATCGGCTAGGGTAAATTGGAAATAGGTTCCCATAACACCACCTACTACTAAGGATTAGGTTCCGCAAGCTCGTCCTATTAGTCAAAAATCTAAATATCTATCCCTAAGCGGTTTATGTGTAAACTTCAATATTCAGCTATCATTCCTATCAGACTTCTATCTTCCATTTACACCCCCTACTCATGTGTCAATATATAATCTAAGAGTCTAGTGGTAATCCTTTACCGATTGACCAATGACTCAGCGTGTGATCTAAACCTGTATTTTGTTCCTTGAAATTCGTAGCACTTCGAGGCTGATCAACAATTTCTACCTACGCTAAATCCTCAAAATTCTAAAAGTATTATAATTCATAAATACTATAATTATTATCCCTCAAGTCCATATCAAAATTTCTCGTCCTTGGGTTACGTGACTCTAATATATTTCCTTTATCATTTGTTTCCTACACACCTTCATATCTTTCTAGTACGTTGATCTTGTTTTCAACTCTAAACTCCGTCAATCATGGCCCAGTACCTTCCGCTTCGTAGCATCGATCTTCGAGGCAACTATCGAGTGATAAATTTTTTAGTCTTTCCTAGATCCTTCTCTTAATTTAAAAAGCTTAAGGTCTGGTACTTCTCGCGAATCTCATCTTGTTGCCATTCTACCTTTATACCTCGAACCTGAGGTTTCTCCTAGTTTACTCCATGCATACCCTTCATCCAAACTACATGGGTACCATTTTCTTTATAACTACCCATCCATTATAGGTAGTTCAAGATATCCAACTCAAGGCTATAACATCTGTCGATACTCTCATCCTTCAATCTAATTGCTCTATTTTAGATACTAGCTCAACTAATCGAGTTATCAAAGGTGAAAACCACGAGCCCAATAGACACTAGCAACCCAAACAAATCAAGTATATCTAATCTGATTCCAGAAGCTATACCCTAGTACCTAAGTTGTCAAGTCAATCAACAACCAATCTAGTAATCCACGTATCTATTTTAGCCTGGTCATATAATCATCTTTATCTAAAGGATAAAAAAATTCTAGGTCTGGTACTAGAAGTCACAAGGCAACTAGAGATTAACCACTATGGCTTGCTACATAAAGTGCTATTTTATACCCTATTTTCATTAGTATTCGATAATCTTCTTCTAGATGTGAGTCAAAAAATCTGTATTCTCAAGTTCATAATGTCGTTTCTTGTATAAATATCATGAGGCTACAACTAATTTCTTGTATCACTATCTTGGGGCTACAACTAATCCTAGCATATAGCTATGTCTTCCCCAAATTATTCTAGAGCCTTAGAATCAAGCAATCTTTCTAGCTTCTAACACTTACAAATCACTTGTACCTTAAGGAAAGGTAGGATTTTATCAATTCTAGATGTCTACTACTAGGTTCAATTCTCATGCTAACAATCTATACTAGCTCTAACATCTAGAAAGAACCTATCAACCTACCCTACTAAGGGTAACCATCTTCTCATAAATTATCACATCAATCATACCTTCTTCCGTCTTGACTAGGATCTGCTCTTGGAGGAAATCATCGTGCGCGGGCATCCATCTCTCCGAAATAAGAAAGATGAGAAATAATAATAATGATGTCGATGGTAAATGAACGAATACAATAATGAAGTCCAAGGGCAAAAATCGAATACAATAGGAGTTTTAAAATTCAGTTATGGATTGAGATCTTATTCAACATTAATTCTAAGTTGCAGGCTCGTTCGGTACAGTAACGTAACTGAAATGATATGCTCTGACCTGCATGGGCCACCAACAAAACCATGTTACGTTCCAGTCCCAAAATGTACGAGACCAGACACATGGTAATGAACAGTTGGTACGACTCCGTAGGGCTTTCCAATTTAATGGGCCCAACAAAGTGCACTTACGCTGTCCAAGGTTAAGAGATCCAGCTAAATATCTATTTCTAATATCCAACAACTAAACTAAATCTCAATCCATGGAAAATAAATTACAAGAGGGAACGGTGCACATTATTAGTCTGCAGCCCAATAATACAGTTGTTCGAATAGACCAAGAGAATAAATAGGCATATAAATACTAGGCTACAATAGCAGTCACAATGGAAAATAGTACATAAATGTAATAGAGGAAATATATAAAAATACCTGCAAGGATGTCCAACACACCACCAGATCAAGCCACATCCAAACTGTTCAAATAACCTGAAAGGAAACCAAGTCCTCAGAGGGACGTAATAAGATACAAAAAGTACATGCCATAATATAAATACTGAGTAAAGTAAATCAGGGTAAACTATCCTCCTAAGTGAATGCAAATTTGAGGACAACTTAGTGCATATGGGAAGTGTAGGCTAGACATATGCTGACGTAATTCACCAATCGTCGTGACTGGCTAGTATATGCCACATATGCCCCCTATCTTAGGGCAATCTGCATATATAATAACGTCCAACGCTTCAAAGAGCGTGGTATCTGCATAAATAAATATGCCAATATTCTGAAGAGCGTGGTATCTGCACATGTAACGTCCAACGCCCCAAAGAACGCAATATCTGTACATGTAAAGTCCAACGCTCCAAAGAATGCGATATCTGTACAAAGGAGGTGGGTGTCCCATATGCCTACTAGTCATCCTCCCCATCCAATGCCAATGTACAAGTCTCAAGTATGGCGTGGACATCTCGTAACTATATGCAAGTCACTAAGAACCATACAACTACGCTAAATACCATCACATGTGCTACTCACACCGATGGCCAGTCAAGTGCATAAACCCGTGTCCTATCATGAACTCACTCTGTGACGTGGAATAATATGTGTCAAGATCTCAGAGTTATAATGATAACTCCGTCACTTAGGGTACGTCCACTAGATGCTAGGTTAAACACAAGTCCTAATGTCGACGCCTTCGTCGACTGCTCCCGAGTCATTCTTGGATGCGCACAGTTATATAATATTTAGAGCACAATATATAATATTAACTAAATTTAAACAATACAACAAGGCAAGGTATACTTGCCTGGAAGCCAGGCGAAGATTCGAACACAAACTCGCTAGGGAAGTAGCAGCGCAAGATGAAAACTGGAGCAGATATCCCCGGATGCTGTCACAAATATCACCAATAGTCCCAGAATCAGTGAGATACTCAGAAAAGTATATTCAAACGTCCAATTTGGACATAGGGGCAAAAATACAGTTTCTAGTCAACACGGGGTCCACAAGTGGGTCCTCACACCAAAAAATGTGCCAGGAGCAAAGGTCCCTAAAAATATCATATTATAGGTCAAACAAATTCTAAACGATGATACAGACTCAACGGTATGTCCAAATTTGGATTCCGGTGATCCGATCACAAAACGCCCGTTGGAACGGATCGTGGGTCCCACGAAACGGTGATCCGTACACTGCCTCAGAATCAGAAGAAACTTGGGTCACAGGACAAGTCGAATGCCGCGAGTCCAATGGTGCCAGTTTTATCACGATACGACGAGCATGCACAAAATAATTGGATAATTTACAAAACATCGATACGGGAGACTTTCGACGGATACAGGTTAATTTCGGTGCACACACACGTCCGAATCGAGTTCCGTGAAAGCCCACACATCGGAAAATACCGCACGCGCCTTTCGGTGAAATCGGTATGTGATGTGGTTGCCCGGTTTGACGGAACCAACTCCGTATCGAAGATTTTCGAGTTTGAGAAAATATTTTTTCTTGATATTTAACACAATATTAAACTAGGTTTTAATGCAAAATAAAATAAACTAATTGAAGACGCTGGAAGAGGGTTAAATATAGATTATACCAGCAAAGATGGTTTAGAAAACGGTCGAGAGATGGAGTAGTAATCGCCTCGCGAAAACAGGTGGTTGAAGCACGATTCTGACTTGGATTTGGGTGTTCACGGTCATGGAGTGTGCTCGGATCGTTCGTGCGGTGGCCGACGAGGGTTATGGTGGTTGGGGTTGCCACGGGTGGGGTCGTCGGAGCATCGGGGGTGCCCTGGGGGGGTCGATGACTGTCGGCCATCGGCGGGGCATCGAGCACAACAACAACAACAGAAAAATGTAGCAGTAGCAGCAACTTTAACAACAACAGTAGCAACCGTAGCAATTATAGCAACAACAGTTGTAATGGTGGTGGTCGTGGAGCTGGTGGCAGTGGTGGTGGTCGTGGAGCTGGTGGCAGTGGTGGTGGTCGTCGAGCTGGTGGCAGTGGTGGTGGTCGTGGAGGTGAGGGTGGCAGAGGTGATGGTGGTTGGCGGTGGTGATGTCGGGGAGCTGGTGGCAGTGGTGGTGGTCGTGGAGCTGGTGGCAGTGGTGGTGGTCGTGGAGGTGAGGGTGGCGGAGGTGATGGTGGTTGGCGGTGGTGATGTCGTGGAGCTTGTGGCAGTGATGGTGGTCGTGGAGGTGAGGGTGGCGGAGGTGATGGTGGTTGGCGGTGGTGATGTCGGGGAGCTGGTGGCAGTGGTGGTGGTCATGGAGCTGGTGGCAGTGGTAGTGGTCATGGAGGTGAGGGTGGCGAAGGTGATAGTGGTTGGCGGTGGTGATGTCGGGGGCTGATGGCGGTGGCTGAGATGATGGTTGGCGGAGCTCCAGCCGAGGGGAGGGGGGTGTGCTCTGGTCCTAGTTAATGGAGGTATAAGAGGAAAGATGAAGTAGAAGGGAAGGAGATGAAGAATGATAAGTGAGGAGAGAGGGAAGATGTGTATTTAATGAAGAGAGGGAGCATTGGGATTAGGGCCGACTAGGTTCCCAAGGAGAGGGTGGTTTGTCATGAAGGAAAATGAGGGGTGGTGATGTGTTGAGGTTTGAATGCAGGGTTGTGATGCATGTAGGCACATTTTGTTGCATAGTGCCATGCAAAAAAGTGAGAGAGGAGGGTGCTAAGACCGGTCAAGGCTATCAAGAATGGGTCTTCTTTATTTGCTCTAACCAATAGGAGGTGGACACATGGCTAGCTATTTGCACAAAAGTTTCCAATAGTTTAGGACTTGCACAAAGAGAAAAAAGTGGATTGGATGTGGAAAAATGCTATGTTTGGTGTGTTGTAGTGGAGAAAATTTATGTGTGGTGTTTTGTATGAACCATGAGGGTGTGAGTGGGGGTTTGGTTTGGTGTTAGGTCTAGTTTTGGGTTAGATTGAGTCATTGCACCAAATTAGTTAAAATTAGTGTCAATGGTGTTCTTTAATTAATTGGAACAGCATAAGATTTGAATTGGATGGGACACAAGTGTCATGAACGTAGTAGACTGGGTATAGATTATTAATATATATTGGGTTGCGAGGAACGTGTCAAGGTTGTGTCTCCAATTTCGATTGGAACGGACATGGGTGTAAAGTCTAGGTTTAAAATTAGATATTTTGTAACAAATTTTGTGAAATTAAAACAAAGCACAAGAGAGTGTAATTATGAGTGACCCAATGGTCATGATTGGAGATGGGCTTGACTAGGTCAAGGATGTGAAATTGTTTGGAAGACAAAGGCTAGTGCATTGCTCTAAATAATTAAGAATTGCAAGGTGCAACGAGAGAATAAAATAAATAGATAAATTTATAACTCTAGTTAATTAATCTAAAATAATTCTAAATTGATCCATAATCTCTCACTAAGCTAAGTATACATTAAAATTGAGTGAGGGGGTTTACATTTCTCATCCATGCGACAAATCGTGCAAGTAGTGTCTCTTTGTTCAAGAAATGCAGACGCATGAGGGGTCATCTTCTCCAAAAAAAACCTTACCCTCGATCAATGGCTTTACGTCATCATAGAACTTGGGGGCCTTGGTTGGGGCTTCGACGGGCTTTCTCTTTCCCTTGTTGGCTTCTTTGCGGTGAAGGAGGAGGATGCTTTGGGAGCCATGGCATAAAAAGTAGAAGAACTGAGAATGAGGGTTTGAGAGAAGAGAGAATAGTAAAAATAAGGTTAAAGGTTTCTCTCTCCTAGATCACTGCTATTTATAGGCATCCCTATGCGCCATCTACGACTTTTCTTATGCTACGACTTTTCTTATGCAACATTAATGGCGATAAATCTCGCAAACGTCACATACATACTAACGAGTGCCTCAATTTCCATAAACATGTGACTGATTCATGGCAATAAAGATGCCTCGATCCCCGCACTCAAACAACGACGATGCCTCGAGATTCTAAAAGGATATATATCGATTCGTAAATCTAGAACGATTTATTAAATCGCATTGAGATCAAGAAAGATTTGACAGCCTGGCAGATCACCTATGCGACAAAGCTCTATGTGCCAAATGGTCATCCATGCTTTTTTCAAAGTATTTCAAAAACTTGTTCAAAATTTGAGAACTGTGAAGGGAGTCTTGTAGAAGTATAAAAAAAAATCCAAGTCCATGCACCTCAAAGAGCTATGCACCCAAGAAATGAACATTATGATTCAGTGAAGTCAAGCCGCATATACCTAAGTATTCAAACGCTATGCTCCATGAAGCCCATACGATATCCAAACCAAAAAAGATAAAGATCTTCGTCTATGCGGCAAACAACTCAGCCGCATACGTTACTCTGACACAACATTAATTGCTCTAGACGCTTCATAGTTGCTGCAAGAGATGGTTACAAGACAGACATTAGAGCTTACGCCATCATCATTGCTACCTTTTGTCAGTATACAACTATGTAATACCACTCGTATATGTAACAAATTTTCTTATGCGACAGGAATCAATGATCTCCCTATGCGACATCGATCTTTCCTCTACGAGGCATAGTCTTATGCATCAAACCATTTTCATCCGATGTGTCAGAGCATTGATTATTAGATGGAACGGGTATGAAGTTGAGAAGATTATGGGCATTTAAGTGTCTATACGTTTCAAATCATTAATGGCAAATCATTTCCAAATGACATCGAGCATTTAAATACAGATTCTAAATCGTTGTAACGCATGCCACGTGTCAAGTTGACCGGGTTATGCGCGTATGTTCAGAACCTGGTTATGCACCTCATCAATCACAAAAGCCTATGCGGTAAGACAAAAAAACTTATGCACCGAAGCAAAAAAATAGTGACTTTTCAAATTCAGGCGCATGATCGTTACAGTGCGAATAGCTATAAATAACTGAGAATTTGCTTTCCTAAACAATCGAACGCTGAGTAATTTTGAGCCAAATTGTTTTCCTCCTTGTCAATGAGTCAGGAGATAATAAGTTTCTTCCCTTTCCAATATTTGTATTCGGGTAGTCAACGGAGTAAAGAAGTCGACCGCAGACTTGATCTCCATCGTTAAACTCTCCATATCTTTTTGTACTTAGAATTCATTGTACCTAGGATTCTTTTGTACTTTAAATCAAATTTCTCAATAAAAGTTAGTAAACTTTTGTTAACGAAAACAGAAAGCTTGGGTTCAGTCTATGCATCCTCTGATACTATGTCATTTGTCGAAGGGAGGGTCGTATAAGCTTACATAGCAATACATGATAATGGATTGAACGAGGATGTGAACCTTTGCATGCAAAGCATGAAGACGAAGCTCAAAGAGATACGTTCTTGTCCGACACCAACTACAATCAGGCAAGTAAATTACACTTATTATTTATAATTATATTATAGGTATTATCATGTTAGTTCAGTTCATAGATATTCTTACATGATTTGACACCATACTTGTATACATGTGAGATTGTGTTATTCAAAGTCGTGTGATATTGTAACTACCAATTTTCTGGATAGGGATATTTTATTATTTTATATATTTATTATTGTTATATTTTATTTTCTTAATAATTGGTATTGTTGTATATAAAAAAGATTGTTACAGTTGAAGGGTTAGTTGTTAACCATTGGTTAGACTATTTGTTAGTGAACTTAAGTGAACCCAAATTGACTTGTCATGACCCCTTTAGTGTGACCAATTAGCTTAGTCATGGTTGACTAATTAAATTAGAAAGAATGACTAGTAATCCCCTTATTAATATTAGAACCCTTCCACTAATTAAACCCCTTTTTAGTACTAAGCCTTCATGACTAATTATGAGGGGTAATTAGACATTTCATATTGCATTAGGTCAAGGGAGAGTGGTCGGCCTCTTTATTAGGAAGGGGAGAGCCTCTCTTCTCTCATTCTAACCTAGTTTCATTCCAAATTGGCTCACCTCCATTTCTCCCTAAATCACTTTCATTCCAAATCATTTCCCTAAAAAATCCACCCTCATTCCATCATTCTAAACCTATTCTAAGGAGCTTGGAGGAGCAAAAAAAAATTTGGGTGTGGAGCTTGCTTGAAGGAGGTGTCCATCAATATTCTTATGTCCTCTTGGTGTGTTGCATTGGGAATCCATCTCCCAATAGGTATAATTTTAAAATTCTCTCTCTAATTAGATTCTAATTATTGTATTTGAGCATTAGGAACACACCCATGCATTAGGGCTACCCATAGGATGATGTTTTAGCTACTAACAATCTCTATGGTAAATTTTACATGGAGTTTTGTGTCCAATTTGGAGAAAATTCGAGATTGGCCCACTAAGTGTTTGTCATTAGGTTAATTAGGTCTAATTAGGTTTAGATTAGTTGTGTAAGGCTAGCTACGTAACCTCAATTGGATACGAGTAGGCCGTATCACGATACTTTGTGATATGGGGTGATTTTAGTGGTTTTTCCTTCGACACTTGTGATACACATGCTAATTTTTCCTCACAACACTACACCATAGCTATTATTGATTCTATTTAGACTCTAATTAGTATATTAGATAGGTTCATATTGGTTTGGGGTTGTATCATGACCATGTGAGCGTGTGTGGGTGTCGGTACCTTGAGTGTCATTTGGATACTTGTGTGTGTGTGGTGATACCCACAAAGTGTTTGGTATATGGAATTGTGGGTGTGTACATATATATATATATATATATATATATATATATATATATATATATATATATATATATATATATATATATATAGATGTATATATGTATGTTTGTGGAAGTGTATAGGCTTTGAGTTGTTTGTTGTTGTGAGTGTAACTTGGCTTTTGGTGTCGTTAGAAGTGGGTACACATAGGTGTACCAGTGTGGTGTGTGTGTGTACCATTGTGTGTGTAACATGTGTGTGTTCAGCCAGTGTTAGTGTGTCTTGTGTGTGTGCTTTTGGTATGAGAGCATGTAAGATTGGATCAGTGGTGTGATGGATTAGGCAACAAAGTAGGAGTAACATCAGCTGCAACAAGAGGAAGAACAACAATAGCAAATGCAACTGCAACTGTACCAGTGCACATGCAGTGTAGTGCTTGCACAGAGCCTGCAGAGGCAACGGTGCAGCAAGGTTACTAGTGGGACTGAGGGTGTTGAAGTTCCTTGCACCTGGAAATTGGAGAGGGTATGCACACAATGAGGAACCTATATGCAGGCACCCTTCATGTATCAGTTAACTATAAGGAAGGTGGTAGAGTATTAGTCAATTGGAGTTGGAAGAGGGCCAGGTACAATGCTATTTGATAGCAGCAGCATGAGGAAGTAGAGTAGCACAATATGTGCACCTGAGTGCACTGAGTTGTGCACTGTGCATTTCTGTGTGAGGTTGTATTGGGGGTGTTTACTGTGAGGAGAAGGCAGCAAGATTGCTGTCGGGATGAGGATTTTTGCAAGTGAGTAACTGTGTGGATGATTGGGTGGTGATTGTATCACACTGTGTTTGGAGTGGCCTGTGCATTCTAGTGTCGTGTGGGTATTTGAGTAAACTGGAAGTATGCTCAGTTCTAGGATGAATCAGAGGTAATTTGAGTGTGTCTATTAGTAGGGGAGGAGTTCCAAGGACAGCAATAGCAGTGTGGAAACTCTGTCCAAGTTGCTGTAGTATATTTAAGGTAGGTACATGCCTGAGCATGGGAATGAGGTGTACAATTTAGACTTGAGGGTCTACAATGAGCTCGAGGGGTAGTTCAGGTTAGTTAGTGAGTTAGAGTGAGTGAGTGTTAGGACACTGAGGTGGGTAACCTATGTGGGTATTTAAGTATAAGTGTGGATAAAAATTTGTATCCTGGGTTAGGCTAGATACCAAGTATTGGTACTTAGTTAGATAAGTTAAGTTTGGAGTTAGTTGAGGTAAAAGTATAGGATATTGGGTACTAGATGTCAAGTGTGGTAAGTCCACAAGTGTGGCAAAATACTTTATGGTTGGTATCTGAACTAAGAATAGATACAGCAGTCCAAACACTACCAAATCGTCTGCTTCAAGTATACATGACAGAGTATCAGGGCATGAATTTCATATGGTTACCTCAGTATTCAAGAGGGCAAGGATTGGTTGTAGTATGAGCCGTGTGTTGGAGAGTGTATACAAAATTCTAAGCATTGATATGAGGGTGTTCATATCAGAATTTGAGGGTAATATGTCAAGGTAAGAGGTAGGTACCAATACAAGTAGAGTATCGGTTGGATGTCATGATTAAGTGTATCATAGTTGGGTAGTCTAGTTGCATTGCAGACCTAGGAATGGGTATGTTACTATCAGTAGGATACATGAGGGTAGAGTGTATAGTATAGACACCAAGTTATGACCAAGGTAGTAGGTATTACTTTGAGGTTGGGATAGCGTACTAAGTATTAGTAAGGTATTGGCTAAGTTAATAAGTCAAACTAAGGTATTGCTAGATCTTATATATATATATATATATATATATATATATATATATATATATATATAGTATCTTTATTAGCTTGTATTGACCTAGAAAATCTAAGATTGGCTAATTTAGCTATATAGGCCAACCAAATGGACAACTTGGAACCCAAATTAGATAGAGACATAGTTTGACCTAGTTTCACTAGTATGACGTAGTTTTTACCTAGAACTATGATTTTAACCTATTTAGGGCTTAATTATTATTCCAAACGCTATTTTGATATAAAGTTTTATATATAGGTTTGTGAGGCACCGATACGGACACAGTTTGACATTCATTGCTCTGGACCGCAGGTGAGTACATTCTCTGATAGTTTTTTTTATTGAATATTTACTATGATTCATGTTTTATATTATTGCTTTACTTGATTCCTGACACGCTTGATACACAGATTGGTATTGTATGGATTCATTGTCCTTAGATACGTGGTTTTAGGCCTATTGACTTTTCTGGACTAATGTATCGAATAGACTAATGTATTTTCGGGCCTAATGTTCTATTCTGGATTATTAAGATTCTTCGTGTCGGGACCTGGATCCATGAGTACTAGTCAGACGGAGAAATACCTAGGTGACATGTGGACATACCATTTTTTATTGACTAGAATAATAGCAGCCACATACGATATGTGTGGTTTGCCATATTTTACCCCTAGTCGTTCACATGTCAACTTGATATTTCAAAATACTAGTTTAGATATTGGCTTTTCTAGATTACTCTATACCTGCTGGTTGCATATTTGCATTGAAAGGTTTACTAGTTTCACATATCTGTCTGTTTCATACTTATCTGTTCTTCTTTCTTGTTTTTCATTGCTTCCTTATTTACCTGCTTACTATATTTCGTACCTGTTTCATTACTTATCTGCTCATTAAGTATTTTATCACTATTTACAGTTTTATAGTCTTTGTTAATTAATTGAAACTGCTATTGGGTTGTACTTCACTCCAATCCTGACTGGATATAATTTTTAGATGATTGGTTAGAGGATTTGTGTCCCACTTACTATGGGCCACGGGATGGCGAGCCATCTGAGGTTGCTCCCATAGAGCATGAGGATCTATTGCCCGCTACTGAGGAGACTTAGCTATTTCTATTATTATATTGTATATGTCACAGTTTAGACATTTTGGTATGTATATTATATTTGAGACTATTGTGTTGTGCTTAGACTAATAGACTTGGCTGGATTATGTTGTGATTCTGTGATTGTTTCTTCTATGCCATATTATGCCATTATATTCCTTTAATTTTATATTGTGATTGAGTATTGATTATCATATTATCATCTTGTCCTCAATTTGGAGTTGAGATATTATGACAGGTATATTATATATATTTTGTGAGATATTCAATAATATTTTTGACCTAGACAGCGTTCTTCCGCCGATGTTGCGGCCTAGGCTGGACGTACCCACATACTCGTACCCTCATTCCGGATGCGGACCGTGATACATTTTTGTAGTGGCCCATGCAGGTCAGGCTTCGCAATTAGTGTGATATCGTGGTAGTGCCACGACTCAGTTGTACTATTGCGAGCCTGCGATAGGATATAGGGTATATGATACTAGGATAAGAGAATACTCAATCACAAATTAGGATTCCTTCAGAGATTCCTTGGATGATCCTTAAGAATATTATTTTGAATCTATTTCCACTTGCTTCGTTTCACCTTCGCCTTTGAACATGTTCGTTGTTGAATTTGATCCTTGTATCGAGATGAATCTTATGTTCTAAGTTGAGGTATATTCTGATAATGTAAATGTATAAGAACAGTAAAAGGTAATCGTCTGCCTTAGTTATGGAGTCTAGAGTTTATCGCAGCCATATTAGCTGACATGTCAAAGACATAGAGCCTGACTTTGGATATATTTCTCTTGGTTATGGAATTTAGAGTTTTCGCAGCCAAGCATGCGGCAGGATAAAAATTTTAGATACCATGATTCTAGAGGTATGTACCTTAGTTACGGACTCTATAGTTTATCGCAGCTATGCTTACTGGCGTTGCGAGGATTCTAGGTAACATATTTTCAGATAGACGTGTATGATTATCAGATTGTATCTTAAATTGGTTCTTAACATATCGTCTCTATCATTCAATCTTATTATCATTAAATTTTATTCCATCACCCTTACTAGATTAGGATAGAGATATCTTTAGTTTCTCTAGTTAGTTCCTTATAGGGCTTCACCTTCATCAGTTCCTGATGCAACTTCTTTGGATAATGTAATAGTTTGGTAACTTGCAGATAGGTTGTGTTAAGTTGAGTATTGGTGTTGATTGTTGGAAGTGTAGCTAGTGAGTCTGAGAGTGGTTCCTAGTTTGGCAGGTGTGCATCAGACATCAGTGTATAGTCCTAGAAGTAACTCATAATGTAGCACCCTTTGTAATAATAGTTCTAAAATAGGTGTCAGAGCATAGTTAGTAGTTGGTATCCTGGAGTATTAAGTGTCACAACCCGCACCCGGGGTAAGGGTACTAGTCGGAAACAACGCCCAGCCTACGTCGTAGAATCGGCGGTAGAACGCTGTCTAGAAAGTCTATCTAATATAATGAACCACCAAAAGATAGTGTACTCAATCACAGAACTAAGATAGAATGAACACGAATCAGATAAGAATAGAATAGTCATCAACTTATGAGTTTAAAATAATACATCAATGAGTCTGAAGAGTAACAAAAATAAGCTGAAGACAAATCCAGTACAAAAGAATACTATCATACTACAAGCTACACTCCAGGGTCAACTGTCTCAGTTGGGATAAGTCCCTCTTGAGCCAGGGTCTCGGAATCTAAACCCACAACATCCTGGGGTCCATAATAGGTAGGGTACTCCTCAGTGTCATCTGGAAAATATATCCAGTCAGGAAAGGAGCAGAGTACATCTCTAACAGCAGTTCTAATCCATGATAAAAACTATGTAACAGTAGATAGCTGTGGATAAACAAGATGCACAAAATAGATACAAGAGATATATAGACAATAAGGAAATACTGGAAAGAAATATAATAATGAACAATATGCCAATGAAACAATAATACTAATGACTAAGTGTGTGAGTACTAGCTTAACATGTGATCGGCTTGGGCAAGATACAATGCGGCCTGGCTAATCATACGTGCGGTGCATGATCAACACTATTCGCTTACCAATACTTTATTCAATAGGGATTTGATCACATATCTATACTAATACTCCCCACCCCCAACTGGTATAATAGATCCAACCATGGTATGCTATGGCACAAGATTCCCCAAGAAGATAGCTAGTCTCCCCGAGAATCGGTGTCTGTACATGTACAAGATAACCAATAAAATAATACTTGCACCATATACACCATATACCAAGGAATAACATCTCATGACGAGATCCGGATATACCAATCCGTGTAACCATAGTATCGAGAGAAACATGTAAATCTATACTAGATACAACGAACATAGAGGATATCATAAATAAGAAACTATCAGAGAATGTACTCGCCTGAAATCCAAAGAACAGTCTCACAGATGTCTGACTCGGTGCCTCGAAGACCTAGATATGGAATACCACATTAAAACAAGGTCCCGGAAAGAGAACAAGTCAAACTAGTCAACTCCTAGGTCAATAAATAAATTCTAAGTCAAAAGTCAACTATGGTCAACTCTAAAGTCAACTAAAGTCAAACCAAGGTCAACCTCACAAGAAATTTATATAAATAATATAGAAATAAAATACAACAATTTAGGAATAAAAATTAGATCCCAAATCATACTCACACAAAGTATACTACTAATACAAATAATATATACCCTAAAATAATATATATACAAACCAATATGTATACAAATAACATAATATATTATTACAAATATTATACAAAACACATATATATACACATATATATATATATACAATAATAATATATATAATATAATTTAAAACTGTCAAAGTGTCACTGAAAACAGTGAACAAAATAAGATAAAATAAAAACAGGTTTAATAGTGACAGTCTTGACTGTCACTGAAAATTTATCGCAGAAACTCCATATACAAAACCGCTGCTGTCACAGTTTGCTGACAGTTTCAAACTGTCACAAAAAACGTCGTTGAAAGGTTGCCGCTCAAAACTGCCGCAGGATTAATGACAGATCTGTCATTAATGCTGACCACTGTACAGCAGCTGCTGTTCAGACCAAATAATGACAGTTTCACTGTCATAGAAACCACTGTCACCAAAACAAATAAAAATATAAAATATATATATATATATATATATATATATATATATATATATATATATATACATATGCAATAATAATCACAATACATATATATAAATAAATAATTATATACTTATATATATATGCACATATAAACTTATAATTAAATACCAATAGTTACAACACATGCACATATTAATGTTCATATTTTACATGGCTAGAAGCACACCTAAAATATATACATTAATATATAAATAATTACATAATAATTATAAATAATATAATTACACAATTAAACACATAAATATATTTTATAAAATATTTATGTATAATTTATGTTATTAACATAAGTACATATATAATTACATGCAAGAAAGCTATATATTATATTTGTACATCATATTAGCACACACAAAAATATATAGATCTATGCTACAATAATTACTATAACAAATACACGAAATAAATATATAATATCTATATATATTTACTAATTATAATTGAAGAATTTAAACCATACATAATTAGATCTATTCAAAAATCCACACAATTGGAGAGTATCCCACCATATCCCACTAGATCTAGGATACGCATGTGACACGAGTCCAACACACAACCAATTGCACCCCGAAGGATACAAACAAATCACAAATAATATTTATGAATAAATCAAAGTGTCAAAAGTAGATCTATGTGTCCGTGTCAAAATACGACATGTTCAAAGCCCCGTGTCGGAGGGAAAATCCCCAAAATGACACGTATCACCAAATAGTTGGGATACGAACCACATGTACCAAATTATGGACATGACACTAGTCCCAAACACATAAGCTCATGTCCAATTGATCTATAGGATCAATTGATACACACAACAAAATGTAAATTCGGAATTCCAACAAAATTAACACAAAAAGTACCATAACTTTCTCCATGGGTCTCCTATGAACACAAAACAAAGTCCTATGGGTAGTACATACATATAGGTTAATTTTACATGATTAAATCTCAGATGTAGAAGCTATTTAAATGGGAAAATCTGAATTATACCTATTGGGAGATGGATTCCCAATGAAACCTCCAATTGAGAAGAACTTGCTTCCAAATTGTAGATCCTTGCTCCTCTTTGTAGATCCTTGCTTCCTCCTTCTAGATCCTTGCTTCCTCCTTCTCTAATGGTGAATTGAGAAGAATTTGGGATGAATTTGGTAGGGAATTGGAATGGGAATGGAGGGAATTTGGGAGTGGAAAATTCTAGATCTAGATTTGGAATGAGAATGAGAGGAGAGAGAAATTTCCCCCCTCTTTTAATAGGCCGGCCTTGCCCCTCTCCCAAGCAATTGTAAAATGTCCAATGTACCCCTTGGGGCCTCTCATGAAGAAATAATTAAGGAAGGAAGCTTCTAGTCTAATCACTTAATTACTTTAATCCATCTCCTTAACTATGGGCTTTCTAAATGGGCCAAATCTAACTATTTAATTCATGTTGGTCCATGGGTCCAAACTACACTAGTTGGATCTACTAAAATAAGTCCAAAATAATTAAATAACATCCAACAATAATTAAATAATACAACAAAAATTATTTACCATGCACAATATTTATTTAAATAGGAAATTACTAAAATACCCTTTTTCCTAAAATGTGGTAGTGACAAGTCTACCCTCCTTAAAATAATTTCGTCCTCGAAATTTAAAGATGAAAACTACCCCAGAAAAATCATAGAACAGAACTAAAGAATCACAATTAACTAATGAACAGAACATAACTAGAAAATAACATACCTCAAGGTACAAACAAATATGGATAACGCTCTCGCATGTCATCCTCTCTCTCCCAGGTAGACTCCCCCGGAGAGTGATGCCTCCAGGCGACGCGTACCAAAGGAATAGTCTGGTTCCTCAGCACCTTCTCTCTCCGATCCAGAATCTCAACTGGCTACTCTGGATAGCTAAGAGTAGAGCCCACCTCTATCTCTGAGTGATCCAATACATGACTAGGATCTACCACGTATCGTCTCAACTGCGACACATGAAACACGTTGTGCACTCCCTCCAATGCAGGTGGCAAGTCTAGTCTATAAGCAACTACACCGACCCTCTCTAGAATAGTGAAAGGTCCGATGAATCGCGGACTAAGCTTTCCGCCTCCACCGAAGCGAATCGTGCCTCGTATCAGAGAAATCCTCAGAAACACCAAACCACCCACCTAGAACAAAACACCATCTTAAGAACTTAATCTATAACAAACAAGAACAAGCACAAACAAAATCTAAACTATACCTCGAACTCCAAAGGTCTCCGATGGCTATCGGCCCAATGCCGCTGTCTGTCCTGTGCCACTCGAAGTCTGTCTCTGATCAACTGAACCTTCTCTGCTGCATCCATAACCATCTCTGGCCCAAGCAAAACTCTCTCTCTAACATCGTCCCAAGACAAAGGAGTACGACACCTCCGACCATATAGAGCTTCAAAAGGTGACATCTCTATACTGGCCTGGTAACTATTATTGTAAGCAAATTCTACCAAATAGATATGGTCCTCCCAAGAACCCCCGAAATCTAGTACACAAGTGCGCAACATATCCTCGAGAGTCTGGATAGTCCTCTCTGACTGCCCATCTGTCTGGGGATGATATGCAGTACTGAACTTGAGCTGAGTGCCCAAACTCTCCTGCAAACTCCTCCAGAAATGAGAAGTGAAACGACTATCCCGATCTGAGACTATGCTGATGGGAACTCCATGTATCCTAACGATCTGCCTCACATACATCTCTGCCAGCTTCTCCATAGATAAACCCACCTTGAAAGGCAAAAAGTGGGCCGACTTGGTCAACCTATCAACAATGACCCAAATCGCGTCTTTCCCTCCTGGAGATCGTGGAAGTCCGACACAAAATCCATAGTAATGTGTTCCCACTTCCACTCTGGAATGGGTAATGGCTGAAGTAAACCTCCTGGCCTCTGCCTCTCGGCTTTCACCTGCTGGCACACTAAGCATCTGGATACAAACTGTGCCACTTCCCTCTTCATGCCATACCACCACACACTCTCTCGCATATCCCGATACATCTTGTTAGCACCTGGATGTATGGAATACTGAGAGCGATGCACTTCCTGTAATACCTCCTCGCGCAACTCCCCACTAGGCACACACAATCTAACTCCATGCCTCAAGGATCCATCCTCTGTAATAGTGAAATCATCCTCCAATCCTGCTCTCACCTGAGCTCTGATACTCCTCAAAGATACATCATCATACTGTGCTACCTTGATCCTGTCCATCAAATCTGAGTGTATCTGCAATCCCCATATCTGCATAGCACACCCAGGAACAATCACCTCAATGCCCAAGCTCTCCAAGTCCTCCAACAGATATCGATCCTGCGTTAAGAACATAGCTACCGGATACCTGCTCAAAGCATCGGCAACTACATTGGCTTTCCCAGGATGATATTGCAAAGAGATATCAAAATCCTTCATCAATTCCAACCGCCGACGCTGCCTCATGTTCAACTCCTTCTGCGTGAAAACGTACTTCAAGCTTTTGTGGTCTGTGAAGATCTCCACACGCTCTCCGTACAAATAATATTTCCACAACTTCAGGGCGAATATGACTGCTGCCAACTCCAAATCATGGGTAGGATAGTTCTTTTCATGAGGACACAATTGCCTGGATGCATAGGCAATCACTTTCCCATGCTGCTGAAGAACACAACCTAAACCCTTCCCCGATGCATCACTATAAATAGTGAAACCTCCGGACCCTGATGGCAACGTCAAAATAGGAGCAGACGTCAACCTCTTCTTCAACTCCTCAAAAGCAACCTGACAATCCTCCATCCAAATAAACTCCACATCCTTCCTTGTGAGTCTGGTCATCGGCTCGGCAATCCTCGAAAAATCTTGCACAAACTTCCTTTAATAGCCTGCCAATCCCAAGAAACTCCTGATCTCTGCTACTGAACTCGGAGTCTTCCAAGATTCCACTGCTGAAATCTTCTTCGAATCCACTGAAATACCATCACCAGTCACAACATGCCCCAAGAATTCTACTTTGTCCAAGAAAAACTCATATTTGGACAACTTCTCATACAACTTCTCCTTCCTCAGCACATCCAACACAATCCTCAAATGCTCCTCATGCTCCTCCGGTGTCCTCGAGTATATGAGTATGTCGTCGATGAACACCACCACGAACTTGTCAAGGTACTGGTGGAACACCTTGTTCATCAAGTTCATAAATACCGTCGGTGCATTAGTCAAACCAAACGGCATCACCATAAACTCGTACTAACCATACCGAGTTCTAAAAGTAGTCTTCGGTATGTCCTCCGGCTTCACCTTCACTTGATGGTAGCCTGATCTCAAATCTATCTTAGAAAACACCTTCGCACCACTCAACTGATCAAACAGATCATCAATCCGTGGCAAAGAATACTTATTCTTGATAGTGAGATTATTCAAAGCCCTGTAATCAATGCACATGCGCACCGATCCATCCTTCTTCGGTACAAACAATACCGGGGCTCCCCATGGTGAAGAACTCGATCTGATAAACCCCTTATCCTGTAATTCGTCCACCTGCTTCTTCAACTCGACCAGCTCGCTGTTGTTTACTCTATAGACATGTTGCGAAATTGGTTCTGCACCTGGCACCAAATCTATAGAAAATTCAACATCTCGATCTGGTGGCAATCCTGGTAATTCCTCAGGAAATACATCCAAGAATTCTGCTATCAACGGATGTGGCAACTCCTTGTCTTCTACCATAGCTCCATAAATAATGCCTTCGTCCTGCTCCGCAGCTCCTCTAGTAAACTCGAACTCTGGCTCTCTTGGCGGACCAAACAAAACTCTACCTCCTCTACAGTCTATGCTAGCACGGTGCCTACTCAACCAATCCATCCCAAGTACAATGTCATAGCTTGGAAGTGGCATTACAAGTAGGCACGCACTCAACTCCCGGCCTCCCAGAGTAACTCTCCGATCCTTGCAAATATCATTAACCAGGATAATGCCTCCCCCGGTCATGATCTTGCAAGTCCTAAGCAAAGACTCAGCTACCAAACCTTGCTTCAGAGCAAAATAAACAGATACAAAACTATGGGAAGCACCACTATTAAACAAAGCTAAAGCTGGAATGGAATCAAGAAGAATAGAACCTGCGATGACACCTCCTGTGGGTTCCTCCTCTTCGACGGTCATAGCAAACGCTCGTCCCTGCCGAGCACCTCCCTGCTGTTGATGCTGAACAAAACGCTGCTGCTGTGTCGGAAGCGGTCCCCTCGGCTGTGCTGCAGGTGGTCTCGTCTGTATCCTCGGAGCTGGAGCTGCTCCTTGAACTGCACGACGAGGATACTCCCTCGATTGATGCCCTTCAGTACCACAATACAAACAAACTCCTAGCCTCCTCCTGCAAACTTCCCAGATGTGGCCGGACTTCTTGCAGAAGTTGCATGGGGCCTGCTGTAACTGCCTCTGCTGCTGAGGTGCCTGGTGAAAAGGTGCTCTAGCTGGAGTCTGGTTCTGCTGTGGCTGCTGGAAAGGTCTGGACTGGAAATGAGGACGTTTGGCAGATACTGCACTGCCGTTGGCCCCCAGAAAAGAATCACGGTCTCTCTTGGTCTTTAAACCCAGATCCTGCTCAACCTTGCGTGCCTCCACAAGTATCTCCGAGTATGTCTCATAAAAAGACGGAATGAGAATCTTCACCTCCCAGTTTAGACCCTCTCGGAAACGAATAGCTCGAACCTCCGGTTCCCTCACCAAGTACTCTGCAAATTGGCTCAACCTACCGAACTCCGCAGCGTATTCCTCCACAGACATGCTCCCCTGAATGAGACTCTCAAATTGTCTTCCCAAGTCAAGCCTGTCTATCCGGGCGAAAAACTTCTTGTTGAAAAGGTCCTTGAATACCTCCCAAGATTGTCCTGCGTCAACTAGAACCGGCTCATTCCTGAACCAAGTGCGAGCGACGTCGAACAGTTGAAGTCCTACCGCCTCAACCTTCAGATCTTCAGAAAGACGGGACACCCTCATAAGACGCTCATTGTCCTCGAGCCAATCATCAGCATAGACGATGCCCTCCGTCCCTTTGAAAACCCTAGGTTCCAGTTTCTTGAAGTCCTGAATGTTGCCTGGCCGAAGCTGAGCAACTTGAGGAACAACCTGCTGCTGGATCGGAACTCCTCTCTCAACTACAGCACGAGCAAGCTGATGAGCACTCTCAATGCCCTACCGTAGAACGTCGGTCTGCCTCTGATGTGCCTCTGACTGAGCCCTCTATGCCTCGAGCATCTCACAAAACAGTATAAACATCTGTGACGCCTCTGCTGGCACAGAAGGTGGAGGTGGAAGCCCCTCAGATACAGCTAGCACAGTCCTCTGAGTAGGTGGTGGACCTCCGAAAGCAGCTGACACTCCAATCACCGGAGAAGTGACTGGTGCAGGCCCTCGGGATGTCGCAGACCTCTCGAAAGCTGCTCTCCCCTGCTGTGATCTAGTCTTAGGCAGCATCCTGAGACAAAGCGAAAGAAAGAATCAATATGGCACAAGATGTAAGACATCAAGGAAAGGACAGTTTAAGGGTTCAAGTATCAATATCAAAGGAGAATAGTTGAATCAAAAGAATTTTCCTAGATGTGATTGAGTATCTCAGCCTATATCCTATATCCTATTGCAAGCTCGCAGTAGTACAACTAAATTGTCGCACTACCACGACATCACATACTTGTGAAGCTAGACCTGCATGGGCCACCACCAAAAAAGTGTCACGACCCGCACCCGGGGTAAGGGTACCAGTCGGAAATAACGCCCAGCCTACGCCGCAGAATCGGCGGTAGAACGCTGTCTAGAAAGTCTATCTAATATAATGAACCACCAAAAGATAGTGTACTCAATCACAGAACTAAGATAGAATGAACATGAATCAGATAAGAATAGAATAGTCATCAACTCATGAGTTTAAAATAATACATCAAGAGTCTGAAGAGTAACAAAAATAAGCTGGAGACAAATCCAGTACAAAAGAATACTATCATACTACAAGCTACACTCCAGGGTCAACTGTCTCAGTTGGGATAAGTCCCTCTTGAGCCAGGGTCTAGGAATCTAAACCCACAACATCCTGGGGTCCATAATAGGTAGGGTACTCCTCAGTGTCATCTGGAAAAATATATCCAGTCAGGAAAGGAGCAGAGTACATCTCTAACAGCAGTTCTTATCCATGATAAAAACTATGTAACAGTAAATAGCTGTGGATAAACAAGATGCACAAAATAGATACAAGAGATATATAGACAATAAGAAAATACTGGAAAGAAATACAATAATGAACAATATGCCAATGAAACAATAATACTAATGACTAAGTGTGTGAGTACTAGCTTAACATGTGATCGGCTTGGGCAAGATACAATGCGGCCTGGCTAATCATACGTGCGGTGCATGATCAACACTATTCGCTTAGCAATACTTTATTCAATAGGGATTTAATCACATATCTATACTAATACTCCCCACCCCCAACTGGTATAATAGATCCAACCATGGTATGCTATGGCACTAGATTCCCCAAGAAGATAGCTAGTCTCCCCGAGAATCGGTGTCCGTACATGTACAAGATAACCAATGAAACAATACTTGCACCATATACACCATATACCAAGGAATAACATCTCATGACGAGATCCGGATATACCAATCCGTGTAACCATAGTGTCGAGAGAAACATGTAAATCTACACTAGATACAACGAACATAGAGGATATCATAAATGAGAAACTATCAGAGAATGTACTCGCCTGAAATCCAAAGAACAGTCTCACAGATGTCTGACTCGGTGCCTCGAAGACCTAGATATGGAATACCACATTAAAACAAGGTCCCGGAAAGAGAACAAGTCAAACTAGTCAACTCCTAGGTCAATAAATAAATTCTAAGTCAAAAGTCAACTATGGTCAACTCTAAAGTCAACTAAAGTCAAACCAAGGTCAACCTCACAAGAAATCTATATAAATAATATAGAAATAAAATACAACAATTTAGGAATAAAAATTAGATCCCAAATCATACTCACACAAAGTATACTACTAATACAAATAATATATACCCTAAAATAATATATATACAAACCAATATGTATACAAATAACATAATATATTATTACAAATATTATACAAAACACATATATATACACATATATATATATATATATATATACAATAATAATATATAAAATATAATTTAAAACTGTCAAAGCGTCACTGAAAATAGTGAACAAAACAAGATAAAATAAAAACAGGTTTAATAGTGACAATCTTGACTGTCACTAAAAATTCGTCGCAGAAACTCCATATACAAAACCGCTGCTGTCACAGTTTGCTGACAGTTTCAAACTGTCACAAAAAACGTCGCTGAAAGGTTGCCGCTCAAAACTGCCGCAGCATTAATGACAGATCTGTCATTAATGCTGACCACTGTACAGCGGCTGCTGTTCAGACCAAATAATGACAGTTTCACTGTCATAGAAACCACTGTCACCAAAACAAATAAAAATATAAAAACAATATATATATATATGCAATAATAATCACAATACATATATATAAATAAATAATTATATACTTATATATATATGCACATATAAACTTATAATTAAATACCAATAGTTACAACACATGCACATATTAATGTTCATATTTTACATGGCTAGAAGCACACCTAAAATATATACATTAATATACAAATAATTACATAATAATTATAAATAATATAATTACACAATTAAACACATAAATATATTTTATAAAATATTTATGTATAATTTATGTTATTAACATAAGTACATATATAATTACATGCAAGAAAGCTACATATTATATTTTTACATCATATTAGCACACACAAAAATATATAGATCTATGCTACAATAATTACTATAATAAATACACAAAATAAATATATAATATCTATATATATTTACTAATTATAATTGAAGAATTTAAACCATACATAATTAGATCTATTCAAAAATCTACACAATTGGAGAGTATCCCACCGTATCCCACTAGATCTAGGATACGCATGTGACACGAGTCCAACACACAACCAATTGCACCCCGAAGGATACAAACAAATCACAAATAATATTTATGAATAAATTAAAGTGTCAAAAGTAGATCTATGTGTCCGTGTCAAAATACGACATATTCAAAGCCCCGTGTCGGAGGGAAAACCCCCAAAATGACACGTATCACCAAATAGTTGGGATACGAACCACATGTACCAAATTATGGACACGACACTAGCCCCAAACACATAAGCTCATGTCCAATTGATCTATAGGATCAATTGATACACACAACAAAATATAAATTCGGAATTCCAACAAAATTAACACAAAAAGTACCATAACTTTCTCCATGGGTCTCCTATGAACACAAAACAAAGTCCTATGGGTAGTACATACATATAGGTTGATTTTTCATGATTAAATCTCAGATTTAGAAGCTATTTAAATAGGAAAATCTGAATTATACCTATTGGGAGATGGATTCCCAATGAAACCTCCAATTGAGAAGAACTTACTTCCAAATTGTAGATCCTTGCTCCTCTTTATAGATCCTTGCTTCCTCCTTCTAGATCCTTGCTTCCTCCTTCTCTAATGGTGAATTGGAAAGAATTTGGGATGAATTTGGTAGGGAATTGGAATGGGAATGGAGGGAATTTGGGAGTGGAAAATTCTAGATCTAGATTTGGAATGAGAATGAGAGGAGAAAGAAATTTCTTCCCTCTTTTAATAGGCCGGCCTTGCCCCTCTCCCAAGCAATTGTAAAATGTCCAATATACCCCTTGGGGCCTCTCATGAAGAAATAATTAAGGAAGGAAGCTTCTAGTCTAATCACTTAATTACTTTAATCCATCTCCTTAACTATGGGATTTCTAAATGGGCCAAATCTAACTATTTAATTCATATTGGTCCATGGGTCCAAACTACACTAGTTGGGTCCACTAAAATAAGTCCAAAATAATTAAATAACATCCAACAATAATTAAATAATACAACAAAAATTATTTACCATGCACAATATTTATTTAAATAGGAAATTACTAAAATACCCTTTTTCCTAAAATATGGTAGTGACATTAAGCATAAATAGTATAGAGTTAGTGTCTGTGTACCAAGGGAGACTAGAGCGAGCAAGTGATCAGAGTGTATCAAGACTAGGATGAGTGATATGTGGAGTGTATTAGTATAGTATCAGCTAGTGTTATTATGGGTGACAATATTAGCTAGGAGTATCAGTATGATATTGAGGTAGGGTATATAAGGGAGTATCCTGGAGAGTAGGAGTGCAGGAATTTCAAACAGTGATAATAAAGAGATAGAGTTAGGCCACATAAGACACCACAGATTGCTCATCATCCGCAGAGGAGCCACCCTAGCAGGACGAGGCATCTACGATGACGGTCGAGGAGACCGATGCTACATTTGATCGGTTAGCAAGTTCTGTTCTTTCTTTCTGACCTTTTTCGTCTATTGATTTGATTGATTCTTTAGTACCTTATAGTTGCTTGTGTTATATAGTTAGTTTAGTTAGTAGTATACCCTGACAGAGAC
The DNA here is from genome assembly GCA_036927795.1 of Iris macrosiphon. NCBI lineage: Eukaryota > Viridiplantae > Streptophyta > Magnoliopsida > Asparagales > Iridaceae > Iris > Iris macrosiphon. The sequence goes on from JAYESA010000004.1 coordinate 113,315,891, forward strand.
TGCAATACCAAGATGGATAGAGACCATAACAATGCATATGACCATAATTATTGACTCATTTAATTTGCATATTTTTATGATTTAGAATGGACTAGGGGTTTGACTTAGAGGGGGCACGGCTATCTTTAAATTTTGAGGACAATTTTTTCTTAGGGGGGTAGGATTGTAACTACCACTTTTCTGGATAAGGGTATTTTTCAAATTTTATATATTTATTATTGTTATATTTTATTTTCATAATAATTAGTATTGTTGTATATATAAAAAAAATTGTTACAGTTGAGGGGTTAGTTGTTAACCATTGGTTAGACTATTTGTTAGTTAACCTAAGTGAACACAAATAGACTTGTCATGACCCCTTTAGTGTGATCAATTAGTTTAGTCATGGTTGACTAATTAAATTAAAAAAAATGACTATTAATCCCCTTATTAATATTAGAACCCTTCCACTAATTAAACCCCTTTTTATTAGTAAGCCTTCATGACTAATTAGGAGGGGTAATTAGACATTTCATATTGCATTAGGTCAAGGAAGAGTGGTCGGGCCTCTTTATTAGGAAGGAGAGAGCCTCTCTTCTCTCATTCTAACCTAGTTTCATTCCAAATTAGCTCACCTCCATTTCTTCCCAAATCACTTTCATTCTAAATCCTTTCCCTACCAAATCCACCCGCATTCCATCATTCTAAACCTATTCTAAGTAGCTTGGAGGAGCAAAAGAAAGCTTGGGTGTGGAGCTTGCTCGAAGGAGGTGTCCATCCATATTTTTGTGTCCTCATGGTGTGTTGCATTAGGAATCCATCTTCCAATAGGTATAATTCTGAAATCCCCTCTTGAATTAGATTCTAATTGTTATATTTGATCATTAGGAATCCACCCATGCATTAGGGCTACCCATAGGATGATGTTTTAGCTACTAACAATCTCTATGGTAAATTTTGCATGGAGTTTTGTTCCCAATTTGGAGAAAATCTAAGATTGGCTCACCAAGTGTTTGTCATTAGGTTCATTAGGTCTAATTATTTTTAGCTTAGTTGTGTGAGGTAGCTACCTGTCCTCAATTGGATACGAGTAGGCCGTATCACGATACTTTGTGATACGGGATTTAGGGGTTTTTTTTCGACACTTGCGATACACATGTCAATTTTCTCACAACACTACAACATAGCTATTATTGATTCTATTTAGACTCTAATTAGTATATTAGATAGGTTCATATTGGTTTGGGGTTGTATCATGACCATGTGAGCGTGTGTGTGGGTGTTGGTAGCTTGTGTGTGTGGTGATACCCACCAAGTGTTTGATATAAATTGTGGGTGCGTACCTATCTATAGTACATATATATATATATATATATATATATATATATATATATATATATATATATAAGGTAGATGTATATATGTATGTTTGTGGAAGTGTATAGGCTTTAGTTGTCTATTGTTGTGAGTGTATCTTGTCATTTTGTGTCGCTAGAAGTGGTTATTATGGGTGTACCAGTGTGGTGTGTGTAACTTGTGTGTCTGTGTTCAGCCAGTGTTAGTGTATCTTGTGTGTGTGCTTTTGGTATGAGAGCATGTAAGATTGGATCGATGGTGTGCTGGATTGGACAACAAAGTAGGAGTAACAACAGCTGCAATAAGAGGGAGAACAACAATAGCAAGTGCAACTGCACTACACCAGTGCACAGGCAGTGCAGTGCTTGCACAGGCAATAGAGCAACAAGGTTACTAGTGGGACTGAGGGTGTTGAAGTTCCTTGCACCTAGGAATTGGAGAGGGTATTGCTAAATGCACACAGTGAGGAACCTATATGCAGGCACCCTTCATGTATCAGTGAACTATAAGGAAGGTGGTAGAGTTTCAGTCAGTTGGAGTTGGTCCAGGTACACTTCTATTTGATAGCAGCAGCATGAGGAAGTTGAGTAGCACAATGTGTGCACCAGATGCACTGAGTTGTGCACTGTGCATTTTTTTGTGTGCATTTCTGTGTGAGGTTGTATTGGGGGTGTTTGTAGTGAGGAGAAGGCTGCAAGATTGCAATCGGGATAAGGATTTTTGCAAATGAGTACCTGTGTGGATGACTGGGTGTGTGAGTGTATCACATTGTGTTTGGAGTGGCATGTGCATTCTAGTGTAGTGTGGGTAGTTGAGTCAACTGGAAGTGTGCTTAGTTCTAGGATGAATCAGAGGTAATTTGAGTGTCTATTAGTAAGGGGAGTTCCAAGGACAACAATAGCAGTGTGGAAACTCTGTCCAAGTTATTGTAGTATATTCAAGGTAGGTACATGCCTGAGCATGGGAATGAGGTGTGCAGTTCAGTCTTGAGGGTCTGCAATGAGCTCGAGGGGTAGTTCAGGTCAATTAGTGAGTTAGAGTGAGTGTGTGTTAGGACACTGAGGGGGGTAACCTATGTGGGTATTTAAGTATACGTGTGGATAACAATTGGTATCCTGGATTAGGCTAGATACCAAGTATTGGTACTTAGTTAGATAAGTTAAGTTTGAAGTTAGTTGAGGTAAAAGTATAGGATATTGGGTACTAGTTGTCAAGTGTGGTACCATATTGGGAAGTAAGTCCACAAGTGTGGCAAAATACTTTATGGTTGGTATATGAACTAAGAATTGATGCAGCAGTCCAAACACTATTATTCTAGTATACATGAGAGAGTATCAAGGCATGAATTTCATATGGTTACTTCAGTGTTCAGGAGGGCAAGGATTGGTTGTAGTATCCGCCATGTATTGGAGAGTGTATACAGAAATCTAAGCATGGATATGAGGGTGTTCGTATCAGAACTTGAGGGTAATATGTCAAGGTAAGAGGTAGGTACCAATACAAGTAGAGTATCAGTTGTATGTCATGATTAAGTGTATGATAGTTGGGTAGTGTAGTTGCATTGCAGACCTGGGAATGGGTATGTTAGTATCAATATGATACATGAGGGTAGAGTATATAGTCTAGGTTAGTGATACTAGCGTCTAGACACCAAGTTATGACCAATGTAGTAGGTATTACTTTGAGGTTGGGATAGTGTACTAAGTATTAGTAAGGTATTGGCTAAGTTAATAAGTCAAGCTAAGGTATTGCTAGATCTTAATATCATAGAATAAATATATATATATATATATATATATATATATATATATATATATATATAATATATATATATATATATATATATATATATATATATATATTAGCTAGTATTGACCTAGAAAATCTAAGATTGACTACTTTAGCTATATAGGCCAACCAAATGGACAACTTGGCCCAAATTGGATAGAGACATAGTTTGATCTAGTTTCACTAGTATGTCCTAGTTTTGACCTAGAACTATAAATTTAACCCATTTAGGGATTAATTATGATTCCAAACACTATTTTGATGTGAAATTTCATATATAGGTCTGTGAGGCACCGATACGGACACAGTTTGACATTTATTGCTCAGAACCACATGTGAGTACATTCTCTGATAGTTTTCTCTATTTGATATTTACTATGATTCATGTTTTATAGTATTGTTTTACCTGATTCCTGACATGCTGGATACACGGATTGGTATTGAATGGATTCGTTGTCCTTAGATGCGTGGTTTCGGGCCTATAGACTTTTCTGGACTAATGTATTACTGGACTAACGTATCGACTGGACTAATGTATTTTCGGGCCTAATGATCTATTCTAGATTATTGAGATTCTTCATGTCGGGACCTAGATCCATGAGTACTAATCGGACGGAGAAATACCTAGGAGACATGTGGACATACCCTTTTTCTATCCCATGGCCTGACTGAAATAATAGCAGCCACACACGACAAGTATGGTTTGCTGGATTTTACCCCTAGTCGTTCACATGTCAACTTGGTATTTTAAAACACTAGTTTAGATATTATCTTTTCTGGATTACTCTATACTTGTTGGTTGCATATTTATATTGACAGGTTTACTAGTTTCACATATCTGTCTATTTCATACTTATTTATTTTTCTTTCTTGCTTTTCATTGCTTCCTTATTTATATGCTTACTCTATTTTGTACCTGTTTCATTACTTATCTTCTCATCAAGTATTTCATCACTATTGACAGTTTCATAGTCTTTGTCAATTAATTGAAACTGATATTAGGTTTTACTTCTCTCCAATCCTGACTGGTTATATTTTTCAAATGATTGGTTAGAGAATTTGTGTCCCACTTAATACGGGTCACAGGATGGCGAGCCATCTGAGGTTGCTCCCTTAGAGCATGAGGATCTAGTGCCCACTATTAAGAAGATTGAGCTATTTCTATTATTATATTGTATATGTCATAGTTTAGACATTTTGGCATGTATATTATATTTGAGACTATTGTGTTGTGCTTAGACTAATAGACATGGCTGAATTGTATTGTGACTCTGTGATTCTTTCTTCTATTCCAGATCGTGCCATTATTTTTCTTTATTTTTATATTGTGATTGAGTATTGATTATCATATTATCATCTTGTCCTCCATTTGGAGTTGAGATATCATGACAGGTACATTATATATATTGTGTGAGATGTTAGATAGTATTGTTGACCTAGACATCGTTCTACCGCTGATACTGCGACGTAGGATGGACGTACTCACGTACTCGTACCCTCATTTCGGGTGCGGATCGTGACAAATATCTTATTTCATGATTGACTTGTATTTTATCATGACTTGTTTACTTGAGTGATAGTCAAGTGGGAGAATACTTTAGTAAATATGTAGACAACCCATATTATACCCTTTTAGTCCTAAAAAGAATAATAGTTGCCATACGTTGCACATATGGACACACCGTATTATACCCTAGTTGTCCACATACCAAAATTGGTATTCTATTTGCATTAGTCATTACTTTTAAAAGTTACTTCAATTTTCTCATATGATGCTTGTCTTTTGATCTTATCATTTAGCTCTGTCATGATTAGTAAGTCTTACTTATAAAGTTTTACTACATGGCTTTATATTTCCTGGTGTAACTTTAAGCTGTAATTGTACTTTGGTCAATCCTTATTAGATAACATTGATATGTAGATGAGGAGGATCTTTATCCTTCCTTCTATGGATCTTCTAAGGATGAGACAGATTCCTGTTGCTAACACAGAACTAGATGGCAAGGGTGTTCATGGCGATGCTTAGCCTTGTCATTAGTTATCTTAGATGTAATTAGCCCTATGGATTAGAACTCTTATTTTTTTATTTTGACCAGGTTTGTTTTTGAGTTACAGTTGTGGGTTGTAATTATTTCTGGTTTTGGATGGTTAGACTTCTCCTATATTCAGATGTTGATGCTTTATTTGTCTATTTTATGCTTTCATTATCTGCATGTATTAGTTTTATTTGTAATTCAGTTAGACAATATTATGTGAAATTATATGGCAATATGTTATGTTTGGTGAATTAGAGAAATAAATAGGTACATACAACGTACTATCGCCGATACCTCGACGTAAGTTGGATGTACACATGTATTCGTACTCGATTATTCAAGAGCGAATTGTGACCTAATCCTTATATCAACTGAGATAATGTATTCAACCTTCTGTCACCTGACTCACTATTCACATTATGCACAAAAACGATTGTCTTACTAACATGCATGAAAACATGACGCAAACATCAACCAATTACTAAAGCATAAAATAAAATAGCTACTATAGACATATGTAATTAATTTTGAACTTATGTGTAGAATTGATATCAAGTACCACCACAGTCTTGTTTAGCACTCATGGCATTAAGTAGATAGTAATTATGAAACTAACCTGCCAAACCATGGATATAAAGACCATATGATAAGGGTGTAAAACAAATTAGGACACTAACTAATTGCATTTGTAGATCCTGAAGACAGATTTCATTGTCTTATCAAGTGGTGAAATTATAATTTAACATCTCTTGAGCCCTCTAATTCTATTGCCATCTCTCTCGTGTAAGTTGTTTTTGATCAGTTTTATCTAAGTGTATATATAACTTTCTCAAGTTTAACAAGCCTCAAGAAATTCACAATGCTATTAAAATAGGCCATTCTACATTTTGGCGATAATAAATGTTGATATGGTATGTTGGGTGTCATATTTAAGTATAGTATAAGCACATGGGAATATCCTGAGGACATATTTGGGATGCCAGAATATGTCACAGGATATTCCATTATGAGATTATTGTCATAATGATTGAGATCATTGTATTAATGACTGTAAGGCTATATAATGCCAATGAGACAATCAATAAAATAATCAACTAATTTCAACATGGTATCAGAGCCAAGTTTTCACAAACCCTAGCCGTCACCAAGCTTCCACAAACCCACAGGAGGATTTCCTATATCTCCTCCACCGAACTCTTCCACGCCCCCCCTTCTTCCCTTCTCCGCCCTTCGCAGGCCGCCCTTCGCTGTTGCTGCCCCGTCCCGCTACTGCTGCGGCTACTACTGCTGCTGCGACTGTTGCTGCTGCTGCGACGGCGGCTGTGACATGCGTGCTGCCGCCTCCTCCGCACCAGCACGAGACAGCACCTAATAGGAATACCTAGATCTGAAAAAGGGGGGACATGTTCAGATTTAGGAGCGGGCGACGAGGACGAGCGTGAGTCGTGGAGCGAACGTGACGTGATTGGATAGACGACGCATCGATAGAGGAGATCATCAAGAAGCTAGATTCTGTAGAGGTGGCGACGTTAATAAAGTTGTTGACGATGTCGGCTGGTGAGAACACGACATGAACGTCGTCGGAGTTGAAGCTTCCCTCCATCGATCTGAAATTAGATGGACCAGCCACCTATCTGAGTTGGTCACGGCGGGTGAGAAGAACCCTCGCAGGAAAAAACATGGAGGGGTTCCTGACGGGCGAGGCGCCAGTGCCGGACGAGGGCTCGATATGACGCGATGAGTGGAAGTCCACTCATATGGTGATCTACATCTGGCTTCTCAACTCCTTAGTCCAGTCTATTGCCGCCACAGTAAACGGTATTGAGATGGTGAAAGATGTGTGGGAGAAGTTGAGAAGGACCTATGATGGTGTAGGGAACAACTTACGGGTCTTCCAGATAAAGGGGGAGATTGATGACACCGTACAGGGAGAGAAGACGGTGCAGGAGTATGCCACAGAGTTGGAGCGTCTGTGGTTGGATTATGATCACTCCTCAGATTGGGCGAGCTGCGGGGACCCTAAGTGTAAGGAGAGACATGTGTGTCTGCAGGAGAGGACGATGAAGTTCCTCAAAGGGCTGACTGCATCTTTCGCACAGAGGACGGACCTACTTCTAGCCCAACCAAAAATCCCTAGCCTTGAGGAGGCTATCTCAGCCAAGATCCAGGAGGAGACACGCATCAGGATGCAAGCCGGGACAGGTGGTCCCCCCGAAGCAAAGTCAGCACTAGCGATCACCAGCTCAGGTAACACAGGATCTAAGGGAGAGCATTGGCAGCATAACCGGCAATGCTACAACTGTGGGAAGATGGGTCATCATCGGTATGCTTGTACCAAACCACCTAGGGAGGGAGATTCAGGTGGTGGACGAGGATCGTTCGGCGGACGAGGATATAATGGAGGACGTGGTCGTGGTCGAGGAGGTAGACGAGGCGGCCGAGGAGGTTATCGGGCGAACCTCCTGATATCAGAAGGGAACGGAGAAGCTGATGGCACCTTTACTGTGGAGGACCAGGCACTGGGAGACATGAGGAGTAGAACAGAGGAGGCGTCCACCTCATTCTTTGTTAGGGGCAACGCTGCATGTATGTCCATCCATCAGAAGGTACTGACGAATCACTTGCCCTTGCGTCTATCTCTTCCCTTAAATCATCAGACTGGATTATTGACTCGGGAGCATCTCGGCATGTGACGGGGAATGCTAGTGAGTTTTCTTCCTACACTCACCTAGCATCAGCAGACAGCATTCAGACAGCTGATGGCACTTTCCAGCCAGTGGTCGGTAAGGGTACTGTTAATTGTACAGGTTCAGTAAGATTATCCAATATTTTATATGCTCCATCCTTTCCATTCAGTCTCTTGTCCATTAGTTTTATAATCCTCCAACTTAAATGCATTGTTTCTTTTGATATTCCTAAGGTGACCTTCCAGAAGAAAGGGACAGGACGAAGACTTGGGACTGGCACTTGGCATGAGGGACTGTGGTACCTAGATCGAGAAGGACTGGACTCAGAATTGGTATCTATGGCAGAGAAGGCTGGCATGGAAGGACTGCAGCAGAGGACTGAGGATACCTTGATACTCCATTATCGGAGGATGGGACATTCTTCCTTTGATACTCTAAGTAAGTTGTATCCAGAGATTTATACAAAAATAAATAAAGAGAAATTAGTATGTGATGCGTGCGAGTTAGGAAAACTTACTAGGATCTCATATGTTAGCACGGGTCATAGGAGCACTTTTGCTTTTGAGGTAGTACATTCTGATGTCTGGGGTCCATGTGCTACTAATACTATGAATGGTTATAAGTACTTTGTTTCTTTCATTGAGTGTGCCTCTCGTGTTACCTGGTTATATTTGATGAAAAATAAGAATGATGTACCTGCTTATTTTTGGGATTTTCATAAGCATGTCCAGACTCAGTACAAAGCAGTTGTGAAGGTACTGAGGTCTGACAATGGAACAGAGTATACCAACAGGACGCTTGCAGAATACCTGTCAGCACACGGAATACAGCATCAGACCACCTGTGCATACACACCAGCACAAAATGGAGTTGCAGAAAGGAAAAACAGACACCTTCTGGAGGTCGCAAGAAGTATAATTATCGACATGAATATCCCACAGAGTCTGTAAGGGGCATGCAGTGTTGATAGCAGCTCAACTCATCAACAGGATGCCCTCGAAGGTCCTCGGATGGAAGTTCCCATGTGAGGTATTGCAAGGCAATAATAGTGGGATACTCCCACTGAAGGTGTTTGGGTGTATGTGTTTTGTGAAGGACAACAGGCCATCAGTTGGGAAACTTGACCCTAGAGCGGTCAAATACATCTTCGTAGGCTACTCGGCGACCCAGAAGGGGTATGTGTGCTGGAGTCCAGTAGAGAAGAAGAAGTTTGTCAGTATGGATGTCCACTTTCGGGAGCATGAGCCATACTACCGCCAGGACGGAACTTCACACAACACGCCTAATACTGCCAGTATTAGGTGAGAGGGGGAGATGGAGAACTTGGTGGTAACCGATTTAGAAGTTTGGCATGGAGGCACGGAGAAGGGACAAGAAGGTGAAGGTGTTAAGCCTACGGCTCAGGGAGAGTTACTTACCTACAGCAGGAGAGAGAAGCAAACTGCAGGACCAATAACGACAGTGCCAGTGCCAAGTCCCTTGCCTGCGTTCGTCCCAACTCCTGAGGCACCGACACCAACCCCCCTTCAGGTGACACCCCCTCATTCACAAGATATCATTCCTCCTACTTCTACTCCTCCTACACCACTATCTGTACGGAGGACCACTCGCAGCAATGCAGAAAATCCTCCAAACAGATATGGTTGGGATATTGCTCAGTTTGTTTCTTATGACCATATTCCTTCTTCTCATGGAACATTTATAGCATCTTTGGATAGTATTACTGTACCTAACAATTGGCAGGTTACCAAGAACGATCCAAAGTGGAAAGCGACAATGCACGAGGAGTTGGGAGCTCTGGAGAAGAACCACACTTGGGAGCTTGTGAGACTGCCAGAGGGGAAGAGAGCAGTTGGATGCAAGTGGGTCTTTACCGTGAAGCAGAACCCAGATGGACAGGTTGGGCGCTACAAAGCTCGACTAGTAGCCAAAGGATACAGTCAGACGTACGGCATCGACTATGACGAGACCTTTGCACCAGTTGCAAAGATGAGCACTGTCAGGACTCTGATTTCTCTAGCAGCGAATGGTGGATGGAAGCTAAACCAACTGGATATGAAGAATGCGTTTCTTCACGAAGATCTAGTGGAGGAGGTGTACATGGAGATACCACCAGGATTTGGCACCAATCAGACAGTAGGCAAGGTCTGCAGGTTGAAGAAGTCCCTCTATGGACTGAAGCAGTCTCCTCGAGCGTGGTTTGACAGATTTAGAAGGGCGATAATAGGGATGGGATATCAGCAGATCAATGCTGATCATACTGTGTTCTTCTGTCGGAATGGAGGCCACATCACCATGCTTGTGGTATATGTGGACGATATGATTATCACAGGAGATGATGAGCAGAAGATCGCCCAACTCAAAGGAAAGCTTGGAAGGAATTCGAGGTGAAGGATCTCGGCCTTCTTCGGTACTTCCTTGGGATTGAGATTGCTCGAGAAGCAGAGGGGATTGTTCTTTCTCAAAGGAAGTATGCACTGGACCTTCTCACAGAAATTGGGATATTGGGGTGCAAACCTGCAGCGACACCAATAGATCAGAGGTTCAAGATTGATGCTGAGGCTGGAGAACCAGTTGATCGGGACAGATACCAGAGACTGGTTGGCAAGTTGATCTATTTGAGCCACACACGTCCTGATATCTACTTTGCAGTAAGTGTGGTGAGCCGTTACATGCATGACCCACGGAAGGGTCATATGGATGTAGTGTACCAGATTCTGAGGTACTTGAAAGCTGCTCCCGAGAAGGGACTAATATTCAGGAAGAACAATCACGTGAGCATCGAGGGCTACTGTGATTCTGACTAGGCTAGTTGTGCTGATGACAGGAGGTCTACCTCGGGATATTGCATATTTGTAGGAGGTAACTTGGTCTCCTGGAGGAGTAAAAAGCAGTCTGTGGTGGCCAAATCGACAGCTGAAGCAGAGTACAGAGCTATGGCCTTAGGAGTTGCAGAGCTGCTATGGTTGAAGAATATGCTGGTGGAGCTGAAGCTAGATCAAGGAGCCAAGATGAAGCTGTAGTGTGACAATCAGTCAGCTATTATTATCGCCAACAATCCAGTACAGCATGACAGGACCAAACACATCGAGATTGATAGATTCTTCATCAAAGAGAAGTTGGATAGTGGATTACTGGAGCTTGGCCATGTTCCAACCAGGGATCAAGTAGTAGATGGACTAACCAAGGGACTCACCTCAGTGAGCATGATTAGAGGATGTGACAAGATGGGCTTAGTGAATATCTTTCACCCATCTTGAGGGGGAGTGTTGATATGGTATGTTGGGTGTCATATTTAAGTATAGTATAAGCACATGGGAATATCCTGAGGACATATTTGGGATGCCAGAATATGTCACAGGATATTCCATTATGAGATTATTGTCATAATGATTGAGATCATTGTATTAATGATTGTAAGGCTATATAATGCCAATGAGACAATCAATAAAATAATCAACTAATTTCAACAATAAATATTACCAAAATACTGCGAGAAAAGTGACTAAGCTTACTTCATGAGCATGTAACTTCACAAAATAATCTATTGACGAAGTCCTTCAATATTATATGGATAACTAATTAAAAGCAAATACGGTAACATTAAGCCCTGATGGGAAAAAAAAAATACAAAAACATAGTATTTTTAGGTAAGTGTGTAAACCCTTATTTTAAGGCATTGTAAGCCCTCTACTTGGCTATAGTTATGGAAGAACATAGTATTTTTAGGTAAGTGTGTAAACCGCGTAATTTAAAAATCTGTAATTAGATTTTATTTTGTCAAACTAAATTAATTGCATGTTAACTATTCTAATTAGGATTTGGTTTAGTGCGAAATTTTATTTTAAGTCATGACTGGGAGGGAAGCTTCTAGAGCTTTCCCTTTCTTAACAAACTTATTCCCTTGTTCATTTTAATTAGAGAGAGAGAGAGAGAGAGAGAGAGAGAGAAGCCCCAATTACCCTCCCCACTCCCCCTTATTCACCAAACCCTAATTTTCTTTCCACCATCCAAAATCCAATACATTCTTCTTCAATCTTCTTCCAAATTCGGAGCTAGAGCATTGATGCTCAAGAGGAGCTTGGAAAGAGAACCAAGCAAGGAGGATCGTGTCCATTCTTTTTTCTCGTGTCTCCCAAATTCGTGGATCTACATTAGAGATCAACCTCCAATAGGTAATATATGATTCCCCCTAATTTAATAGTGTAAATTCTAATTGAAACATGTAAAGATCACTAAATAGAAGTTATAATCCTCTAAGGAATGGATTAGGTTGTAGAGGCCCAAATTCTAATAGATCTAGGTACTAGAATTATGAATTTCTATTGGTTATGGAATTGTGTCCACCAAGTGTTTGTGTCATGTCCCCAAAGGATTTTTGTGTCCAATAATGAGTTGTTTTTGTGTCAATCTATCCTAGATATGATACTAATTATATTTATCATGATACTTTAGGATACACATGGGTTAATTTAGATACTCATATATAACTTGGGGTATTGGAAGTGTCAAGATATGTATAGGTATGAAAGTGTGTGTGTGCACTGAGATTTGGGGCTGTGCACCATGTATCAGTGACACAGTTACATAGGTATTAGAAATTGGGATTTAGAAGTGTCTAATCGTGTGCACATGAGTGCACTGGGTTGTCTCTAGGTGTGTACTAACGTAATAGGATGTGGACGTGTCAAGTGTGTGTGTATCAGTAAGGATGGGATGTATCCAGATTTTGTGTAGGATGGTTGTACCTATATCCTGTTAGTGAATATAGATGTACCCTTGTTGCAGACTCTGTAATATCAAATCAGATTTAGTGTATCCAAGTGTAGTATCAAGGTGAAGTACCTAGTTGAGCGTGTATCTAGTGTGCTTTTGGAGTGTGTTGTGTGTGTCAACTCTGAGTGTCAGAGAAAGGTAATGCAGGAGCCGCAGCTGCAATTGCAACTAGCTTGATGCAGCAGCAGCTGCAACCGAGTACAGAACAAAGGGCAGCAGTAGCAAGCAAGTTACAGCAGCAGCTCGAGGCAGCAATAGCTGTAGAACAATGCAGCAATAGCAGTTAAACTGCATCGGGGTTCTGCAGTCCGGAGTTGCAACAGTAGGGAAGAGCAATTGCAGTAGTTCAATTGTCCTGTAGAGCTCTATTGGTGTGTGCAAGTGCGACTGCAAACATGGTGTTTGTGTAAGAATTTCTGTGTATTCAAGCACTAGTTTCTAGGTTAGTGTAAATGTGTAGGACAATTGTGTAGAGTGTTTAAGGACATCAACAACAAGGTATCTGCAGCAGCGCACCCAGTGAGTGATGAGTACCAGCATGTGCAAGACTTTGCAGGCAGTACAAGTCGTGGAGTGTGCACAGAATGTGGAGTGAGTGCACTGGGTTACTATTACAGCAGTATGTTCTAATGGTGTAAGTGATCAATGTGTGTGTTGTATATAATATAGGGTATGGGTAGAGTCAATTATGTGAAGGGAGTATATATCAATGTAGGTATCCTAAAGAGTTAAGAGGTAGGTGTTGTGTACCAGTGAACAAGTATCATGGAAGTTTTAGTGTAGTATCCTATTATTCTCAGTTTTGGCAAGGTAACAGATGTGCGGTATTAGGGAATTTAGCCAGAGTATCATAAGATACATGAACTGGAGTATGTGCAGATTTGTGCTTGTGCAGGAAGCCAACATGTGTGTATAGTTTAGGTAGTGCAATTAGTAGGGTGTTTAGGAAACTGCAGCAGTTGCATCTAGGTATTAAACTGGGAGCATGGCAGTGTTACTCAATGATGATAAGTATATGATTCTTCAATGTTCATCAGAATATAAGAATGAAGAAAGTTACTTTTAGCCCACAGCCTCCTAGAAGTCTGTACAGAGTTGAAACACTCCAGACTCTTTGATGAGATATACCTCCTATGCCCTAAATCATAAAACACTAATTTCCTTATCTAATGCATATTCATGACATTTGGGATACATGTGGACGTCCATGTCATTATCATCAAGTAAGAAGACAAAATGATGCTCATATGATGATGGAACGATGTTTGAATGTATGAAGTAGTCAAATAGATTTTTAACTGCCAGGGGGGTATATGTGAGATAAAAACCCAGAGTGTGTAGTGCAGGCAGTGTAGGTTCATTTCTTTTATTATCCTGTTCTTAAAGCAAGGAGATATAGTAGGGTTGAGGGTTTGGTGATGTTTCAAATAAGAATAAAAATAGCCTTTAAGATGTATCAGTGCACTAGGTAGGTAACAGTAGAGTACATGTTTGTGTCAGAGTGTCCAGTGAATGTTCTGTGTGTGAGTGAGTGTCCAAGTATAAGTGTCAAATGTTATTATCTATGATATGTATATATACCTATATGAATGTATAGTAGATTGTACTTTAGCAAACTTATGTTATGCATGTCAATACATATATAAATATGCAAGTACAGGAAACAGGTAGATATAGAAGACTATACCCTAGAAGCCTAATAGAGAACATATACAATTTGTTTTAATTCCAAACCTATATATATATATATATATATATATATATATATATATATATATATATATATATATATAGTTAATTCATATTTTAGGTTTGTACTTGGACTCAATACCTGACCCATATTCTCAGCTCAGAACTACAGGCGAGTACTTACTCTCAGTTTTACTCTACTTTATGCATGTTGTACATATCATGTTCTTGTATCCTGATACTTGTCTTACACACTTGACTCATGATAGATATTTCTTCACGAACTAATTACTTATCGTGTATTCTTGATCGTGTCTTGTGAGATTTTCTTCATGTCGTGGTTACTTATCGTGATTACTTATCGTGTATTCTTGATTGTGTCTTCTGAGATTTCTACTGGCTGTGGTTACTTATCGTGATTATTTATCGTATATACATGAATGCTAGCAGTCAACTGACGTGCCTGATCACATTTGCAAGAATGCTAGCTCGTCGTCAACCAACGTGCCTTATCATATTTACATGACTGCTAGCTCTTCGTCAACCGACGTGCCTTATCACAATTAGATCAATGCTAGCACATTGTCAACCGACATGCCTTATCACAATTATATGAATGCTAGCTCTTCGTCAACCGACGTGCCTTATCACCAAATACATGAATGCTAGCGTGTCATCAAGTGACATCGCCTTACTACTTGTCTAGTACCCTATGTCCTTGCTTGGTATTCTCGATACATGTTTACACTGCTCTTGAGTGTACTCATATGTTTCTTGCATGTCAATTGCTCGTGTTGCAATTATTTTTCCTGTTTAAACTTACATATCACCTTACCTGTTCTTGTTCTTCATCATTTTGTCTAGTAATGCTGAGATGTATTTGTACTTGCTACAATCCTGACTGGATAACATTTTTTAGACGATGAGTACGAGGACATGTGCCCAACCCATTACGGACCACATAAGGGCCAGGGGATGGACCAAATAGAGATATAGCTCACTAATATCTAGTTTTAGCTTAGATTACCTATCTTAGTAGTTGATCGGATTTGTCTCCGAAATATTATTTGGCATGTACAAAATATCATGTCCCAGTTCCAAAATATGCGGGACAATGCCACGTGGCAATGACCAGCTATGTATTCAAGCGGACTCTAGTCCGACTCGAATACGTATAAGTTGTCATAATCAGATCAAATGTCCATAAATCCATAATTAGCATCCACAATACTAGCTATGATCTATGAACTATGTCACGCCCCAGTCCCAAAATATGCGGGACTAAACACGTGGCAATGGCCAGCTACGCATTCAAGCGGACTCATGTCCGACTCGAATACGTATAAGCTGTCTAATGTGAACTCTAGTCCAAGAATCTACGAAAATACATATAAATGTCAAGTATCTAGATCTCATCCACAAGAACAGTATATGAACTAAATAGCAAACTGGAATAAATGCTGAAAGTAAAGATACTGTCGAATATCCAGCAAGAAATAATACTAAGTCGGGTGGAGACAAATCCACTACCGATAAATGGAAAAATAGAGACAAGAAAATATAACTAAAACATGCTAGAAAGTAACTAAGTATAAGCAGGGCCATCAACTGCTATCGTACCCTCGTCTGGTGTCGGCCCGTAAAGTTGCGGGTACTCCTCGGCCTCTAAATCTGGAGAACAAAACCAGGTCCTCAGTGGGACGTAACAAGATACAAAAGAATACGAACCAAAAGTACAGTAAATGAACAGGCAAGATAGACAAGAAAATAAACACAAGAGAAGCAAATAAGACACAAGAAATTACTACATCTAAGACAGTGGCATGCCGATGATACTATCAAACATGACTACAAGCAAATCGGGGTAACCGCAACTCAATGGGAGATCACGGTCCTATAGAAAGTAGGCCAATGGGGACTCCCAATCTATAGTATGGCTCTTTCGCAGCCCAATGGGAGCTCACGAATGAGGTAGTCAAATGAACAAGTCTCTATCGCAGCACAATGGGTACTCACAATCGAGAATGCTCAAGTATAGTCAATGCCTAATAACGATCATCTAGGAACTAAAGAAACCAATCGAGTCAACACAATAGAGTAAACATATACCATCACAATATGACTATGAAACAAATAGTGATACATGAAGAAAAGCAAATAATGTACATGCACGTAAAACGAGAAAATAAGACTAGAGCAGCAGGAACAAATCAAATATAAAAAAGCGCATCAAGAAACTATATACGACAAAATAACAACTGAAAAGGGAAGCATGCAAATAATGTACAAGAGTTGGCAAGGTATCTTGCCTGGGGTTCGAATACCAACAATTGTCCCTGTATCAGTGGATCCTGCAGGTACTCCCCAAAAGCTGTAATAAACATCACCAACAGTCTCAAAAAATATCAAATAGCTAGAAACACCTGTCCTTAAGTCCAATTTGGACACAGTGGCAAAAATGACAGTTCCTGGCCAAAGCGGGGTCCACACGTGGGCCGCTTTGCACCGAAAAACGTGTCAGGGTCAAGGGTCTCCAAATTCGTCAAACTTAGTGTCAACAAGTCCAGAACGATGATACAAACCCAACGGAACTTCCAGAATTGGATTCCGATGAGCCGATCACAAAATTGTCCGTCAAGTGGAGCCGCGGGGCCCATGATACGCGATTTTGTCAACGTTCTCAGAATCGAACCAAACTTGGGTCACAGGACCAGCGTATTGCTACGAGTCCAATGGCACAAGTTTCGTTTCGATCCGACGTGTGTACACAAAGTTACAACGTGTTCCAGAACAGGCGGATATGGGGCGTTGTCGGCGGATACGCGTTGATTCCGGTGTGCACGCACATCCTAATCAACTTCTGCGAAATCCTGCACGTCCGTATCAACGGCGCGCATGTTTCGGTGAAGACCACACGCGACCAAGTCGTCCCGTTTGGCAGGGCGCACTCAGTTCAGGGTTGAAACGGGGCGTTGGGTTTTTCAGTTTTTGGATCGCGGTTCGCAATCGCCATAGGATGCGACGCACCGAGCGGGTTGCACGGGCATCGAGGGGGTTACACAGTCTACGCGTCACAACTGACGGAACAGAAATCGGAGCAACAAGGAGAGAGAACGGGTTACCTGAACAGGGCTCCGTAGAACGATGATTCTTCGTGTCCGCGTGTCGACACGACACACCGACACAAATCACTGTGTCCGGTCTAGGGTTTCTGCTGTGTCCGGGTCAGGGGCTGCTCGACGGATACGGCGGAGGCGGCCAGGGGCTGCTCGGCGAGGCGCTGCTGCGGCGGAGTCGTGTGGTGGTGCCGGTGGTGGGAGATGAAGGAGATGGGGGATGCGGGGTCCTGCTCGAGGCAGAGGAAGAGGGAGACGGGGGAGGAGACGGTGGAGAGGGGTTGGCCGGTCTCGACGCAGCGACGGGGTGTCGACGGGGCTGTGCTCGGGTGTTCGATGGTGGTGCGGCGGGGTAGAGAGGTGCGCAGGAGGAGGAGGTCGGAGGAAGGCGAGGGCGGGGAAGGGTTGGTGGAGCTAGGGTTCAGACGGAGGCGATTAGGGTGATGGTGGTGGAGCGGGGAGAGGGTCGAGCGGGGGTCATCGGGGGTCTGGGCGAAGGCGACGGCGAGGGGAGACGGTCAGGCGGAGGGCGGCGGAAGAGATTAGGGTTTCCGCGTCGAGGGGATTATATACGTCGGAACAGTGAATCCAATAAGGATTCTGATTTGGGTTAACGGGTTTGGGTCGGGTCGGGTTCAATATGAATCCAGCCCGATCCGCTAATGTTTAAGTGCGGGTTTCGGGTATTCGGGTTTCGGGTCGGGTTTAGATCCGACCCGACCCGCTAAGGTTGGGTTCGGTTCAGTTGAACCGGGTCTGGGTTGGTTTGGGTTGGTTTGGTTCAATTGAACCGGATTTATTTCTAGGGTTTAATTCGGTTTATTTAAACTTAGTTTTTAGGGCTTTAAAAATGCTTATGGGGTCCAATAAATTCACAGAAAATTATCCTATGTCCAGTTTTTCATTTCACACCATAAAATATTATTTTCATAATATTTTAATATTAATTAACATCATTTAAAAATTATTTTAATTCAAAATACCTTAGTTTTATTTACAGAAAAATCCCAGAAAATTACAGAAAATTGTGAAAAATTCAAATTAAAAATTCTTGAAAAATCAGTGGGATTACAATCTACCCCCTTAAGAGGATTGCGTCCTCGCAATCAAAGAATAACCGGTCAACAGAGATGACACGGTTGCAAACATTGTTCGAAGCACATCACGATCAAGGGGAATCAAGGTAGAGGGTGCAAGAATAATACAAAGGGAAAATTATTCCCCTAAGCATTAAAAGTTATGCAATTTCCCGAATGAAGGAAATCTAGAAATCTACAGTTCATTACTAGGTTATCACTTAAGAACATACTAGGTTATCAATTATAAAACATTCTAGGTTATTAGCAAGTTCAAAATTACTAGGTTAAGGCTGAGGTCACGAACTAACGGGCATGAGCTAAAACAATACTAGGAACGAATAACTATAAAAACTTACGCGCCTTAGCTACTCCATGAATCTGTGCGTTCTCCAAGGTCATCGCCAGGGCTTGTCCACGTCCTTGCGGTCGATTCCTCTGCTGTTGTTGAGCCTGCTGGAAGAGTGCTGCTTGTGGTGCCAGGGGTGGCCTCGGCTAATACCCTCCTGGGGCTGGTGGTAGAACTCCTTCAACTCCCGTTTGCGGTGCTCCCAATGCTGGATAGGCTGGCCTCGGTACTGGTACCGCTAGTGCTCCTTCTCGACGCTCGGGGCATTCCTTCACTAAATGCTGACTGGATCCGCAAGCTAAACATAATTTCCCTTTGCGTCTGCACTCGTTCTCAATATGGCTTCGCTTACGACAATGCTGACAGATAGGCAGTACTTGAGGAGATGCTTCTGGTGGCTGGTGCATGTGAGACTTCTTTGCAATTTCTTCCTGTGGTGCTCCGGCTGGTGCTGATGTGGCTGGTCGATGAATCATCAATGCTTTCTCTCGACGTTCAGGGCAATCCCTTACCGAATGCTTTTTTGGATCCACAAGATAAACATAGTCCCAATCTGCGTCGGCATTCTTTAGCGAAATGGCCTACCTTGCCACAGTAGTGACAAGTAGGAAGAGTAGTGGGAAGAGAACCTAAAAAACATGTTCAACAAGGGAAGAATAATACGTAACCCAAGAGGATAGTCGAATATTTGATGTGGTCGACAGGGGACCACGACATTCAGAATACTCGAATGGTCTCAAACCGTAGGCGACCCATCTATTTAAAAGAGGGCTCCAAGCTATCGGTCCTTGCACGTTACATCTCTTATCACGAACATTCACTGATAACGTCCAAGGTATTTACCATTCTAGACTAGGGTAAGCAACTAACAAGCAAATGCTAATATAATACTAGAAATACACTCTAGTATAGCTAGTTATAATAAAACCAAATCTTACCCATGTTTGCTGCTCCTGGTGTTCGTGCCTCCTCAACTTCCATGGTGAAGGCTTGACCGTGTTGTCGTGCTCTAGTCTATTGTCTGGCCTGCGCAAACTGTGCAGTCTGGTCGGGTAGTGGTCCTTGTGGATATCCTTCTTGTGTTGCTAGTTGAGCTAGTAACGTTGGTGTCGTTGTAGCTCTCGTTGGGCAATCTCGAAGTTGGTGTTGATCTGAACCGCAACTTAAACATTGGCCCAGTCTTCGGCGGCAATTTTGTTGTGTGTGACCCCTTCTATTACAATACTGGCACGTCGGGTTATCTTGGTTTTGGTACGGCACTGCTCTAGTCTGTTGATGGACTATAATACGTCTCTCGGGTCCTCCTGATGCGGGTCGAACTGGTATTGCTGCTACATATGTGCACTTCTGGCTAGCCTCCTTCTTGTTGATGCGCTCCTGACGTCTGGCTGCTTTCAGAACCTCTGAATAAGAAGTAGGAGCAATAGATCTTATCAACCTCTGTAGCTCAAATCTCAGGCCATCGTAGAACTTTTCAGCCTTATGTTCCTCAGTCTGGATTAAGTAAGGGGCAAAACGGCTCAAGCGGAGAAATTCAGCATGGTACTCCTCCAATGACATACTACCTTGAGTAAGGTATATGAATTTGTCCCGGAGCTCTGCGCGAGCAGTGGACGGAATGAACATCTCCTGGAAAAGTGTGGAAAACTCCTCCCAAGTGACACGATCTGGTCCTAGACGCTGCTCCTCAGAAAGCCACCAATAATGTGCGTTGCCGGTCAGTTGCATCCTGACGGCGATCATCCATCTCTCTTTTGGAAGCTCGGCTGCCTCCAGCTGGTGCTGAATGTTGGTAAGCCATTCGTGTACCTCAGTGGGCTCCTCCTTGCCAGAAAATGGAAGGGGCTTCAGTCGACGGAAGTCCGTGATAGACCCAGTCGATGGTCGACATGCTGGTAGTGTTGCCTGCTCCAAAGCTGTCACTATGCTCTCTCTCAAACTCTCAGTCTGGCGCTGTTGGGCCTGCTGTTGCACCTCCTGCTGGATTTGTTGTTATGTACGCATCATGAGGTAGAACATCTGAAATATCTGTTGCCCATCCATGACTTGTCCTGGTGGGAAAACAGGCATCGGTGGAACGAACTGCGGAGGAGGTGGGATGTCATCACGCCGAAATCTTGAGGTAGGTTGACTTGCTTGATGGCTTTGTTGCGCTGATTGACCTCCACCTACTGGTGTCACTTCATCGTCATAGGTGACATCTGCAACTTGTGGTGTTCCTGCGGGAATCTCGTCGCATGCTTGTGAATCCATTGCTCTGCATCCAAAATAAACTATAAGAAGCGTACAGAAGATTCAAGGCAGGATGCAAGTAAATATTTATTTCGAATACGATATAGATATCAAGAATGATTCAAGCAAGTGGATGAGATCCTAAAAACTTATCCTATTCTTATTGTAGGCTTGTTCGATCCCTAAGTTAAAACCGAACAATTTAGTCGTTGACCTGCATGGGCCACCACAAAAACCATGTCACGCCCCAGTCCCAAAATATGCGGGACTAGACACGTGACAATGGCCAGCTACGCATTCAAGCGGACTCATGTCCGACTCGAATACGTATAAGCTGTCTAATGTGAACTCTAGTCCAAGAATCTACGAAAATACATATAAATGTCAAGTATCTAGATCTCATCCACAAGAACAGTATATGAACTAAATAGCAAACTGGAATAAATGCTGAAAGTAAAGATACTGTCGAATATCCAGCAAGAAATAATACTAAGTCGGGTGGAGACAAATCCACTACCGATAAATGGAAAAATAGAGACAAGAAAATATAACTAAAACATGCTAGAAAGTAACTAAGTATAAGCAGGGCCATCAACTGCTATCGTACCCTCGTCTGGTGTCGGCCCGTAAAGTTGCGGGTACTCCTCGGCCCCTAAATCTGGAGAACAAAACCAGGTCCTCAGTGGGACGTAACAAGATACAAAAGAATACGAGCCAAAAGTACAGTAAATGAACAGGCAAGATAGACAAGAAAATAAATACAAGAGAAGCAAATAAGACAAAAAATTACTACATCTAAGACAGTGGCATGCCGATGATGCTATCAAACATGACTACAAGCAAATCGGGGTAACCGCAACTCAATGGGAGATCACGGTCCTATAGAAAGTAGGCCAATGGGGACTCCCAATCTATAGTATGGCTCTTTCGCAGCCCAATAGGAGCTCACGAATGAGGTAGTCAAATAAACAAGTCTCTATCGCAGCACAATGGGTACTCACAATCGAGAATGCTCAAGTATAGTCAATGCCTAATAACGATCATCTAGGAAGTAAAGAAACCAATCGAGTCAACTCAAGAAAACGTAGAGTAAACATATACCATCACAATATGACTATGAAACAAATAGTGATACATGAAGAAGAGCAAATAATGTACATGCACGTAAAACGAGAAAATAAGACTAGAGCAGCAGGAACAAATCAAATATGAAAAAGCGCATCAAGAAACTATATACGACAAAATAACAACTGAAAAGGGAAGCATGCAAATAATGTATAAGAGTTGGCAAGGTATCTTGCCTGGGGTTCGAATACCAACAATTGTCCCTGTGTCAGTGGATCCTGCAGGTACTCCCCAAAAGCTGTAATAAATATCACCAACAGTCTCAGAAAATATCAAATAGCTAGAAACGCCTGTCCTTAAGTCCAATTTGGACACAGGGGCAAAATTGACAGTTCCTGACCAAAGCGGGGTCCACACGTGGGCCGCTTTGCACCGAAAAACGTGTCAGGGTCAAGGGTCTCCAAATTCGTCAAACTTAGTGTCAACAAGTCCAGAACGATGATACGAACCCAACGGAACTTCCAGAATTGGATTCTGATGAGCCGATCACAAAATCGTCCGTCAAGTGGAGTCGCGGGGCCCACGATATGTGATTTTGTCAATGTTCTCAGAATCGAACCAAACTTGGGTCACTGGACCAGCGTATTGCTACGAGTCCGATGGCGCAAGTTTCGTTTCGATCCGACGTGTGTACACAAAGTTACAACATATTCCAGAATAGGCGAATACGGGGCATTGTCGGCGGGTACGCGTTGATTCCGGTGTGCACGCACATCCAAATCAACTTCTGCGAAATCCTGCATATCCGTATCAACGGCGCGCATGTTTCGGTGAAGACCGCACGCGACCAAGTCGTCCTATTTTGCGGGGCGCACTCAGTTCCGGGGTGAAACGGGACATTGGGTTTTTCTGTTTTTGGATCGCGGTTCGCGATCGCCACAGGACGCGACGCACCGAGCGGGTTGCACGGGCATCGAGGGGGTTACACATTCTACGCGTCACAACTGACGGAACAGAAATCGGAATAACGAGGAGAGAGAACGGGTTACCTGAACAGGGCTCCGTAGAACGATAATTCTTCGTTTTCGCGTGTCGACACGACACACCGACACAAAGCACTGTGTCCGGTCTAGGGTTTCTGCTGTGTCCGGGTCAAGGGCTGCTGTGTCCGGGTCAGGGGTTGCTCGGCGGACACGGCGGAGGCGGCCAGGGGGTGCTCGGCGAGGTGCTGCTGCAGCGTAGTGGTGTGGTGGTGCCGGTGGTGGGAGATGAAGGAGATGGGGGCTGCGGGGTCGTGCTCGAGGGGGAGGAAGAGGGAGACAGGGGAGGAGACGGTGGAGAAGGGTTGGCCGGTCTCGACGCAGCGGCGGGGTGTCGACGGGGCTGTGCTCGGGTGTTCGATGGTGGTGCGGCGGGGTGGAGAGGTGCGCAGAAGGAGGAGGTCGGAGGAAGGCGAGGGCGGGGAAGGGTTGGTGGAGCTAGGGTTCAGGCGGAGGCGATTAGGGTGATGGTGGTGGAGCGGGGAGAGGGTCGAGTGGGGATCGTCGGGGGTCTGGGCGAAGACGACGGCGAGGGGAGACGGTCAGGCGGAGGGCGGCGGAAGAGATTAGGGTTTCGGCGTCGAGGGGATTATATCCGTCGGAACAGTGAATCCGATAAGGATTCTGATTTGGGTTAATGGGTTTGGGTCGGGTCGGGTTCAATATGAATCCGACCCGATCCGCTAATGTTTAAGTGCGGGTTTCGGGTATTCGAGTTTCGGGTCGGGTTTAGATCCGACCCGACCCGCTAAGGTTGGGTTCGGTTCAGTTGAACCGGGTTTGGGTTAGTTTGGTTCAATTGAACCGGGTTTATTTCTAGGGTTTAATTCGGTTTATTTAAACTTAGTTTTTAGGGCTTTAAAAATGCTTCTGGGGTCCAATAAATTCACAGAAAATTACCCTTTGTCCAGTTTTTTATTTCACACCATAAAATATTATTTCCATAATATTTTAATATTAATTAACATCATTTAAAATTTATTTAAATTCAATATACCTTAGTTTTAGTTACAGAAAAATTCCAGAAAATTACAGAAAATTGTGAAAAATCCAAATTAAAAATTCTTGAAAAATCAGGGGGGTTACAAACTAAGAATAGAATCAAACTATGGAAGAGCAGATAAGAAGGCATTACTAATGATATCTGAAATCCCGAAGAAGTCTCCAATCCTATGTCAGTACTCAGCAATAACCTGACAAGGAACCAGGTCCTCAGAGGGACATAACAAGATACATAGAAACATGCCTAGCTAACAGTATAATCATGCGGGAAAGGGAAGCAGGAATTATAATGTGTGCTACCACTAGCCAGTCTAAGTGTAAATGCAATCGAGGAAAACTTCTGCACTTGGGATGACTGACTCTGGTACACGAGTAGCGCTCATCTCGAGGCACTAGCAAAGGCACAAGTACACGGGTAGCGCTCGTCTTGAGGCACTAGCAAAAATACAAGTACCCGGGTAGCGCTTGTCTCCAGGCACTAGCGACACAAACACAGACACAAATATAGCCCAAGCGCAGCGACTATCCTCCCCACCCAATGCAACTACGAAAATCTGATCTATGTCAAAAATAATCACGGGAGTAACACTATCCACGGATCAAGTAATTCAACGGGAATCATAATGATAACAAGGAAACACAAGAATACTAAGCTACTATGCATGAAAATCTCGTGTCAGAATCAGTGACCTCAGGGCATGTAAATATATTGTTAACAACAGATATGGAAATATAAGTAGCAAACCAGAATAATGGAATATGCATAAGAAGGAAATATAAGCATAGAGTATTGTAACTGGTGGCAAGGCATACTTGTCTGGAGCCCGTCCAAGCATACTGAGTCTGTGAGACCAATGTCTAGCCAGAACTATCTACGAACCAGCGAACCATACTCCAGGTATATATCTACCAACCCAAATCACAAATAAATATACATTACTCACATAAATATAAATAATCATAAATACTAATTCCAACAACTCCTTTATTAGGAAAGTTGGATGAGTCACGGTCGCCTACTTCTTATGTCACCCTAGTTATTCTAGAAACAAGTCACACTAGTCTCTATAATTAATATTTATTTATTTATATTCTAATTTATAAGTTCTATATAAAATATACTAAGTTTGTATCTTATAATTCGTGCCACGAAGCCTTCGACATGCAAATTGAGATAATATGGTCAATCGTAAGGCTAACAATCTTATTTCGATGATTCATACGGTCACTTTGTCAATTTCAGCGATACGAAATCATTAGAATCGACATATCTTAATTTCGTCCCACGAATTTCGAAATACGAGTGTGATACAAATTTATTATAATTATGAAAGTAGGGCGATTTGATCCATCAAAAAATATTATTATATTATAAAACTTGGTATTCCAAGGTAAAAATTCAATAGAGTCGCAATAGAATGGACCGATAAAAAAATCCAACAGTTGGATATTCTAGAAAGTCAAAATCTTTAATTCTGGAGTAGGCAATTATGGGTGTCTCACGCAATGTACGGTCAGAATCTGGACGATCCAACCGCAAAGATCGAAGTTAGGACAAAGAGGAAGGAATACCTAAAAACAGATTGACAATCGGAGATCTTGGTGCGAAGATACGGCTCCTGGAAGTTGCTTGAATTGCTAGACACAACCAGGACACGACGTGCTAATACGAGTCGATTGACCGACCAAACGACGTCGTAGTCGCCCCAAAATTGGCATGCCTGAGGAGAAACATGGCATGAGCATAACAACATAAGCCGATCATGATTTCGACTGTTGGATCTTGTATGGCGAGCCTACAAAGTTTCAGTCACCAAAAGCTCTTTATGTCCTAGAAATCTTGGACACAAACACGAATTTCCTTGTTGTTGGGATGACTTGGTAGGATGGGAATAATTTTAAATGGAAGAGGAGGGAGAGAAGGTCACAATAGTGGTGGTTTCGTTGAGATCGGAGGTCAAAAAAGTGTCACCACGCAACGGACACGAGACGGCACGTAGCAGGACACGAAGGAGAAGAAGGGAGTTAGGGTTTACTGTGCACGGCTGCTTCTCAATTATATATATATATATATATATATATATATATATATATATATATATATATATATATATATATATATATATATATATATGGGAAATGGATTGTGGGTCCCACCCGGACCCATACAAAAAGTAGTACTGCTTTATGGCCCCTGGATGACGTGGTCGGCTTTGATTGGAGGGGAGAGGTGCAAAAATTTTGGGAGTGGACCCCCATGCTAGCCACGGGGCGTGGGTTTAACACGTGGGCGAGGGCCGGTTAGGAGCCAAGGGGAGGGGGCCATTAAGTATTTTTTTACAAAAAGTAGGGTGCATTGTTTCCGCACATAATTAGACGGGAAAGAAGGGTTACATGTTATATTTTATTATTATTATTTTGAATGGTTTTGCTCTACTTTACTTACTATTATATATTATTATTATTATTATTACTTATGTATGTAAGCTAAACTTAGCAATCAAGTGGACGGATGGTTGACTAATATATTATTATTATTATTACTTTATCTGCTTTATTAATTAGTGTTAATTACTAAACAATTATAATAAATTGTTTTCTTGTCTAAATAATTATCTAATAAATTCAAAAAATTATGGGAAAAAAATCTAAGGCGTAACCTAAGACTAAATAAACTATTTTCTAGAGTTTTGAATCAAACTGAAGTCTTGGCCACTCTCGATAAATTCTACTGTTTGTCGATTTTATCACTTTTCTAAGGGTTCTAATGACTCTAAAATAACCTTGTGAGTTTTATGTCAACAACAT
Organism: Iris macrosiphon; assembly: GCA_036927795.1. Taxonomy (NCBI): domain Eukaryota; kingdom Viridiplantae; phylum Streptophyta; class Magnoliopsida; order Asparagales; family Iridaceae; genus Iris; species Iris macrosiphon. The sequence continues at coordinate 113,342,890 of JAYESA010000004.1, forward strand.
ACCATAAATTTGAGTTATTCTAAAATTCTAGAGTGTTGGATTTGAGACTTAACTTGTCATTACTTGGTTATATGCTTAGGAACGTCGTCTCGGTGTCCCCGAAATACAAAATTACAACTACAACTTTCCCGTTTTGGATGTGGTTAACGTTTTAATTAGGGTTCCTTATTTCAAAATAAAGTTTTCAAAATTCTCAAATTCAAGGGTTTTACAATTTATCCACCTTAAAAGAATTTGTCCTCAAAATTTCGAAAGCACTTAATATCTAAGATGGCTTACCACCTTGATGTGCTTGGATACTTACCCCTCGAATATATTCATCTCCTACTACATATTTTCATAATACTAGTCTATATTACAATTGTCTACCAATTTATTTAGTACGTCGTCATTATCTAACCGCTCATCCTGATATTATGTGCACCACCTATATTGGTGTAGAGCCCTCTCGTATTACTCATAACTCCTATTGAGAGTCAACCTCAAACGTCAATCTTAGATTCAATTTCCTTTTCATTCCCAATACATATACCTTATTATATTCTTCGTTTCCCTGATTTATATAGAATATGTCCTTCAATAGTATCCACTTTTATATTTTTCTCTTGAATCATAGTTATAAACTTTACATATCTCTCTATACTCCAAACCTTATGTCATTCTTCGAAATACTTGTATAGTCTATCAATGTTATTCATTAAAACTTGATTTCTAAAGCCTCAACCATGAGATGCAATTTATTTATTCTGCAGTCTTGATGGTCAATATCTCCTTACACTATCCTAGGTTCAACACCATTCCTCTTTATAATAAATAAATGGATACTTTCTTCAAAAAATTCCATGTATAAACTTTCTTCCTAAAATCACTCCCTAATCTTAATCCTCCCTTTAACCCTCAAATTTAACCCTCAAGGAGTTTGCATGACCCACCAAACTTATTTATCAATAAGTTTACATGCTCAGTTATAAGGATGAAATTTCCAAATTCTATTTTCCAATTAGTTTACTATGCAGTTATAACATCTATCAATTTATCACCGAATCCTAATAAAATTTTCCAATCAATTTCTATTTAACCTTTGCAACAACTCTAAGATTTATATGGTCATTTGGTTATATTTAACCTAGAAGCTTAGCCCCTGTAAACTCTGGGGAATAACCTACTCTTTTAACTCCTATAATCATTAAGAAAACCATACTACTAACTAACCCCAACACCACAACATACAAGTAATCACAATATAGATTACCTTTACTCTTAAGGTTCTTTTATCCTTAAATCTCTAAACACATAGCATAAGATTTCCTAATAAGATGTCATATAACCCCCTTCTAATCTATGATTCCTTAAATCTCTAAATGGTATTCTTCTATCTCTGCTCGGGCCCCTACTTATAGGCTCGGGATGAGCCCAGGATAAGGCGGAGTCAACCCCTATGACGTAAAGTGCTAAAACTGGAGGATGAACCTGACTTTAATAAATGATGAATTTACGTCTCGAGAATCGTTACAAGAACGCTTCAAATCCCGTAACGTACGTGATTTTGACTGTTCAGAAATCGAGAACGAATTTCATCAAGGAAGATTTGACAGCCTATCAAAACCATGTGGCATCAAAGCTATACGGCAGACAGGCCATGCATCATCAAGTCCATAGGGGCGTCAAGTCGGCCATGCAGCAGGTAAACCATGCGACGGGTCGTCCATGCTTCTTATTCAAAGTATTTCAAACTTATTCAAATTTGAAAATTTTGAAGAAGGTCTCGTAGAAGTATGGAAAAAATTCTAAATCCATGCGCTCATACTACAGGCCGCATCAATGCGTAGTGAGCTCATGTGGCAGCAAACTCACTCCCCATTCATAGCAGTCTGGAAATCATGCGGCAGAGAGCGAAGGTGCATACAAGCTAGCCGCATGCTATTACTTCTGTCGGTGTCTACGAATACTGACAACATTAATTACCCTGAGCGTCTCGGATTTGCCACAAGCGGCGCACGCCAGAGTCTACATCAACGTCATAATTGCCTCTGTCAGTGTACAGACGAGCATCACTATGTATACAAACAAAAAAGCTTCATGTGGTAGTGTCCCCATGAACCCCCGTACGGTGGCGTTATCATGCGGCAGTGTTCCTATGAACCCCCATGCGGCGGTATTGTCATGCGGCAGTGTTCCATGAATCCCCATGTGAAAGTGTTCTTCGAAAGCTCCACGCAGCAGAATTTTTCTATTACAACCAATCGAGATCCCCAAGTGGCCTACGCAGGCCACGTGTCATGCTGACCAATCACTTAAGATCCCAGCAACATCCAAATCCTAACTATTGCCACATGGCAGTCGTAGCGTGCCATGCGCACAGGAGCCGCGACTGCATTATGTTAAAAAAGGCATGCGGCAGCTCAAAACTCGTGTGCTTGGGCTGAAAATGCATGCGCGCACATGGCCATGCAAATAGCGGGGACATGTGTTTCCCCGGGACACATACAGTGAGACGTATACACATAGAGACGAGAGCATTCGATTCCTGTCCTTCTTGCCAGTGAGCAGAGACCTTGCAATCCCCTTTCGTCATTGGATCATCAATGGAGTAAGGAGTCAGCTATAGTACTCGATCTCCACCGTCACACTTTTTCATAATCAAACTATACTTAAAGTTTTTGCCTAGGAATTCTCTATACCTTTTCTCTTTATTTTAACATGCAATCAAAGTCAGTGAAACTATTTTTGTAATGGAAACAAAAATGACGAATCTACTAGGGACTTCCTTCTCCTCTGACGAGAATGTCGTGACGCAATCCAACATGGGGAAGCTGGGATCAACCCAGAAGATGTTGGTCGTCCGCTTCGACCAACATGTATTCGAAGTTATGCTCTCGGGGGACAAGTCAAGCCCCGTACCTAGGCTCGTAAAGCCTAACAAGACTCGCAAGACTTGGGTCATCAAGGCCAGTGTGCTGCACCCAAAGACTGCAAGTGATGCGCTGCAGGCCTCCGTTGCCAAAAGCACACATGATGTCAATGAGCAACCTGCCTCCGTCCCCGTAGCGACCTCTGAGAAGAAATCACTGACTCTCAGGTTGTACGCCCACAACTGAGCGCACATAAGAAGAAACGTGCCGCATCAGAACGCAAGTGCATGAGTGCTGCTCCTTGCGGAAAAGGCAGAAGGAAGGGGTCCATTTTTGATGGGGTCTCCTTTGGTACTGATACCATGCACAAGTTGCATGGAGATGGGGAGAACTTGGACTCTGTTTACTATGCGCCAGTGCGTGCTAGTTCAAAGAAGTCTAGGGCAGTGCGAGCCATGCACGCTCAAGCAATTGCTCGAACGACCGACCAAAAGCATGCACCTTTAACGATTTTGTGCACGGTTGATGGGAAGTTGTTTCGGACTGACCCATGTGCTCATCTCGTCTGCGCGCACGAAGTGGGCCAGTCCCCAAAGTCTAACTGGAACCACTTGGGCGTAGCATACACGCAGGAACCAAGCCAGGGAGCAAATAGTGTGATGACGATCCCATGCGCCCAGTCTAGCTGCGCGCATGAAGTGGATATGTCTCATATTAAGCCTTCCACAAACGGCCTGGGTGCAGCTCTTGCACTGGAACCTGGTCAGGGAGCACAAACCTCACCTTCACACTCATGCACATAAGTCACAAGCGATAAGTCACAATTTGTGTGACGCGATAAGTCACAAGCGCAAGGCGAGAGAAACAACCGCCACACAGGAAGTGTCCTCTCCCGGACACACTCGTGCTAACATTATCATCAACTGTTGCTGTGCTAAAACAGTAACCTCAGCACCTAGGCAGTCGGTATTCCAGCGACTGCAACCAATTGCACCCATCTGACAACGTCTCGAAAAGCGAGTGCAAGAACAAGAAGACGAAGAGGAGTTACCCTTTGCCTCATGCTGCTCAACTTGGAAGTCCCCTTCTACAAGGAAGAACTCAAGATCAACTTCCTCCAATCCTCCGGTATCGGCCAGTGCGCCAAGGAACCGACTGCGAGGCAGCAAGCTAGCGGTACCTACTGTGGAGGTATTTCAAGGCACCCGTTCAAGAATAAAGTCTTTCTCCAGGGAAGCCGATACACAGTCGGTGCTACAAGACGGGGGTAGTCATCTCCCGTTGATCCATAATAACCCATCGTCCAGAGGAAACAATAATTCTTAAAGAACAGACAATGATATACTTGGGATTAGTCACCCTCAACGAACTAGAGAAGCATCCCAAGATGGAGGTAGTATTCCCTCTGTCGAAAGTGGATACAACATTACCGGCTTTCCCCGAGGATAGTGCGATTCAGGGATCGGAGACGGAGAGCGAAAGATCTACCGTTCCGTCCATCTCTTTTCACGTCATGACAGTGTACATGGCGGGGGACGACAATGAGGCACTAGTGATCGCCAACACTCGAGGCTCTGGAGGCGATGATGCACACCATGAGCTCCTCGATGCAGGTTTTGACCCAGACAATGCTGGAGATCAAGACAAATATGGCCTCACAACCACCCAGGTCTCCGGTACAAGCCAATCAGGATCCAAAGACCAATGGGGAGTCTAATGCACCAGCCCTTGGTCTCCCAGCTCTTGGAATTCATTTCCTGCCATAATCATCAGCCCCTCCGCCGTCAGATGACGTTTAGGAAGCCATCAGGGAACTTTATGCTCGTGTTGATGCTAGGGACAACCGAGATGCACTCCAGAAGCTCGGGATACAACAACCCTATCCTCCCAAGTAGAATAATGTGGTATATCCACCCAAGTACAAACCACAGTCCCTGGTCACCTTTGACGGGAAGACATCCCCCATCAGTACATGAACTACTTCAACTCTTTGACTGGGTACCTATTGCAGGAAAATGCCCTGCTTACTAATCTGTTTGTCGGAGTCTTGTTCGGGATAGCTTACGAATGGTTTTGTAGCCTCCCGGACAACTATATCTCGTCCTTCAACGACCTTCGGAGCCTCTTTCTCTCCCGTTCTATGACGGAGGAATGAACATGACTATGTCCTCCCTCATGTACATCGCCCAAAGGAAAAAAGAGTCCGCCCGTGACTATATAGAACACTACCGATATGCAGTGTCGAGGCTACCCCTCGGCACTTGTAAACCCCCTCACACAAAATAGATATTTTGTGTATATTTTATATTATTATAGATATTGAATTTCTTTAGAGTATTCTGTTATTTAATTAGCAAATAAATTTTTTGATATATTTACTTATATAAATATTTATTTAGAATCATTTTTAGGTTATTTTAGATTTTTAAAATTATTTATGATTTATTTGGATATATATAGTCGTAGTATTAAATAGATGCTAATTTAGTGTTAATAGATATTAATAAGATTTTATAAATTATTTGTATTATCTATAATTATATTTAAGATTATAAATTATTGAGATAAATTCAAACTCTATTTTAAATTAATTCAAATCCTGAACCTACTAGGAAATCAACTTCATGCATATCCTATCCTTATTTAAATTCATCATAATCCTATCCAAATTAACCAATCCTAGTCGTATTTAATTAAGTAGTCTCCACCATTATAAATACCTCATCATTCATATTTTTCTTCCCCAAAATTCCTCTCTTTTTCGTCCAAAAATAGCCAAAATTCGTCATAAATACAGCCTCATTTTCTACTAGTTATGACGAATTAAAAAGACGATATCTCCTAGCTCCGGACTCCAAATGCGCTCCAGTTTTTTTTGTTAGAATGATAATGAGGTTAGCTTTCTGATTATATAAATTGTTTTTCTAAATTATCAGTATTAAATTCTGGAAAATTCGTAGAGCACAGCATGTCCGAAAATAGACGTGTTTCGATGTTTTCGCGATTCCGGGAGAACCAGGAATCAGAATCATGAACCGTTTAAAGTTTCGGAAAGCTAATGTCGAGATCATCGACATATATTTTTCCCAGAATTTATTTCGAAGTATTTATATACTGTTAATTCTGTAGAACTTTTAGGTTATAATTTAACCATCGGTGCACAATACAAAATTTGTATGTGCCATAATTCCCAAACGAATTTGAATTCGGACGAGCTGTAAATTCCAGCATGTTTTTTAAAGCTGAAATCTACAGGAAATCATGCATGAAAGTTGAGTTTGTGTCGGTTGACTTTTTGGTCAATAGATCGTCTCGATTTGCGTGCCATGAGTCTCGAGTTGATAAAATTCAGTTTTTTTGGACAAAATTTAGGAATTAACATAAAAATCAGAATAATAAGATTAAAATAGGATTTTAGAGTAATTATTCCAGAATTAAATAAATTAAAATAAATTATCTTTTGACGTGATAAATTTGTAATACATAGGCTATTTGGACTGTGAATTGGACTCTGATTCATACCAGCAGCAGGACCCCAGGCAAGATACCTTGCCAAATTGTTTACAGTACTTTGCATGCTATTTATATTTCGGTTTATTCATTGCATGTGTAGTCTCGTTCAGTTATATTCATTGCATGTGTAGTTCGTTCAGTTATTACTATATATATTAGATATGTTGACACATACTTGACACCTAGTATCATGAGAGGACAATCATTAGGCGTATGGACTTTTAACCACTCTGGTAAATGGTAGTATATAGTTCGCACTACGGACGTGTGTCGCGCTGGTCGCTACCCCCGCGGTATGTCAATTTCTGGAGTCTCACTGGTCGCTACCCCCGCGGTATGTCGATTTCTGATGTCCATTGACGTGTGTGTGAGTTGTGAGGTAGATCGAGTAGCCTACCCTTGCCCATACGTCGAAAAGTTGTCCTTATTTGCATTCATATAGATGGTCTTGTACAGCGTACTTATCTATTTTCAAACCATATGCATGTTTACTGTATTCAAATTGGCTCGTATTTTCTGTATCTTGTTACGTCCCTCTGAGGACCTGGTCCGCTGCCAGGTGTATCTTTTCTTGAGTATTTGCAGGAGCGCAGATTTGGATGGTTACATGTGATCCGAGGATGTCTTATCTTCGAGCTGTGATGGATAGCTGGTATTCTTATATTGTGTTGTGGTGTTGTACTCATATTATATTTGCTCTTATATTCGAGTTGGTAGTAGATTTGTTTTCATCCAACTATCATCCTTAAATACTTCTTATTGAGATCTAGTTTCATAGATACTGGTTATTTATTTATATATGATTTTGGTGGATGAGATTTAGATTTTACCCTGTGACTTGTATTACATTTTATACCACTTGTGGATTTTATATTCATATTACAGCGTACGTATGGATTTGGTTTCCATATATTGGAGTTGCCATATCCATGCGGCTGGCATGCTTACGTGTCCTAGTCCTATGTATTTTTGGGACTGGGGCGTGACATGTTTTTGTGGTGGCCCATGCAGGTCGAGAGCATATTGTCTCGGTTACGTTACTGTACCGAACAAGCCTGCACCTAGGACTAGAGTATAGGATCTCATCCACAATTGACTGTGATTCATCTCCTCCTATCTGTTCTATTTTGAACAATTGTATTCTGCTTGATTCATGTGCTTCCCTCATAGTTCCTTGAGTATAGTCTTCTGCTAGAATATAGGAACCCTTGTTATTAGGATGATAATTAGAGTAGCACACCTATTAAGAATACAACGAGAATATAGACACACCACTAAGTTTAGAATATCTAGTGAACCTAGAATTCCTTATCTTTAGATTGTTATACCATTACCCCTTGATGTATTAAGAAGACTTGAGAGTAGTATAGACACTACTAGAGTTAGTTAGAAGTTTTACCATAATGTTTGACACCTAGTATCACATAGTCTTTTGACCTATTAATTGAAGTGTAACCGAATGATATTTATCGCATGCTAGCAAAAGACGACAGTGTTTATTCAGACCATAGAATTTAAAGGTCCTTGCCCTATTTGGTCGACTAGCGACTTAGATAAGGAGGTTGTATGATAACTGTAGATATTGTAGAGTCTTTTATTATTATTGCTTATGTTGTTTTTGCTTTTGCGAACTTGAATTATTTTGTAACTTCTCACATCATAATCCAGCGTTATATTTTCCGTGCTACCTTGAATTATGCTGCTATTATAGCCTAGTTTTTGCAAGCTTAATCTTATATCGAGCTTATTCATGACATATGTGTTATTGGGGCCTGATCAACCACACTAATACAAATTGTCTAATCAAAATCAGTGTATTATGGTCTAGCTAGCCATAATGCGCTTGATTCGCCCTTCGCAATAGTATTTTACGTGGATTAAGATGTATAGTGGACCAGTAGACAAATATACTTACCCTCTAGATACGACAAAGCATATCATATCAAGTACATAACTGTACCGATGTGAGCATGCGAATAGGAAATTACCAAATTAAGATTTCAATCCACAACTGTCTTGACAATTCCCATTTGAATTCTTTAAACGCTTTGATTCCCATACTTCCATTCTATTACCCCTCCTTGAACTCTTTTTCGTTGCTTTCCGTCTTCCCTTGTTTCGGAAAGACGAAATCTCGTGCTTGGATATAAGTGATACACGGATAGTACAAGATATATCCCATAGGCCAATCATATTATTTGGTGACTATCTTTCATAATTGATTAAGGGCATATCACATATGATATAGTTGGTGTTAAAGTTTTGAGGATTGAATGACATGAGAAAATAAATTGAGGAATATTTTCTTAAGTGTAAGAGCCTTATGTGATAGATGGGTAAATTCTAAGTTGGGTAGAAATTGCATTATTAAACTTGAGGTAAATTCTTTTAGATTGTGATCAAGTGAGATTAGATAGAGAGAAACCATGTTCTATTTTAATTTCGAGGACGAAATTTTTGTAAGTTGGGTAGATTGTAAACCCCCTCACCCAAAATAGATATTTTGTGTATATTTTATATTATTATAGATATTGAATTTCTTTAGAGTATTCTGTTATTTAATTAGCAAATGAATTTCTTGATATATTTACTTATATAAATATTTATTTAGAATCATTTTTAGGTTATTTTAGATTTTTAAAATTATTTATGATTTATTTGGATATATATAGTCGTAGTATTAGATAGATGCTAATTTAGTGTTAATAGATATTAATAAGATTTTATAAATTATTTGTATTATCTTTAATTATATTTAAGATTATAAATTATTGAGATAAATTCAAACTCTATTTTAAATTAATTCAAATTCTGAACCTACTAGGAAATCAACTTCATGCATATCCTATCCTTATTTAAATTCATCATAATCCTATCCAAATTAACCAATCCTAGTCGTATTTAATTAAGTAGTCTCCACCATTATAAATACCTCATCATTCATATTTTTCTTCCCCAAAATTCCTCTCTTTTTCGTCCAAAAATAGCCAAAATTTGTCATAAATACACCCTCATTTTTTACTAATTATGACGAATTAAAAAGACGATATCTCCTAGCTCCGGACTCCAAATATGCTCCAGTTTTTTTTGTTAGAATGATAATGAGGTTAGCTTTCTGATTATATAAATTGTTTTTCTAAATTATTAGTATTAAATTCTAGAAAATTCGTAGAGCACAACATGTCCGAAAATAGACGTGTTTTGATGTTTTCGCGATTCCGGGAGAACCAGGAATCAGAATCACGAACCGTTTAAAGTTTCGGAAAGCTAATGTCGAGATCATCGACATATATTTTTCCCAGAATTTATTTCGAAGTATTTATATACTGTTAATTCTATAGAACTTTTAGGTTATAATTTAACCATCGGTGCACAATACAAAATTTGTATGTGCCATAATTCCCAAACGAATTTGAATTCGGACGAGTTGTAAATTCCAGCATGTTTTTTAAAGCTGAAATCTACAGGAAATCATGCATGAAAGTTGAGTTTGTGTCGGTTGACTTTTTGGTCAACAGATCGCCTCGATTTGCGTGCCATGAGTCTCGAGTTGATAAATTTCAGTTTTTTTGGACAAAATTTAGGAATTAACATAAAAATCAGAATAATAAGATTAAAATAGGATTTTAGAGTAATTATTCCAGAATTAAATAAATTAAAATAAATTATCTTTTGATGTGATAAATTTGTAATACATAGGCTATTTGGACTGTGACTTGGACTCTGATTCATACCAGCAGCAGGACCCCAGGCAAGATACCTTGCCAAATTGTTTACAGTACTTTGCATGCTATTTATACTTCTGTTTATTCATTGCATGTGTAGTCTCGTTCAGTTATATTCATTGCATGTGTAGTTCGTTCAGTCATTACTATATATATTAGATATGTTGACACACACTTGACACCTAGTATCATGAGAGGACAATCATTAGGCGTATGGGCTTTTAACCACTCTGGTAAACCGTAGTATATAGTTCGCACTACGGACGTGTGTCGCGCTGGTCGCTACTCCCACGGTATGTCGATTTCTGGAGTCTCGCTGGTCGCTACCCCTCCGGTATGTCGATTTCTGATGTCCATTGACGTGTGTGTGAGTTGTGAGATAGATCGAGTAGCCTACCCTTGCCCATACGTCGAAAAGTTGTCCTCATTTGCATTCATATAGATGGTCTTGTACAGCGTACTTATCTATTTTCAAACCATATGCATGTTTACTGTATTCAAATTGGCTCGTATTTTCTGTATCTTGTTACGTCCCTCTGAGGACCTGGTCCGCTGCCAGGTGTATCTTTTCTTGAGTATTTGCAGGAGCGCAGATTTGGATGGTTACATGTGATCCGAGGATGTCTTCTCTTCGAGCTGTGATGGATAGCTGGTATTCTTATATTGTGTTGTGGTGTTGTACTCATATTATATTTGCTCTTATATTCGAGTTGGTAGTGGATTTATTTCCATCCAACTATCATCCTTAGATACTTCTTATTGAGATCTAGTTTCATAGATACTGGTTATTTATTTCTATATGATTTTGGTGGATGAGATTTAGATTTTACCCTGTGACTTGTATTACATTTTATACCACTTGTGGATTTTATATTCATATTACAGCGTACGTATGGATTTGGTTTCCATATATTGGAGTTGCCATATCCATGCGGCTGGCATGCTTACGTGTCCTAGTCCTACGTATTTTTGGGACTGGGGCGTGACAGCACTCTTGAGTCCGTGTTAATCGACACCTGCAGAAAGAACCTGCTACCAACAGTGAGACTCTGGACAGGCCCCGGTCAATACGAGGACAGGACGACATTCATCATCAACACTGACACCACGGAGAAGAAAGCGAAGGAAGCTAGTTTATTAGGGATACAGATCCCTACTGTTAATGAAAGGGAAAACGTACTCTCAACAACAACAACACCCTGACCGTCAATGTGTCCAAAAGTCCGGTTACATCCATCCAGAAGCCGGTAGAAGCACCAAAGCCGAAGAAAACCTACTCCTTCGTCGACGATGATGTCATCGAGATCTTTCACATGTTGATGAAAGGCAACAAACTCCGGTTGCCTAGTATCAGATGCCCTAAGGAGGCGAACAAAGTTGACGATCCAAAGTATTGCCTCTACCACTAATACGTCCACCATCCAACACGAGACTGCTATGTGTTGAAGAGTATCCAGCAGTTGATTGACGCCAAAGCCCTCACCCTTGACTTTGAGAACAAGATGGTCACTGCAAATATGGTGTCCCTTCGTTCGGTGGATTTCCAGGGTTTGGAAGCCCAAGATGGAGTCGTCCCCATTCCTAGGGCGACAATGGAGGTCGTCAACCATCGACACGTCCAACGGCCAAGTCTTAAGGAAAGAAGCCCAAGTCATGTCACATAGTCTATCACTCAACCGATGAAGCCCTAGCAGGGAGACCAGGTAAGACAAGAATTACTTGTGTACCTATGACCCAACTCAGGAAGATGTTGTTCTTCTGACTCCCCCCACTACTCCAGTAGTATCTGAAGCAGGCCCGTCCCAGCCTCCTATGACGGACAAGCAAAAGCAGAAAGATGTTCGCTTCGACAAACCTCTGAGAAAAGACGCAGCACCAGGGCTAGACAAGCCCTACAACTTTGACATATTGGCACAGCTTGCTAATACACCAGCGAGGTTGTCACTCTTCGAGCTTCTTCGTCTCCCAAGAAGACTCGTGATGCTCTGGGTGAGGCACTGCAGCATGCTGACTCTTACATATCTCAGATCAAGAAGCCTGTCGACGATCCTACGACATGCCCCCATTGTCACAACGTGATGGATATAATCCCAAACATCACATTCTCGCAACAGGATATGCTACTGAAGAACAATAGGCATGCTAGACCTTTGTACTACACAGGGTATATCAGAGCCATCAAGGTGGATCGGATGCACATTGATCCGGATTTATCTCTCAGCATCATCCCGCGAAGTCTGCTCCAGACTCTGGGAATTCCGATGCATTGGTTGTTTGCTACCAACACAACCATTAGTGGCTTCAACGATGGAATGAGCTACCCCCGGATAAGATCCGCCTGAAATGTTAGATAAACGATCTACGAACGGAGGTTACTTGCTACGTTATCGACGTAGACGTATCCTATAACATTTTGCCGGGGCGTCTATGGATACATAAAAATATGATCGTGTTGTCAACTCTTCATCAGTGTTTGAAGTATGTTGACAACGACGGCTTCGTCAAAACGAAGTTCGCCAACGTGGATCCTTTTAAGGGGGTTGAGGCATACTACTCCGACTCAGTCTTCTATAGACAGATCCACAAAGACAAAGGAGATCACGACACTGACGATGAAGCCCATGCAAAAGAAGTACCCGATGAACCGCTAAAGGTCCGCCTCAAGAGACGTGCCCCTGACAAGACCGCTCCCATCGTAGCGAAACTTCTCACAAATCCTACTATTCCAAGACACTTTATCGTTCCAGCAAGGAAGAAGGGGGAAAACCCCATCATCTTTGGCAAGGTGGAAGTCGGTCGTGACTTCCTTCCAGAGGAACCGGAACATGACAACGGTAAAATGCAGCTTCACCACTACAGTTCTCAAGCTCAGCACCTCATCCAAAAGATAGGTTATGACTTGAGAAATGCAATAAAGGTTTAAACTACGGCAAATAGTGACACTTGCCACTACATTATTTTGCCCCCGCCAACAAACCTAAAACGTATTACCAACGAACCTGTCATGGTTTAGGGTACGTTACACCTCCGACAACTCCCGATGGCTCAAAAGCATAGGCCGAAACATATTCTCACTCCTTAGTCTTCCTCCTGGACTCCGATGCAAGCCTCGGGGAAGTGTTCAAGCAAACCTTGTCTGTCAACATGACATTAGTGGATCAAGTTGAAGATGATGATCAAGCACTCGAATTCTTCGAGGTAGAACCTTGGGCTCAACGCTTGGAAGTGCAGTGGGAGTTAACGCTTCGAACAACGAGAACCTCCCATAGAGAACGAGGTTGTACAAATCGACTTGGGGGACGAATCCTCTCCCAAACCCATCTTCATCAGCAAGATTTTGTCTGACGAAGATTGTGAATCCCTTATCCAATTTACAAGGGAATACATCGATGTCTTCGCTGGAGCTATAAGGACATGCTGGGTTTGGACTCCCAGATCGCGATGCATAAGCTCAATATCCTACCGAATACTAAGCCAGTGAAGCACCAGCAATGACGATTTCGTCCAGATGTCATGGATGCTATCGATATCGAAGTGAATAAGCTGATAGCAATCGGCTTTATTCGCGAGGAGCAACATCCATTCTGGATAGCCAACATCTCCCCGTCATCAAGAAGAACGGCAAAATTCGAGTCTGCATAGACTTTTGCGATTTGAACACGGCTTGCCTAAAGGGCGAATTCCCTCCCTGATCATAGACAAAATGATCGATAATACTTTGGCTTCGAACGTGTCCTTCATGGACGGGTTCTCGGGCTACAACTAAATCAAGATGTTCCCAGACGATATGAAACACGTCTTTCCAGACACTAATGAGAGTATACTGTTACAAAGTGGTGCCCTTCGGTCTAAAGAATGCAGGTGCGACATATCACCGAGCTATGAGCACCATTTTTTTTGAACATCTACGTAAAACAGTGGAATGTTATGCTGACGACATCACTCTCAAGAGCCATTTTCAGGACGATCATCTCCATGATCTGAAGACGATTTTCGACCTAATGCGGGCGCACCAGCTCAGATGAATCCAACCAAGTCATTCCTGGGAGTCTCCAGCGGCAAGTTTCTGGATTTTATCATAACTTCGAAGGTTATCCACATAGATCCTGAGAAATCAAAAGCTATCATTGATATGCACCCTCCGAAGAATCTCAGAGAGCTTCGCGACCTTCAAGGAAGACTGGCATATATTAGAAGGTTCATATCGAATATCTCCAGGCGATGTCAGCCATTCACCCATCTCATGAAGAAGGGAGTATCCTTTGTTTGGACGGAAGAATGCCAGCAAGCGTTCAACGACATCAAGAAATACCTCACAAATCCCCCAGTATTGGTGGCTCCAATCGTAGAAAAGACCTTTTTGCTCTACGTTCGTGCAATGGATCATTCCTTTGGCACTCTATTAGCGCAAAAGAACGACGTAGGCCATGAACATGCCATCTATTACCTCTACCTCAGCAAGACGATGGTCGGTGCTGAGCACAGGTACAATCCCGTTGAAAAGGAATGCCTCGCCCTAATCTTCGCTATCCAGAAGACGCGTTATTATGTGACCTGGCAGACAATCTATGCCATCTTTCGAGTTAATCCCCTCAAGGTCCTCATGACCAAACCAGGGGCACTTAACTCTCGCCTAGCCATATGGGCAATGTTGTTGTCGCTGTACAACATGGTGTGTCCCCCAAAAGACGGCCAAGCATTGGCCGACTTTCTGGCAGCTCATCCGGTATTGGAAATATCAAAGTTGTACGATGATATTTCCGACGAGGTGCTAGAATCTAACACGATGATGGAAGAGTCTGTTTAGCGAATGTTCTTCGACGATGCTTCGAGAACATGGCCCAAGGGCAACATTGGCGCAGGGGTGGTATAGTATTGATTTCTTCCGATAACCTGGTCATCCATCTCGCGTATTCTCTCATGGAGTCGTGTTCCAACAATGTAGCAGAATACAATTCACTCATCATCGGGCTCCAAATGGATAAACAGGTGGGGGCGGACTACCTAGAGGCCTATGGTGATTCCAAGCTGATAGTCAGTCAGGTCCGAGAGGAGTATGAAGTCCGGCATGAGGACTTAATGCCATACCATCAAGCCGTGATCGACATAATTTCCACCATCACATGATTCTTCATAGAGCATGTATCGCGGCTGCAAAATATCGAGGTTGACGGTCTTGTTGGTCTTGCGGCTTCCCTGGCAATTTTCGTTAAGACCGTGCGATCGATCGTAGTGATTGGTCGAGAGCTGGTCTGCCCTAAGAATAATCTATGCATGTGTCTAAGCTACACGACAAAAACCGACATCGGCGTCAAATACTAGAGGTTTTCATTTATAGACTACGCGGTCTATGGAATCCTTCCAGAGGACCCAAAGGAAGCCACTTCCGTTAAAAGACGTTCTCTCTGGTTCTATTATGACACGACCACCAAGATATTATATCGTCGTTCGTATGACGGCCTCCTGCTACGATGTTTATCGGATGCATAAGCGAAGCAGGCATTCCAGGAAGCTCGCGACAGTACTTGCGGTACGCACCAACCTAGTTCTAAGCTATATGATCGCCTCCGATGTATGGGTTATTATTGGCCTACTATGATAGAGATGCCATAGAATACGCAAAGAAGTGCAAGATGTGTCAGATCCATGCAGACTTCATCCACCAACCTTCGAAGTTCCTACACCCAACTGTGCCATCTTAGCCATTTTAAGCATTGGACATGGACATTATCGGACAGATTAGCCCACCATCATCCAAAGGGCACCGGTTCATTCTTGCCATCACCGACTACTTCTCCAAATGGGCAGAGGATATACCGCTCATTGAAGTGAAGACATCAAACGTGATCAGCTTTGTCAAACATCACGTTATCTACCGTTTTAGCTTGCCTTGAAGGATAATTCATGACTGCGGTCCGTAATTCGTAAGTCACGCTTTCTACCGATTTTGTGATAAAAATCAAATTCAGAATGTAGCTTCGACTGCCTATAATCCAGCAGCAAATGGATTACCAGAAGCATTTAACAAAACTATCGTTAAGCTACACAAGAAGTTCGTTTCGTCCAATAAACGTGACTGGAACGTGAAACTTGGCGAATGCCTCTGGGCCTATCGTACAATGGTTCAGACCCCAACTGGCAGCACGCCATTCTCTATGGTTTACGGGAGTAATGCAGTCCTTCCCCTGGAAACCCAAATTCCCTATCTCCGGGTAGCCCTCACCAATCAGTTGACGGCTGAGGACAATCATCATCGGCGATTGCAGGAGTTGGAAGCACTTGATAAGAAGCATCTGCTAGCTCAACATCGTATTGAGCTATATCAGGCACGTATCTCCAGAGCCTTCAACAAAAGGGTAAAGGAAAGAGAATTTCAAGTTTGTGACCTCGTCCTAACAGTGAGAAGGCCGATGGTAATGATGCATAAGACGCCAGGGAAGTTCGAAGCCAAATGGGAAGGCCCCTTTGTGGTGGAATCAATGTATTCCAACAGCGCCAACCGGCTCGTTAAACCTAACGGAGACTTGCTAATGATATTGATCAACAACAAGTTCCTCAAAAAGTACTATGTCTAAGCAAGGCATGTAGCCCCTTCATTCCCAGCTAGTCAATTGGAATGTACAGTGTCTGTATTCCAATATCTCCAGCAGGTGCAAATGTACAGTGTTGACATTTATCCCTCACATCATATCATAAGTCTATTATCTGTATTCAGGAGTCCTGAATACACAACAAGTAATGAATCCTCTAAAAATTCCCTAGTGGAACATTACTCAGGTCCAACAAAATACTCTCGCTGGGACCAACTACCCCAAGCAATAGTTCATGTCCATACGACCTCTGAACTATAGTCCTGTTATTCTCCCTAGTAGAATATGACAGCACGAGGAAACCACTCATGTCCATATCACCTCTATCTTGTTTTCTCCATTCCCGCAGAGTTAAATCTTACCATGTTCGCATAACCTCTGAGTAAGATATCTCTATATGAATCCTATGTTTAACACCAAGCTTATTATCTGTACTTAATCAAGTGCGCCATAGATAATGAGTCCACTAAAAGAATCCCCCAGTGGGATGTCCCCAAACTACAGTGTTATGCTACATCCACATCACCTCTAGTATAATATTCGTATTTACACAATGTGACAAATTTAGAAGAGCTCTTAAAATGAAAAAAAATCCATTGATATTCAAGATCATGAGTACATACGATGAAAACCTATTACATTCAAGGTTTTCATTGATATTCAAGGTCATGAATACATATGATGGGAAGTCTCTACATTCGGAACTTTCTCCATCGGGGGACGCCTCTGTGCTATTTCTGGTACCGACGCAAGTGAAGCCGGCAGCTCAATGCGTTATGGGTCACACCTCCAGCAAGCTCCTCAGTGCAAACCCCAATACATGTGAAAGAATCTATACTGAGGGATAACAAGGGATGTTGTTGTCACGCCCTAGTCCCAAATTACCAAGGGACTAGACACGTGGCAATGGCCAGCAGCACACAGCGATGGACAAACCCAATTTAATGGACCCATCAAGGTGTACTTAAGCTGTAAAACAACAGTAAGGGGCTATGGTACTAATCTTATCCACAGAAATAAATACGATCAATATCAGAAATATAAAGCAACATCAAGTCTCAAATAAACATAACTCGAGGAACAACCCGATAATGAGTTTGATACATCAACTCAATAGACAGAAAATAAAGAGTCCAGCCGTAGAAATAACTGAGTATAATAACCAGATACTCAGGAGAAATCCTCGGCAATCACCTCGTCCTTGGGTTCTGGTACTGCTCCAAAGACTACTCATGTCCCGTACACCTCGGGGTAGATCTCTTCTACTAAACCTGGGGACAAAATTCGGATCCAGGTCCTCAGGGGACAGCAAGGTACAAGAATAACTCAAGCCAAAATAAATGCAGTGCAAATAAATGAATCAATAGGGTAAACTATATAACCAGCTAAGTGATATGCAAGTGAGAGTTTTAATCATACTCGGGCTGAGACTACTATAGGATCTGTGTCGGGAAAACCCATAGCAGTATTTTCTCGAAGGGCCAGTAATGTGCCAAAGCTCTGTGTCAGAGTCTAAGGCACCTCCAGTAATGTAATATATATATATATAATCAGCCTTTAGTATGGTAAGTTTCTCCCCACCCAATGTAATCACACGTCTCATGTCCATGACACGCAAGATCATATCTAATGCAGCAAGTCATATGATAGCTCTGGATATAAAAAGTCTGTCACAAATCCTGTAGCCTATACAGAATCACCATGAATGACTCAGGAAGATTCTGTTACATGAACAGTATCAGGTGTCCTGTGGTATTACGTACTTGATAATGCATGTACAAAATGTATAGTGTCTCGATATCCATGTCTATGTGACGTTACACAACTCCGCGTACGGTGTTGACACCCGAATGTTATTCGGACGCTAAGCAATATCACACGATCCTAGATTAAACATTTATATCATATAATTTAAATCAAGAGAACATTATGTAGCAAATACTGCAAGATTGACAAGGTACACTTGCCTGGGGTTTGATTTCCAACTGCTGCTCTGGTACCAGCGGGTTCTGCAGGTACTCCTTCGGTTGCTGAAATAGACATTACCATCATGCTCAGAAGATGTCAAATAGTTAGAATTGCCTGTCCATAAGTCCAATTTGGACACAGAGACAAAAATGACAGTTTCTGGTCAAAGTGGGGTCCACATGTGACCCACTTCGCACCAAGAAATGTGCCAGAGACAATATTCTTCAAATTCGTCAAACTTAGTGTCCACAAGTCCAGAACGATGATACGAACCCAACAGAATGTCCAGAACTTGATTCCGATGAGCCGAGCACAAAATCGCCCGTCAAGTGGAGCCGTGGGGCCCACGATACAGGATTTTGTCAATGTTCTCATAATCGAACCAAACTTGGGTCACAGGACCAGCGTATTGCTACGAGTCCGATGGCGCAAGTTTCATTTCGATACAACGAGCGTACACGAAGTTACAACAAGTTTCAGAACAGGGCCGATACGGTGTGTTGTTGACGGATACGCGTTGATTCCGGTGTGCACGCACATCCAAATCAACTTCCGTGAAATTCCACACGTCCGTATTAACGGCTATAAAAGCATGAAAAATACGCTGTAGAGTCATACGCAGTATTTTAGTACTGTGTGGCGTAAGACATGACTTTAGAGCCATCGGCGTACAGCAGAGCTTCATCGCTAAGTACAGCGTAAAATATAGCTCCAAAACAACCCGCGTAATACAGTATTTCCAGACTGCTTCGGCGTAAAAAGGTTGTTACATCGCCCCTTCGGCGTAAAACCTACTCGCTTTTAATGCAGTGGGAAGTTGTACGGGAAACTCTTCGTATTCCTCGAATGAACCTGTCAGATCATGCAGTGAACCTGACTCCTGACAAAGAGTATTGCACAACTATCCAGACGACGGCTGTAATGATGATTCGGCACAGAGACTCAGACCGTCGTTTAGTGATATTTCCTTGATATAAATTGCTTTTACGCATTCAAGGGAATACGCTGCCTAGTTTTACATAGGCAGATGTGAGCTTTTACGCTCAGCAAATGACAAACCGAACCGTCACGTCAAAAGCAGCTCTTCGTACAGAGCTCGAGGCATGTCTCGGCAGTTAATGCGCGTGATGGGGGCAGATCTCTGCATTTAATGCACGAGATTTGGCTCTACTTTCAAAGACTGGGTGAGCCATAATTATGACTAATACGTCCACATCATCACCTCTGCATATTACGCCATCAGGCTATTTTCAGCTATAGGAGCACGCTATACGCTATCTCCTTGAAATACGCCGACCTGGCTATTTTCAACTATAGGAGTACGACGTATGCTATCTCCTCGGAATACGCCAACTCAGGCTATATTTGTATGGGTGCGTAATAAGGCTATTTGGTCCAGAATTAGCTCAAGACCTCAGTCAAGGAAGGAGGATCGACTATCTTTTATGCTAGCTACCTATCCATGCAGCATTAGGCTTCTACGCCTACCTGGCTTCTACGTCTACTTGGCTTCTACGCCAACTTGACAACTATTTGGCTTCTACGGTATGGTGACAGTTATTGGCTTCTACGCCAACCTTTTCTAAGCAAGGGGCAGTTACCTACGTGGCTTGCATGCCGTGTTCTTCGCAGCGGTTATACGCATTACCTCATCATGGGACACGCGTCACACGCGGATTCAGAAGATCATTTATATGTGGGTGGCAGTTATTATAACCGCCGTATAAAAAGTGCCACACTCTCCACTGTTCGACTTCTACGCCGACTGGACGGTTACTGTCACTATAACCCTATAAATAGAGACCTCCGTCCACGGAGGTCCAGGGTGGGAAAAAAGGTCGGAAACTCGGAGAACAGAGGTTGAGAGGTCAGAAAGTTATTCTTGAGAGAGAAGAGCACAGACAGAGAGTAGTGATCAACGATTTTGGCATCGAGCATCCACTCCCTCTTGCAATCTTTGAAGCTATTCCTTCTTCTACAGCACTTCTTCATCATCGTGTGGTCCAAGGGACAAAGTGATCGACCGCAGATTAGACTCCTATAGCAATATTTACCCAGATTAAATTTTGTACTTAACATCCTCGTATAGGATTAATTGTACTTCTTGTTTGTAAACCAAAGAAAGGGTTTCGTATAAACCTAGTTTTATTTCTTTTGTTTATTATCAAACACAAGATGGCGACTCTGCTGGGGACCTCTTTCTCATCTGACGAGAAAGCAATTGCTCAACACGATGTTGTATCAGTAGGATCAATAAAGAAGACCTTGGTCGTCCAATTCGACCAATCCGCCTACGAAGATATACTTCGAGCAGGGGGTAACTCTCATTCTCTCTCTGTCCAAGACAATAGGAAATTGCGTAAGGTGTGGATGCCCCGGACATCCCCTACCATTCCTGCCGACTCTCTGGTTTCTCCGACCAGCAAGGTTGTAGCTTCGCAACCTCCGCGCCCCGCGCGTAAAACTCCGTCTCCCGTTTGTGACGTGGTAGACAAAACTTTTGGCAATGCCTCAGTGCTAGTCCAGAAGTCTACTCCGCGCTCTGCGCGTGAAACACTGTCTCCCATCTGTGACGTGGCAGACAAAGCTTCTGGTTATGCCTCAGTGCTAATCCAGAAGTCTGCTTTGCGCTCCGTGCGTAAAATTTAGTCTCCCGTCTGTGACGCGGCAGACAAAATTTCTGATAATGCCTCAGCGCCAAATCAGAAATTCCAAACGCGCTCCACGCGTAAAAATGCATTTTCCCTCCGTGGAAAAGCATATGGTCCCTGCAATCTATGCAAGGGAAAACAAGCGACGGATTTCTCAACTTCTCGGCCTTTACGCCAGCAAGAGAAGAATCTGCCCGCTCTCCAGATTACGCGAGAAGCTGATGGCCGATTGAGGACTTCCTCAGTTTTACGCCAGCCTGAGCAAAATTCTAAACTACGCCAAGCTAAGCCCCTCAGCGTAAAGAAAGCCCAGTTTACGGATAGATACGCTCCTCATGGATCATGTGCTACCCATATGGCTGAACTGCTATATACGGGTGGTAGGGGGAGAGTTATGGTTCCCAATATCCGCATTCCAACTGATATAAACAGGAGGAACAAGCCTTCTTCCTTTTCTTCTGCTGTTAATCCTCCTGACTTGCGTGAATTCTTGATCCAGAAACGCAAAGACAGGGGTCATAACCAGGATTCAGTTCCTCTAACTACCAAACGTGGGGAGATTATGTGGGAAGATGCGTCAACATCTAATGTCATCATGACATATGGACCACATAAATATTCTGCCTTTATTGTTCCACCAACTCGCGATGACCAGCATCCAATAGTCTTCGGTCGCATGCGGAGCAGACCGATTGTACAAGAAGGATCTCACGAGTCTGATGGTGGGAAAATGCAAATCCACAGATATAGCCCACAAGCTTTAAAGATTATACAAAGCATGGGCTATGATTTGAAGTTGAAACAAGGCCTCAACTATGGAAAAGGCAGAAGAACACCGTTGCATGGTAATCCTTACTGTCAACAAACTCGTTTTGGGTTGGGGTATACTGCATCTTTTACAAACTCAAAACCTCGAGAGTCTGATCCTGCACAACCAGAGGCAGGTCCTTCTGAATCAACTTCTGTGGACAAACGCCACGACATGTCTGGGGGTAGTCTACCTCAGCAAAACAGAGCTGGGGGTAGAATTCCCTCTGAGTCTGAAGACGATGCAACTATGACCATCCTCCTGAAGACGGTACGACTCAGGTATCGGGAGCCCGAAAGCCAAAAGGGATTTTCTCCTTCAATGATGATGACATCATTGAAATCTTCAATGTATTGATGAAGGAACACAAACTTCGGCTACCCAACATCAGATATTCTGAGAGGGCTGGCAAAGTCGATGACCCAGATTATTGTCTCTTTCATCGGTACATTCATCATCCCAAAAAGGCGTGCTATGTACTGAAAAGGAGAATTCAGGAGTTGATCGACGCCAAAGTCGTCACTTTGCATTTTTAAATGAGGGGACAATCACTGCAAATTGATTTCACTCTAATGTAACAATTTGCTCCCCCCAAGAAAATACCGGATGATGAGTCCCTAAAAGTTTCCCTAGTGGATTCTTCAGGTCTATCCCCACTCAGGAAAATCACTCCACAGTAAATTTTTCGGACATCAGTTCACGTCCATATTACCTCTGAACTATTGTCCAAATATTTTTTTATTTCCCCAGCTGAGTTTTGTCATGTCCATATTACCTCTGAACAAACCTTCCTGGTCTAGCTATCGATTATCATGTCCATATTACCTCTGATATCGGTTATCATCTTAACTTAAACACCCGTACTTAACTCTAAGTACGTCAGTGGTGTTAAGTCCACAAAAACTGCCATGTCCATATTACCACCTAGCAAATGTATACCTCCAACCCCAGTAGGGTCACAACTCAAAAGTTTGTCATATTCACATTATCTCTGAACAAACCCTTCGAGTTTTGGCTATCGATTATCATGTCCATATTACCTCTGATATCGGTTGTCATCTCAACTTAGCACCCGTACTTAACTCTAAGTACACCAGTGGTGTTAGGTCCACAAAAACTGCTACGTCCATATTACCTCTGGCATGGCTTGTCCTAAACTTATTACTTGCACTCTCGTGCACAAGAAGTAATAGGTCCACAAAAATTTCCCTGTGGAATGCCCGCAATGGAAAACGAAATGTTCATGTCCATATTACCTCTGAACTATCCTCATTTTCCCAACGAAGAAAGAGTCAGTCCCTATTTCATCCCCACAGAGTCGTATTTTATCGTGTCTATATTACCTCTGGTAGGACTTGTCTCAAACTTATTACTTGCACTCTCGTGCGCAAAAAGTAATGGGTCTACAAAAAAATCCCCCAGTGGGATGTCCTCAACAAATACGGTATCGTACTACGTCCATATTACCTCTAGTACAATATCCGAAGTTTGTACAAACAATCATAAAAAAATAGGAGGGCCCTTATATGATTGCAAATGGTACTTACTGATTAGCCAAGTCTAATGAATTTTTTTGGCTACTATCAACTGCAAAATCCCGAAGAAGTACTATACTTGATCTCCTTCGTTTAACGGAATATGACAAAGATCTTATTCTGACGATACTACATACAAAGGTTAGCTGGATCATATTCTATCAGGTTCATGTGACCTCCGAATAGATATCCTTAACTAATTTGTAAGCCTATCATGTTCATATTACCTCTGATAGTGTTTAGTATACAAATTTAGTTGGATTATATTCTTTCAGGTTCATGTTAACTCTGAATAGATTTACATTCAGCAAAACCTTAACGAAAGAATGTCATGTTAATGATACCTCTGATATCACTTTCACCCTAACCTGTCATATTTTAAAATGATGGGTCCACAAAGTCAGAAAATGTGTCTTTATTATCTCCGAGAAATTACAGGAGAAACAAAAAAGTACATCATTGGGGAGGAGCAGTCAAATCACGGATCTGCTGCGCCAGAGCGGCCATCCTCTTATTCCTGGAGTTCAAGACGGTAGCGCGAGCCCGCTCCAACCTTGCCTCCTCATTGTTCAAGGCAGACATTTCAGACCGAACACGTACAAAATCTGCGTGGATGATACCCATACGTGTCAGGTTTTTCTGAGACGCTTCCAGTCGGTTCTTCAACACATCTCTAGCTGCCGATGAAGCAAGAACCCTCTCCTCTGCCTGAGCGAGTTCATCTTTCAATTTGCGGACTCTTGCTGCCTCTTCCTCATATTCGACCTCGCACTTGGCCAGCTGGGGAATGACATACTCCAATATGGTATGCTCTTCATTCATCTCTTTCTGCTGAGCCTCTCCCTCCCCGTAGATGTCTTCCCCTGAAAAGAAGACAAGAGAAAGTTAATATCAACCTGATGTTAATTTTTCTAAAAGAGGCGTAAAGACGACATTTACCCATGGTCGATGGTATATATGTAGCGTCTGCAGCCAGTACAGCTAAATCATTTCTTAATGATGCTAAGCGAGCTGTCATACCTGGAGAAGGGGGTGTGCCAACTAACACTGGCAGGTATTCTTCCAGGTCTTCACCAAGATCCACTCGAGGCTCATCGGGTAGAATCTCGCTGGCTGTACTTACAGACGCGGCAGGGGTTACTCCCGTTACTGGTCTGGATAGAGGTATATGCAATCTTATTTTGCTCGGCCTCGAAGGCGATCTCGTAGCACTACCTGAAGCGGTAGCAGCGACAGCAGCCTCGAGCAAAGAATCTCCGGCACTGCCAGCCGGAACTATGAAGGTTCCCTCTCTAATAGGCGAAGGACCTCTAGTAAAAAAATCATCCCCAACAGGGGAAACAGCAGGTTCACTCCTAGGAGCCTCATGGCTGGAAGTCCTGACAGGACCACTAACAGTCTTCTTTTTCTTGCGAGGGGAAGTCTCCTTCAGAACAGGAGCCCTTCGCTTACTAGGGATAACAAGAGGCTCTGAAGGCGGAGGTATTACGCCTCTCGGTACTGTCAGCAAAAACTCATCTGGATCGACAAAGTCTTCACCCTCGTCAGAGGAAACTGAGGGGACTTCCTCTCTTCCAGCGGACTTATGAGAGGGCATCCTAAAACTTCCACGCATGTCAAAATCGCGATGGAAAGTATTGATGGCCACATAAAATTGGGCGTACGAATAGAGGATACGCAACTCCATAGAGAGAGAAGTCGCGGGCACAGTAAAGGTTGCTCCAGTACAACCCATTATGAAGTACCGCCATCCTCTCGCTCCATCAATAAGTCCTCCCCTGGACTTGAAGCTGGTGATGGCATTTCCCACATGCAATTGGTCATACCCAAACTGCCTGGCGAACCGACTAGGCAGGTAGGGCTCCAAGAAGCAATGGTCTTCACTTTTGTACAAAAAATGGGAAGGTCTAATGCAGACCAACCAATAAAAAGCTTCAGGAGAAAGAACGGTCTTCCCTTCACCTGAATCCTGAAGTCTCGTCCCCTGTTGATTGATATGTACAGTGGGGACGATACAGAAGAGCTTTCAGCTATGAGCAAAAAATTCAATGCTCGCCGACAGTCTACGACGGTAGTCACGTTCCAGGTGGAATTCTTGTAATTCAACAAGAAATTATTCTCCGAACCACTGGCAGAGCCGGGAGACATCACTCTGGGGTTATGAAGAATTAACCATCCCATCAGATATATGAACGGTAATTCTATCCTGGGAAAGCTGTCACGTCGTGTTTCATCGACAAGCAGCCCATCAATAATGGCCCTCAGGCCAGCTTGTATGCGGCATACCATGGCAGGGAGCAGGCCCAGTCTTGCCCCGAATACCAAACGCACTGCAGGCCATAAGGTGTTGCGGTGAATGCGATCCGAAGATGCAATGGCAGGGACTACCAATCAGCGTTGCCATACAGAGAGGAAACCAGCAAGTTGAGCTTCCCTTGACAGAGGCCTGCGGCAATGCCTCATATAACTGTAGGCTTTAGTGCCTGCAGGATAATTCCCTATCCCCTCATCGAGAACTTGATCTGAAGCCCCAGCGTCTTCAATAAGATCATCGACTATTTGAGCATCGAGCACGCTCAGAAGGCTCAAAGGCTTATCCCTGTTATCCACGACTTTGTCTGTCTTAGCATCTCTGGCATGATGAAAGAAGAGATAGGACGTCCATTTGTTGGTATGAGCCAAATCAGAGGACTCATTATAAAAGGTGGTGCACGCAAGATAATGGCTCATTAGCTCCTGGTACACTGCCACCACCCGAGGGTTTGTATCTCCCAGCTCCCTGTTTGTGGGAACATACTCTTCATAAGGAGTATCCCCATTGGCAGTCTTGAAATCTCTGCCATTTCGTGAAGGGCCAATCCCAACTCCCCTAGTGGAGTGGCAAAAGTCCCAGTGAGCGAGATATACCGCTCCATCAAAGACAAAAACAGGTTGGGATTGGGAGGCAGCCCAACACTGGTAGCACTCACAGCCGCGAACAGACCAATGCTCTCCAGCTCCGTCTGAAAATGCTTCAGGGCCCAGGCAGCTAAACGAGCCCATCGAATATTTGAAGGGGTAAGCCACCCATTGGTCCAAGGATTAACCTTGGGGTATACTCCTCCATGCCCCATGAAGTCATTACAAAAAGTCGGTAATTGGACTGGTTGGAGCAGTGAAGTGTCTTCACTCGGGACGCTGCCCGAAAATAATCCCCTGAAGTGCATTACAGGGCCTGAAGGGCGGCTCACAAATAATCCTTGGTCTGATCCTTTCTGATAAAATATCTTCCCCGGCTGGCCGTGAAGATTAGGGGTCAGGGTCCACGACATCTTCCTCGGATGCGTGGCATGAAAGAATGTCGAGATGGGATAATCTCTCGACATCCTGGGCAGGTACATGACCATGCCCCTAGCAGTAAAAACCCAGTTTTCCTTCTTGGGCTTTGTTTGGGATTGTTTATCAATCATATCCCCGAAAAGGAAAGCTAGTTTTATATATTTGGCCCCATCTATATACGTCAGGGGCTCTCCGTTGATCATGCTCAACAGCATTCATTCTCCCTGAGACGATATCAGAATTCCCCTTCCTTCAGGATACTGAGTTCCAGAAATAGGGAATGACACGTGGGACAAATCCTCCAGGTAATTGGAGTTCAGCATCCCAGCAGCAGAACCCATCACCTCAGCCAACGGAGGTATCTGCAAGTCAACTACAAAATGCAAGAAGAACATGTCAGTTTCTATACTAGATATTACAGTCTTGCAGCTTATGCCAAAGATCAACAGTCTGTGCTTTTATGCCAAGACTGTAAAAACTTGAGTTTTTACGCTGGAACCTATTACCTAGGCGTAAAATTCAAGATTGGCAGTATACACAAAAATCTAACAGTCTGTGTTTTACGCCAGACTGCCAAATTTTGAGTTGTTACGCCAAAATTTTCATCCAGAGCGTAACACCCAAAATTTGTAGTATACGCCAAATTTTGACAGTCAAAGCTTTTACGCCAGACTGCGAAAATATAGAGTTTTTACGCTGACACATTAGGAATGTGGGCGTAAATGATAAAACATTTCTGTGCATCATCTTCCTCGAAGAGGCTCTTAGCACAGAAGATGACCTAGCGCGTGCACGTACAACGTGTGCGAAGGATTTTTCTCGTTCTTTTTCGTCCCAAAAAGCTTTACCTATGACGCCCGGGGCACAGCTTGACGGTGGGATACTTCGTTCAGAACGGGGTTCGCTCAGCCCAATGGGAGTCGCCCGTGCTTAAGCAGAGGAGCGAGAAGAGGAAGCAACTTTCTTTCCCTTAGCGGTGGAAGCGTGTTTCGGTGCCATTGCTAAAAACTCAGAGTGCTCAGAGAAGAAACGAAGAAGAGTTCTCAAAGAGACGAAGGTTTTTATTTTGCAAAAGACAGATGAAGAGTTTCTTTTCTGAAGGCCTTGGGGTATTTATAGAGTTCAGATAAACTCTTCGAATCCCTAACCAAATCTGATATTTAATATTCGGTTATGATTGGGGACCACGTCAGCCTATCATTTAGGGAAGACGGACAGTCAGTGAATTCAAAAAGTTTTTCGTGCAGAGCAGATTCGTGATTTTACGCTAAGGAGCTTTTACGCTCGGTAGCTTTTACGCTTGAGAGGCTACAAACCTACGACTTCACGCTCAGAAGCTACAAATCTATGATTTCACGCTCAGAAGCTTTTACGCTTAGAGGCTACAAATCTATGACTTCACGCTCGGAAGTTCTCTTTTCAGAGGCTATAAATCTACGGTTTTACGCCCGGATGCTTTTATGCTCAGCAACTTTTATGCTCGAGAGGCTACAAACCTATGATTTTGTGATCATCTACATTACGGATCTATGACTTTCCGCATGTCTTAAAATATGCAGGCCAGAGTATGCGTATATCTGAACAATTCTCATGATGGCCAATTACAAGGGTTCACGCAGAAGATGCTCCTTCATGGCCACAAAATGTTCCAAGTACCCAATACATACAGAGTTCAGCATTGAAAATGACTCTTCTTCTTAGGTCGATTGGAAGTTCATCCAAAATTCAGTCAGAATCTTTTCTCTACAGTTCAAGCATGGTCAGTTTTGACAACCATTTCTCGCCCTATTTCAAGGGGTTTTCGGGAAATCATTCTTGAAGATGATGGTCTGAACAAAAATTCTTCTTATCAGAGAAGTGACAGTTCAGAATTCTACGCGACTCCTCGTTCAAAATAGCAGGACAGTTCGAATATTCGACTTAAAATGCTAAGCAGCTTTCTACGCATCTTCAGTTATGCGTAAAAGACGGAACGAGACCAGATACTCTTTTTATCAGAGTTAGCGTAAAGTTATTCAGACGTGTCGAAGCTACACATATTCAGACTTCATCACAGCAAAAAATATGGCAAATCATCAGATGCATAAAAGAAGACAATTTTATTAATCATGATTACATATGATGGAAATCCAGTTTAAAAAGGGTTTTTCATCTTCATGATTACATATGATGGAAATCCTTGTTCTACCAAGGGTTTCTCATTTTCATTTAAAGATCACGCCGAGAATCTGTTCTGCCAGGTGCTAATATTGGTGGAGATCTTTATCCGTCTTCTTCAGCAGTTAATCGGTTTCCGCGACCGATTAACAAAAAAATGATTAATGGCGGGAGGATACACAACTGGGCTTGTGTAAATTATTCAAGAGCCCACCCTCCGTACGCCATGACAGATTGAGTTGGGATTCAGACCCAACTCAATACTGGAAGACAGGGCTAGTTTGTCTTCCCTCGTCTACCGTCGTAACGGGAGAAAATACAGCTTGCAAGCTATGTGGTTGAATGTGACCCTTCCTCTCTCCTGGACGAATCGCCATATGAAATTGTTGATCATCCCGAGCAAAGGAAGCTATGATATCCTTCCATGATCCATCGTTGCAGACGATATTTGCTCGAAGACGCCTTCTTTTGCGGCTCCATACATGCTGGAAGAACATGATCTTCTTCTTCCTCAAGTCAGCAAGACGAACCTCGACAACTATCTCTGTGTGGTGAAGGAAATATGGGAAGAACAGGTTAACTCATCAGTCTTTATATAGGCAAAAGAGAACACACCGAATCCCAACAAACTCCCAAAAAATCTGCCGAAAAATCAGCCTCGAGGAACGAGTCAGACTTGACTGTTTCATGCTTCATTCAAAGTATTTCAAATTACGAGAAATTTAAAAACTTTGAAGGGGGTCTTGTAGAAGCATGAAAAATACGCTGCAGAGTCATACGCAGTATTTCAGTGCTGTGTGGCGTAAGACATGACTTCAGAGCCATCGGCGTACAGCAGAGCTTCATCGCTAAGTACAGCGTAAAATATAGCTCCAGAACAACCCGCGTAATGCAGTATTTCCAGACTGCTTCGGCGTAAAAAGGTTGTTACATCGCCCCTTCGGCGTAAAACCTACTCGCTTTTAATGCAGTGGGAAGTTGTACGGGGAACACTTCGTATTCCTCGAATGAACCTGTCAGATCATGCAGTGAACCTGACTCCTGACAAAGAGTATTGCACAACTATCCAGACGACGGCTGTAATGATGATTCGGCACAAAGACCCAGACCGTCATTTAGTGACATTTTCTTGATATAAATTGCTTTTACGTATTCAAGGGAATACGCTGCCTAGTTTTACACAGGCAGATGTGAGCTTTTACGCTCAGCAAAAGACAAAACGAACCGCCACGTCAAAAGCAGCTCTTCGTACAGAGCTTGAGGCACGTCTCGGCAGTTAATGCGCGTGATGGGGGCAGATCTCTGCATTTAATGCACAAGATTTGGCTCTACTTTCAAAGACTGGGTGAGCCATAATTATGACTAATACGTCCACATCATCACCTCTGCATATTACGCCATCAGGCTATTTTCAGCTATAGGAGCACGCTGTACGCTATCTCCTTGAAATACGCCGACCTGGCTATTTTCGACTATAGGAGTACGCCGTATGCTATCTCCTCGGAATATGACAACTCAGGCTATATTTGTATGGGTGCGTAATAAGGCTATTTGGTCCAGAATTAGCTCAAGACCTCAGTCAAGGAAGAGGATCGGCTATCTTTTATGCTAGCTACCTATCCATGCAGCATCAGGCTTCTACGCCTACCTGGCTTCTACGCCTACTTGGCTTCTACGCCAACTTGACAACTATTTGGCTTCTACGTCATGGTGACAGTTATTGGCTTCTACGCCAACCTTTTCTACGCAAGGGGCAGTTACCTACGTGGCTTGCATGCCGTGATCTTCGCAGCGGTTATACGCGTTACCTCATTATGGGACACGCGTCACACGCGGATTCAGAAGATCATTTATACGTGAGTGGCAGTTATTATAACTGCCGTGTAAAAAGTGCCACACTCTCCACTTTCCGGCTTCTACGCCGACTGGACGGTTACTGTCACTAAAACCCTATAAATAGAGACCTCCGTCCACGGAGGTCCAGGGTGGGAAAAAAAGGTTAGAAACTCAGAGAACAGAGGTCGAGAGGTCAGAAAGTTATTCTTGAGAGAGAAGAGCACAGACAGAGAGCAGTGATCAACGATTTTGGCATCGAGCATCCACTCTCTCTTGCAATCTTTGAAGCTATTCCTTCTTCTACAACACTTCTTCATCATCGTGTGGTCCAAGGGACAAAGTGATCGACCACAGATCAGACTCCTATAGCAATATTTACCCAGATTAAATTTTGTACTTAACATCCTCGTATAGGATTAATTGTACTTCTTGTTTGTAAACCAAAGAAAGGGTTTTGTATAAACCTAGTTTCATTTCTTTCGTTTATTATCAAACAACGGTACGCACCTTTCGGTGAAGTCCGTACACGACCAAGTCGTCCCGTTTAGCGGGGCACATCCAGTTTTGGGAAATTCAGGGTTTTTAAATGATCAATATTTTGGTCATTTTTACCCTCGAAAATATCACAATCAACAGCACAATAAATTACACTAAAATAGGGTTTAAAAACTAGGATAGGTGGTCTAAATAATTGTTCAGGCAGTTTTTAGAAATAATTAACATGTTGGTCGCAAAACGGTCGCGAACTGGGAAGTTCGGGACGAATTCTGATTTTTCAGAAAAAAGAAAGTTTTTTCCTGATTTTGCGTCGCGGTTTGCGACCGACACAGAACGCGATACCCCGGACTATTTGTACGGGTTTCGAGAGGATCACACAGTCTACGCGTCCCAGCAGACAGAACGAAATATTGATCTACGTACAGAAAGTTATGAGAGCGACAAGGCATGTACCTCACTAAGGTATACTGTTTCTGACAGGACGGCGCGATAACGCACGACGTCGGTGGCGTTGTGCGGCTGCTGCTCTCGTCGGTGGTGGCTGTTGTGGCCGTCGGGTCGGAGGCGATGGCACAGGTCGGCGGAGATCGCTGGAGGGGAGCTCGGCGTCGCCGGGGCTGGAGCTCACCGGAGCTGGAGAGGCGGAGGGTGGCGGATGTGAGGGCGGCAGAGGAGATGGTGGTGATGGCGGTGAAGGGGGTGGCCGTGGGGGTTTTTATAAGGTGGCCGGCGGTCGTTGACGCGGAGAGGCCGACGGTCGAGGAGGCAAACAGCTGCGGGGGAGGCGGGGCGCTGTCGGGAAACGGCCGGGAGGGGAAGTGGTTCGTCGGCTTTAATTGGAGTTACTATAGCGGGCGGTTACGGGTTCACGGGTCAGCGGGCCGGGTCCTGGATTCGGGTCCGGATCCGACCCGCTAGGGTACGGGTCAGGTACGGGTCGGGTACGGGTCGCGGGTATGGGTTGCGTTCAGATCCAACCCGATCTACTAAGATTGGGTCCAGTTTAGGGTGGGTTGGTTCAATAAACCGGTTGGTTTATTTTGGGTTTAATTAAAATTTATTTTTAGGTCTTTTAAAAATAATTCTGGTATCCAATAAATTCCAGAAAAATTGCTATAAGTCTATTATTCTTTTTTTCACCCAAAAATATTATTTTTATAATATTTTAATATTTTAAAAAATCATTTAAAATTATTTAGTTGAAAAGAACATTTATTTTAATTCCTGAAAAATTACAGAAAATTCCAGAAAAATTCCAAAAATTTATTTTTAAATTCCTGAAAAATCTGGGGGTTTACAGTTGCAACACAGAACTGGGCATGCATAAATACACACGGTCCCACTTCTGCCATGTGGATGGGCCACGAGTAGAAGTCTCGATTGGAATTTTAATCCCAACCCTGTAATCCATACGACGACCATGTTCGGGAAATAACTACATCGAGCTAGATTGAAAGACGGCAGTGTAGGACCGTAAGGCAACTCTAGAGGGGGGTGAATAAAGTGCAGCAGAATAATCTATCCAATTAAAAATAATGCAGAGTAAAGGCAGCTAGCTACCAACTAATAACAGTAAATAAAGTAGAGTAGTAAGGTTGAGAGAGAGCAAACGCAAACACCGCGATGTATACTTGTTTTCCTCTGAGAGGACCAATCCAGTCCCGATAACTCTTGTTTGGAGTTTTATCCACTATAATCCCCAATAGTGAATTACAAGCATTGATCTGAAGGCTTGCTGACTTCTTACAACATCGAGCTTTGATCCGAAGGCTCGAAAGACTTCACACGTGCATTTGATGCGAAGAGCACGCAAACTTTAAACAAAAAAGAAAACTTGCTGAGCCAAGCTCTTACATATCTGACAAACTTCTAACCGAGATCGTATTTGGCACTAGAAGGTTGGAGAGTTGATCTTGGAGATGAGAAAGGTTAAAGCTCAGGGGTTTACTCACTTATAGGATAGAAAGATTGAAAATGGTTAAGTAGGAATGTAAAAATCTGTCTATTTATAGTGTATGCTCAAACCGAGTTCAGTCAGAATTTGGTATGGAATATTTAAATTTTTTGAACGTTGGGGCCATAAAATCAGGAATTTCACGACTTGTCATATTTCTAAAATAGGCTGAACGAGTTCGACCAGAGCTCGGTCCGAGTTCGGTCAGTTTATTCCAGAATGGTTTGGGTTTGTGTATGGACTAGTTTTGGTTTGACTTGGTTTTGTATATGTGGATGCATTTAAGGCTATTTGAGTGGACTTGAGTATGCCAGTGCGACTCGATGTACATAAGTCCAAGACTCAACAAAATGTAAGATTACATATGAAATCTGGAGCACTCTGATGGCGCCAACTTCTGAAACGTTCGCTGACTTGAAGACGCCTTTTCCCTTGACGGCAGTTGTCCAAAGATAAACAAATCTAGAAATATAAATACCTTTCGGGGGCTTCTTGAGTGGAATTGAGTATGCCAGTGCGACTTGATGTACATAAGTCCTAGACTCAATAAAATATAAGATTACATATGAAATCAGGAGCACTCTGATGACGCTAATCTTCTGAAATGTACACTGACTTGAAGATACCTTTTTCCTTGACGACAGTTGTCCAAAGATAAATAGATCTGGAATTCTGAATACCTTTCAGCGGAACCCCCAAGTACGAGGCTCCAGATAAGTCATAGGCGGTTCAGAGAAATCTTCTGGTATAATGTCGTCTTTAGCTCATAATCATATAGTATATGTCCATTGCTTTTCTACAAATACATGTTAGACGAACAAAGCAATATACAAAAGCAATATACATGATAACATTTAAGATTAGCTATGGACAATGCTGAGTTTAAGTAGAAGTTACAATTTACTTATAGTGATTGATCGATTAAGTAATGATAGACTTAATCGATTAGCCATATTCAAAAACTCAACTTAAACATTGGACCAACATGAAAAAATTCTTCCGAGTAATATGTTTGTTCATCACGAACAATGGGACTTATGATATCCTTTCATGCTCCATCAGGACCAAAGTGACCCAAGGCAATTCCTGTATGACAAAAAAACACAAGTCAGAATACTCGCAACAAGAGCGAAGACAGAATATGCGTGGGGGCAAGCGCCCTCGACTAAAGTAAGTCAGAAGCAGGTTATCCATGCGCGCGATACCATGCGCACAGATAACATGTCTTACACGTATGTGCATAGACCACAACGCGTGTTCTAGATAAGATGCCTCCAGGAGACAACCGCATCTATGCGATGGAAGTGGTCGTGCATAGCTTTCCAGTGCATGCCCGGGATCAACGTTCCAAGAACAATTGTATCCATGCGCCTAATGGAAGGTGTTGCCATCTACACATCTTCATGTTGAAGCCTTGCGGCGACGACCATGCGCGTCAAACAGTGATGTTCTTCTGTGCATGTTCCTGACAATTTTTCGTCCACGCAACAGACTGTGTGATTGTGTCTCGGTGTTTAGACACAGGTGGAAATTGTCTCTTTAGCCTCCGAAGTAAGGGGACGATAGCGTCCCTCTCTACCTTCAGTCAGGAAAGACGTAGGAGAGTGATCGACCATCAGAGGCAGATGATCGAGGAAGTACTCGACGGGACTGCCCGTGTTCGACTTCCGCATGGGGGAGAGTTGTGGCATCATGAGAAGGGAAATGGTATTCTTCTCTCTCTGCTCGGGCCCCTACTTATAGGCTCGGGATGAGCTAAGGATAAGGCAGAGTCAACCTCCCTGACGTCAGGCGCTAAAACTGAAGGATGAACATGGCTTTAATAAAGGATAAATTTACGTCTTGAGAATCGTTACAAGAATGCTTCAAATCCCGTAACGTGCGAATTTTGACTGTTCAAAAATTGAGAACGAATTTCATCAAGGAAGATTTGACAGCCTTTCAAAACCATGCAACATCAAAGCTATGCGGCAGACAGGCCATGCGGCATCAAGTCCATGCGGCGTCAAGTCGGCCATGCAGCAGGTAAACCATGCGACGGGTCGTCCATGCTTCTTATTCAAAGTATTTCAAACTTATTCAAATTTGAAAACTTTGAAGGGAGTCTTGTAGAAGCATGCAAAAAAGTCTAAATCCATGTGTTCATACTACAGTGAGCTCATGCGGCAGCAAATCCAGTCCCCATTCATAGCAGTATGGAAAGCATGCGGTAGAGAGCCCAAACGCATACAAGCTCGCCGTATGTTGTCACTTATGTCAGCGCCTACGAATACTGACAACATTAATTACCCTGAGCGTCTCGGATTCGACACAGGCGTCGCACGCTAGCGCTTACGTCAGTGCCATAATTTCCTCTGTACAGTGTACAGACGTGCAACACCACGTATACAAACGACAAAGCTTCATGCGGCAGTATCCCCATGAACCCCCATGCGATGGCGTTATCATGCGGCAGTGTTCCAATGAACCCTCATATGGCGGTATTGTCATATGTAGTATTCCCATAAATCCCCACGCAACAATGTTCTCCGAAAGCTCTACGCAGCAGAATCTTTCTGTTACAAAAAATCGAGATCCCCAAGTGGCCGACGCAAGACACGTGTCATGCTGACCAGGTCACGCCTATGACGAGTGCAAACAACTCAAGATCTCAACAATAGCCAAATCCTAACTATTGCCACATGACAGTCACAGCGCGACATGCGCACAGGAGCCGCAACTACATTCTATTAAAGAAGCCATGCGGTAGCTCAAAACTCACGCGCATGGGCTGAAGATGCATGTGTGCGCATGGCCATGCAATGTCTATAAATAGCAGGTACATTTTTTGGGACACGTACAGTGAGACGTATACACACAGGGCCGAGATCATTTGATTGTTGTCCTTCTTGCCAGTGAGCAGAGACCTTGCAATCCTCTTTCGTCGTGGATCGTCAACAGAGTAAAGGAGTTGGCTGCAGTACTCGATGTCCACCGTCACACTTCCCCAGAATCAAACATTACTTAGAGTTTCTACCTAAAAATTCTTTGTACCTTTTCTCTTTGTTTTAACTTGTATTAAAAGTCAGTTAACCTATTTTTCAATGGAATCAATATGGATTCTAGACTAGTCACTTTAGATAATTTTGGTGATATTGTATAAGAATTTGTCTTTCCTATTTGCATCTTCCTTTAGCATGTTGTGACTGAGTACATATTGATATTGCTAGACTTGTATTTGATTATTGAGGTCTAGACAGTGTTCTACCATCGATGTTGCAGCGTAGGCTGGGTATGCGCTTGCACTCGTGTCCGATCATCCGGGCGCGGGTCGTGTCACATGTTTATGGTGGCCTAAGCATGTCTCGTCTTCGTAAATAGTACGATGTTATAGAAATACCTAGGCTTATTCATACTGCTGCGAGCCTTTCAATAGAATAAGATTGATGGATTATAGGAGATTCCAAGAAGCAGAGTACTCAATCACATATTAGAATTTCTTGATAGATTTTTGGGATGACCCTTGAGAATCTTACTTTGAACCCTGCTTAAATCTATATCCACTTGCTTTCGCTCACCCTAACTTTTTCAGCTTGAATACTTGTCTGTTGTTAAACCTAATTCTCACTATAGAAAGAACAATGGAGTGAAAGTTGAGCTCATAACCATTTTAGATTAAGAATAGAAGATTGGTTAATCAAAATCTTATGTATAAATATTGATAATTTTGAGGTTATATTGCTAATCAAGTAAAAATAAGAACTTGGACCAAGATACTACATCGAGGCTTGAAGGAGTTAATGAAATAGGTTTGAGTAGTAAATGAAACAATAATATATGAATTCGAAGAAATAACCAGGGATTGCATAAATCATGTTAAGAATGATGTTGTAAAACTCGTAAATGATAATTATAACCCCATGAAGATTAAGATGACTTGTGATGTAGAAATAAAGAAAAAATTTTAATACAATTTTAAGAAGGTAAAAGCCATCGAGGAAAGATCTTAAAAGGTCTCATCATGCTTAGGTAGCTAAGTACTTTCTAGATGATGCTCATCAAGAGACAATTGGAGGATTGGTGACTATATTTTTGGATTATAAATACATTGAGGCCTTTATGCTTAGGTAGCTAAGTACCCTACGATTGCAAGAAATTGAAGTTAGAGAATAATGAAGACAAGGTAGTAGAACTGAGCATCAGAAGAATACATTGGAGGATTGATGACTAAATTTTTGGATTAAAAATACATTGAGGTTGCAACTTATCCGGAGAATTTGGTAAAAACCGATAGCAACATACAAGATTTGGATCAAATACGGACATTTGAGATTTTAAGAATGGTTACAAAATAATAATTTGTGGTTTCCAGACGATTAATAGTAAAGTGGTTTTAAATATTTATGATGATATTGAAGGATGCTAAAACAAACTAATGATGATTTTGAAACTGATGGCCTTATAAATTTATTTCTGATTTCGAGGATAATAGAATTAAAAAAGATGGAAAATTTTGATACTAGAAGACCTTAACTAATTTATAGGATGGAGTCATTGATATGCTTAACAATCTAAATATAGTAGAGTTTATATGGATTGGTAAAAACTCATAAATGATGACATTATGGATAGAAATTGTCACGACCCGATTCCTTAGAATCGTTTGAGGCGTCCCCCGAATCGTGACCGCCGTGCGGGCCTGGAGTTGCGCCCGCACAAGGCTTTAATGATTTGCATAGCAAGCACATATTCAGAGTACGCAGATAAATTGAAACACAGATTTGAAATGGAAAAGTTCGCTTTATTGATAATGAACATCTATTACAAACTCCTGAACGAGTCAACTAATATGCCAAATGGCTTACAAAAGAGATGACTCAAAATGAGATAGCAGTCTTGTACATTACATCCCTTTATAAACTCAAAATGATAAAGACCTCCAGGCTGGAGGATAGCTTTGCCACGGAGCTGCATTTGTGTATGAAGAGTTGCAGCTCCTGTCTTCAAAATGCTTCGAGGGCGCGGTGAAGATGCGCCAACAGCTGGACTGGATCGGGAAGACGACTTCGGCTCCTCGCTCGGTTCGCCTTAGTGCGGAGAACCTGTTTCAACGAGGGTCAGCATATCGAAACATGCTGGTGAAGGTGAGCTAGCCGAACTATACCAATCAACACGTTGTATAGTGAAGCATGCATATTTGTGGGTTTTTATCTTGCCTTAGTTCATTTACAAGTAAGCAGCATATTGAATTTACTGAAATGAATGTGCCACCGTTCGGTGGATTTTACCTGACCGTCTGAATTACCTGCACAATACTTACCTTGCCTTCCCTGCCACGAAGACACAAGTTAGTTTGCAACAGGTTTAAATATACACGATGATCACTGGCTTGGTTGCCATAATGGACACTAGTCTGTGACGAAGATGGTTTGCTACGTGCAAGAACGTTAGGCGCCGCATACCACCCTGTCCTAGTACGTGAGACTAAACGTTAGTTCCGTCCGGAGCCGGAACGGTGCCAGTGCCCCAGCAGCCGCCCGCAGGAACTATACCTTGTGCACAAGTTGTCCGTGATCGCACACTAACAATCATTCGCCCGGAGGCTACGTTAACAAGCATTCGCCCAGAGGCTACGTTAACAAGCATTCGCCCGGAGGCTACGTGAGTACAAGACAAGCGGTATTGCATGATTCATTTTACATTGCAACTACGTTATATTTATGCATCAGGATATACGTTTAAACTTGTATCTATGCATTTGATGAACATTTCCGAACGAACAAGCATGCAAAGATATAACCGTTCACAAGTTTTATTGACAAGCATAAGTACCAAGTCTATTCTCTTTTATCTTGGTTTCTTTTAGTTATTACTTGGTATCGTTTGATCGGGGCAAAGGAGTGAAGCTTGGAAGTAGGGCTAGCTAATCGGGTTGGTAGCCACTCACTTAGATTTTGGAAAGAAGAAGGAAAGAGGCACTTCACGACTCCGCTCGCAAGCCACCTACTGCTCGTTCACCTGCACACGAACAGCTCGATTAATACTTCTTCCTCTCTTTCCAATCTCGGAATAGAAGTGCAAGTCAATGAACGAAAATAATAAAAACCATCAAAATCGTTCAAGGAAAACAAGCAAATCCCAAAACCAACTCAAAGCACGAAAGCAACAAGCGACATCGAAAATCGAGGCAATAAAAGA
Source organism: Iris macrosiphon (assembly GCA_036927795.1). NCBI lineage: Eukaryota > Viridiplantae > Streptophyta > Magnoliopsida > Asparagales > Iridaceae > Iris > Iris macrosiphon. The sequence continues at coordinate 113,382,472 of JAYESA010000004.1, forward strand.
TAGCAGCGGAGAGGTCCCTCCTGACTCTGCCGCTAAGCCGATCCTTGGGGCGCAGTCCACTGAATATGGAAATCGATTCCGAAGAAACAAATCCATAACGAGGACGAGTTCTTAATTCAATCTATCCCGATCGAACGATACCGTCTTGTGTTTCTTAGCCGCGATCTCCGCACCGGGAGAACGGGGCGCTACATCCTACCCAACTAATTGGAAGTTTCGTCCTGAAACTTAAGAATAGGACCTACCATCAGGGAACGTTATGTTGGGGATGTTTAGCAGAGTATTTGGGGCAGTCACGAATTCTGTGGTTTGCATCGCCACAGATGAGGCATAATCCTTGTTTCAGACGACATTCGTTGACCAGGTGCCCTGGCCTCCTACAGAAGTGACATAGCTGCCCTCTCTGCGGACCACCGTTGTTGCGGCGCTTTGTAGCGGTGTTTCCTCCTTCGTTGCTTTGGCGTTTGTGACTGGATGTATGCACAACGCCGGCAGCAACATGAGGATACTGTGGTTCTAACGATAATGCGTGATTCATGACTTCACGCATGGTCCCGTACTGATTATTGACCACGTGCAAATGGATGGCAGGGCGTAGTCCACCTTCAAACCTTCTAGCTCGACTCGCTGCATCAGATAAATAGGCCTTAGCGAATTTGGAGAGTCGGTTGAATTCGGCGGAGTACTCCTTAACTGTCATGCTGCCTTGCCGCAGCTGCACAAACTCGTTTTCCATCTGACGTTGTACTGGAGGGGGTACAAACTCCTCTTCGAACGCGGCACGAAAAGTCATCCACGAGATCGCCTCCTCTCCGTGATCAAATTGGAGAGATCGTCGATGCACGTCCCACCAATCGTGCGCGTTGAGGCGGAGCTGTAGTTGCGCGCAGGCGACGCGCTTTTCTTCGGGGACCTCTAGCAGAGCGAAGTGATCTTCAAGTTCGGCCAACCAATCTAGAGCTACGACTGGGTCCTCAGTCCCGTTGAATGGGGTATTGCAGACTTTCTTGAAGTGGCCAAAGTCGAAGGCAGTCACGTCCCTCGCCCTTGGAATTTGTGGCGTCTCTACTTCAAGCACGGGCTGTTCCACCGGAGTCGCTGGCGTTGCCGCGGACTGGTTGGATGCCAAAGTCTGAACGATCTGCTGCAGGGTATCTACCTGCTTTTGTTGGACTGAGAATCGTGCTTCTATATTGTCTTGAAACTTGAGCTGACTCTCTTCCGCCCGCTTCTCGGCCCGTTCATAGCGAGCCTCGTCCCTTTGTTGGTTTGCCTCCAACATCTGCAACATTCGTTGGACGGGATCGATGCTTGGCACGGCTCGCTGGCTCTCTGAACTTTCCGAAGTACCCGAACTACTTTCTTGGCCTTGCGTTTCGTCCGGTATTTGCGCTGCAGATTGCGCTGGAGCCATTCCTTCAAAAGAAGGTAAATTACATTAGGATCATAATGTATTATGGACTTATTGCATGAACGTATCTCATTTTGGCCTAGCGAGTTCAAGAGTTCGCACAGGAATTTGATCGTTAAAGGAACTTTTCCTGCACGAAGTCTAAGGAACTTTGAATCTGTGCTCTGATACCACTATGTCACGACCCGATTCCTTAGAATCGTTTGAGGCGTCCCCCGAATCGTGACCGCCGTGCGGGCCTGGAGTTGCGCCCGCACAAGGCTTTAATGATTTGCATAGCAAGCACATATTCAGAGTACGCAGATAAATTGAAACACAGATTTGAAATGGAAAAGTTCTCTTTATTGATAATGAACATCTATTACAAACTCCTGAACGAGTCAACTAATATGCCAAACGGCTTACAAAAGAGATGACTCAAAATGAGATAGCAGTCCTGTACATTACATCCCTTTATAAACTCAAAATGATAAAGACCTCCAGGCTGGAGGATAGCTTTGCCACGGAGCTGCATTTGTGTATGAAGAGTTGCAGCTCCTGTCTTCAAAATGCTTCGAGGGCGCGGTGAAGATGCGCCAACAGCTGGACTGGATCGGGAAGACGACTTTGGCTCCTCGCTCGGTTCGCCTTAGTGCGGAGAACCTGTTTCAACGAGGGTCAGCATATCGAAACATGCTGGTGAAGGCGAGCTAGCCGAACTATACCAATCAACACGTTGTATAGTGAAGCATGCATATTTGTGGGTTTCTATCTTGCCTTAGTTCATTTACAAGTAAGCAGCATATTGAATTTACTGAAATGAACGTGCCACCGTTCGGTGGATTTTACCTGACCGTCTGAATTACCTGCACAATACTTACCTTGCCTTCCCTGCCACGAAGACACAAGTTAGTTTGCAACAGGTTTAAATATACACGATGATCACTGGCTTGGTTGCCATAATGGACACTAGTCTGTGACGAAGATGGTTTGCTACGTGCAAGAACGTTAGGCGCCGCATACCACCCTGTCCTAGTACGTGAGACTAAACGTTAGTTCCGTCCGGAGCCGGAACGGTGCCAGTGCCCCAGCAGCCGCCCGCAGGAACTATACCTTGTGCACAAGTTGTCCGTGATCGCACACTAACAATCATTCGCCCGGAGGCTACGTTAACAAGCATTCGCCCAGAGGCTACGTTAACAAGCATTCGCCCGGAGGCTACGTGAGTACAAGACAAGCGGTATTGCATGATTCATTTTACATTGCAACTACGTTATATTTATGCATCAGGATATACGTTTAAACTTGTATCTATGCATTTGATGAACATTTCCGAACGAACAAGCATGCAAAGATATAACCGTTCACAAGTTTCATTGACAAGCATAAGTACCAAGTCTATTCTCTTTTATCTTGGTTTCTTTTAGTTATTACTTGGTATCGTTTGATCGGGGCAAAGGAGTGAAGCTTGGAAGCAGGGCTAGCTAATCGGGTTGGTAGCCACTCACTTAGATTTTGGAAAGAAGAAGGAAAGAGGCACTTCACGACTCCGCTCGCAAGCCACCTACTGCTCGTTCACCTGCACACGAACAGCTCGATTAATACTTCTTCCTCTCTTTCCAATCTCGGAATAGAAGTGCAAGTCAATGAACGAAAATAATGAAAACCATCGAAACCGTTCAAGGAAAACAAGCAAATCCCAAAACCAACTCAAAGCACGAAAGCAACAAGCGACATCAAAAACTGAGGCAATAAAAGATAGCAGCGGAGAGGTCCCTCCTGACTCTGCCGCTAAGCCGATCCTTGGGGCGCAGTCCACTGAATATGGGAATCGATTCCGAAGAAACAAATCCATAACGAGGACGAGTTCTTAATTCAATCTATCCCGATCGAACGATACCGTCTTGTGTTTCTTAGCCGCGATCTCCACACCGGGAGAACGGGACGCTACAGAAATACCAACTTGATAAAGATCTTTTGGAAGTCTAAATCATCAAATTTCTGGTAGTTGATAATCGATAATGTTGAGTCATAAAGAGTAAGAGTATAAAATATCAAAACAAAGATGAACACCTTAGAGGTTAGAATTTTTAGGAATTTGTTGACTATTGACATATGCAAGAAAAGTGTAGGGCAACGATTTTATTGTGATCAAGTGTGTAAGAGTAGGATTCATGCTCCCTGTGACCATCTTTTCTCCTTCTTGTTATCTCTTTCTACTTGTATCCATCAACTTGGTTTCTATCTAGGAACATGTTACTTTAGCATAACTAATAACTAAAATTTTATTTTCTTTGAATCTTTTTATCCTCCTTACTTTCAAGATGACCGATAGAAGAGCCCTAGCCATCTAGCTCTAGAATAGGGGGATTGGTTATTATGTAGTAATGATATATCTTTAGTCTGGTAATGATACCTTAGACATTGATCATAGAATCTAATACTTGAAAGTCTTGAGGATAAGACCTTGATATATCGAGGTTATGAATTTAAACTGAAGAGGAATTTTTATATCAAAAAAACTTAAGTAGAAGAAACATTCAAGGTTGAGGGAGGAAATTAGATTCTTGATCAAAACATTGATATGGGATTTTGAACATTTAATAGAATGAATTAAACTTCGAGTGGTAAGAATTACAGAGTGAGAATACATAATTTAAAGATACAGACTTGAGATGAAACTATATTATATGCAGTATGCATCAAGGTTAAGCTACAAGAAGAGGATATTTGGTAGTGAAGTAGTTTGAATTGGAACGATGATACTGAAGATCAGAGAATAAATGATAAGTGACAAAGGATATGTGATGCGAGATACGAGACATAAATTTGAACTGGGAGTGTATATTAGTTGGAAAGAAAACTTAAAATTGGATATGATGGATATGGGAACTTGATGATGACTTTGAAATTTTGAGAAGATGGACTCCTTAATAGGTAAGATTAAAATTTTAAGTATATATACCTTGCGAAGTTTATAGTTGAATATAGAGGACCATAAGACTAAATGGAAATGACATAGAGATAATTAACGGTGGATAGAGGAGAGTGAACTCCAAAAGAGTTTATGGTTATAAAGGTTAAAATTGAAAGACTAGATGGATATAATAGAGGTTACCATATCAAGGACTGTGTAACTAATATGTACTAGATGTTTTGTCACGACCCGCGTCCGGATGATCGGGGCACGAGTACGTGGGTACGTCCAGCCTACGCCGCAGAGTTGACGGTAGAACATTGTTTAGACCTCAAGATCAATAAAAGTCCAACTAATAAACAATATGTACTCAGTCACAATATTATAAGGAAATATAAATCTGATACAATATTACAAATCATATAAAGTCTATAATCCAATACTTATACAAATCATAAAATATTTCGGAGACAAATCCGGTCAACAACTAAATGAATGAAACTAGAGAAAGGTAAAGAAAATATAGAAATGCTAAACTAGATCTCCAGAAGTCATGTCATGGTCCAAGGTGAAAAAACGATCTCAACTAAACATCATCCGGAGACCAATGAATGCGGGGGCACAATACTTCCCAAAATTTTCAATGCATCTAGTCAGGATTGGAACAAGTACTCTTACAGCTATGAAAGTACACAATCCATGTATACTATCATGATGAGTATTTTACAATAGGTAAACTAGTCTAGCAGGTAATGTACATCATGTAATGAAACTGAGTAATAAGCTAGAACTGAAAACATAAACTGGCAACCTATAAGCAATTAAACTATAACTTGAAAATCAAGACATGACAAGAACAATAAACGTGTAATCCGAAATACTAAACTACTCCGACACGTTGTACGTGAGGTGTACGGCAGCTATCAATCGGATCAGATAGCGAATCACGAAAATGGATAATCACGGATCACGAAAAACAACACGAGTAATCACGTATCACAAAAAACAACATGAGTAATCACGGATCACGAAAGCAACACAGATAATCACAAATCACGGCTAATCACGAATCACGATATGAATAAGCACATATCATAATAATTTATGACTCCAATTCGTTTGAAGACACGGATGCTCACGAATCAAGACACGGATGCTCACGAAATCATGATATGAATCTACGTGTCACAACCCGGATTCACGGATCATAACTCGGATAATCATTAGTCATGACACGTATATAACCCAATCATGAACTACGACAAACAGCTGAAGCATGAATCAAGACAACTCGTCTATGTGCACAAATAATAGTGTCAAGACAATAGCAAAAAATAAAATGGTATATACATAATAACATTTATAATATAAAGGTAAATTCATAATTGTAATGTACTTGCCTTGGATTGGTTGAAGTTGACGTGCTCGACACGAACGTGTCGACACGAAAATGTACAAATGCCCCACTACACTAGATGATTCCAACTGATGTAACGGCCAGTCCCAATGAGTCCAGAGTAGTCCAAAAAGCCAAAAACGATATAAAGAAGTACAGAATCAGAGTTAAACACGAAATTCGAGATTTAGGTATCTGGGTCCACAACGGCCCGCAAAGAGACAGAAAAAGAACATATTAGCTAAGCATAGAATAACCAAGTTTTGCTAAAGAAAGGGTTGATTTAGTTATTTCAAAACTCTTATACTATAAATACTTCAAAGGCCCATTTAAAATATACTTATAGATTTATGTAAAACCCCATTTAAAAAGTACTTATATAAAAACCTATTAGTATTAAAATTCTTTAAGAATATTCATTATTTTAGAAAATAAAACATTTATAGTTTTGAAAAAATATATATAAATAGTTCCACATTTATTCAAAAGAACCTATTTATTATGTTAAACCCAAGGCCTAAATTTATCAATTCAAAATGGGTTATATGTAAAAGTCCAACCATAGAGGCTCAAATTGTTATTTATTCCATTTAAAAACAATTTTAGTACAAAAGCCTACTTATTTAATTCCAAAAATATTAAAAGCCGATACCTAGAATATTTAGGGATATTTTAGCAAATGTTCCAAAACAAAATGTTGAAACTAGTATATACCTCAACTTTAAAAAAAAAAATTTAGCAAATGACCCCATTCTTTCTACGGAGCAATTAAAATTTAAGATATGCCCCACTTTTTTAATCGATTTTTTGATTTTTTTTTTTTACACATAAATGGGACATTTGCTAATAGTTTTTAAGTGGGGGTATATGCTAGTTTTAACGTTTTGGGTAGGAACATTTGTTAAAATATCCCAAATATTTAATATAAGAAAAATATTAGATATAAAAGCCCAATGAATTATGTAAAATATAAGGCCACATGAAAAGCCCAATAATAATAAATAATACTACCTTCTCAAAAAATATGAAAGCCCAATTAAATATTAAAACCCAAAATAAATATTCGATCCCATTCTTTTTATTTATAAAACTTAAACCCAACCAAATACTTTTATAGGCCCACTGTGAAATATTTACCCAAAATTACCTTTGGCCCATAGATTGCAGCCCAATTAGGTTATTAAACCCCAGCCCAAAATAATACTAAGATTATGAAGCATGTTAATAAACTCAAAATTAACACAAATCCCCAATTATTTAACCCACATACTTATTAAACTCATTCCCAAAAGGAAAAATTCTCTATTTAAGAAAACGAAGAAAGAAAGAAAGAAAGAAAGAAAGGAGGGGAATGGAGGGATGCTCACCGAAAGTCGGTGCTCTGCTCACGGGACGGAGGCTCGGCAGCGCTGGAGATGGGCGCCGGTGGCGGAGACTGTACGGATACCACTGGAGGAAGGGTCGGCGGTGCAGACCCTGGAGCTCGGCCACGCGGGCGGAAGGCGACAGCGGCGCGGCACCGGTACGGAGGAGAAGGCCGAAGGAGGAGAGATCTGGCCAATCTCGGTTCGGCCGCGGCGCTAACTCCGGCGGCGGCGGATGCGGGCCAGATCTGGCCACTAGCGCCGGATCGACAGTAGGTTTCGACGATGCACATGGTGGTTGAGGTCGAAAACCGAGAATGGCTCCACTAGAAGCTCACCGTGGTGGAATAAGCAGTCGGCCGGAGGAGACCTGGACAGAATCGAGCGTTCGGTGCTCAGGCGAAAGGAGTCACGACCAGGCGCAGGTGCGGCCACGGCGGTTGATCGACGGAAATCAGAGGGAGGATAGGGTTAAGGTATAGATCTAGGGTTTTTTTCGTGGATTTGGTGTGTGCCGGGAATGTGTCTCTGTGTCCAGGGTTGTGTCGGAAAAAGGGATGGCTGTGGATGTATTAGAATGTGCCCAGTGGTGTCGGACACAGAACATGTACTGCTGTGATGAACTGGATGCGAAGAAATAGTGGAAAGACATCCGGGTTCGGATCCGAGGCCAACACGGCTGACAAGAAGATGGTGATGTGGATACGGACACGAAGACACAGTGATGTACACAAAAATGGGTTGGAAAGTGGTTGTTTTGGGTAATTTATAAGGGCACTACTATATTTACTTGGGGCTAGTCCATTAATGAGGAAACTTTGCTTATACTAACCCATTATTTTACTCATACTAGTCCACTTTTAAACCCACTCCCAAACCCTCCCCACCCCACCAAAGCTCTATCCCCTCCCGCCGGTCGATCTTCGAGAGTCTGTCCTCCTCCTCTTAATAGTCCATATAGATTTAGGACTGTAGGAAAATTGACAGTCCTATTTATATTAAGGACTGTCGAATTGTCTACAGTCCTAAATTTATATAGGACTGTAGGCATTTCAACAGTCCTAAAAAATTAGGACTGTTGAAAATTCTGCAGTCCTGTATACTTACAGGATTGTAGAAATTGCTACTGTCCTGAATGTAAAATTAAATTATTGTTAAAATAGAAATTAATTTTTTGTCTTATAGTCATGTCCCTGGAAATGACACTGTGGATGAAGATATGAGAAGACGTCCTACTGCGTCGATGTGTAAGGAACGCACAGTTTCGCGTACTATTGAACCAGGCGTCACTATCCGCGAGCCCGAGGCACGCCCTGAAGTGAGGAAACGTCGATTGACGAAGAAGACTGCCAATCGTTCGAAGAGACGTGCTCCTTCTAGTTCTTCCAGTTCTTCTTCCTCCTCCGATGAGGACATGCCAAATGTTCCAAATCAGCCTACTGATGGTTCAGGACCTTATCAGCCTGCAGATAGTCCTGTCGAGAGTCTCCCACAAACTCTCGGAAACTGGACTACTGATGGTTCAAGACCTTCTGAGCAGGCAGATAGTCCAGTCGACACTCGTCCAAACGGTTGCTCTATGTTACCGTCGATCGAAAACCATATTGCATACCAAATATGGAACAATCCGGTAAGTACATTACGTTATGATAAATTTATATATAGTTGTAAGTTCAAAGTTCATTTTACATAGAGGTATAATTTTATCCAATTGTTGACTTTTCAGGAGAGTTCTCGTATGTTGACGGTGATCAACCACGGAAAAAAATGTAATACATGGAGGTATGAATTATTGGAAGATGATGTGAAGGCAAAATTCAGTCCCACCGGTCTACAATATTTGGGTAGCTACTCATATACGACGGTGGATAATACACTGATTTCAGCATTTGTAGAACGGTGGCATCCAGAAACCAACACTTTCCATCTACACAATGGGGAGTTGACAATTATCCTTGATGACGTCCATTATATATTGGGACTTAGGGTTGATGGTCGAGTCATGATGAATCAAACTTTTGATGAGTCGAGCATCAACTTTTACGACTATATTGTGGATTATGTATCAGGGTGTCTGGGAGTTGATGCCACTAGTTTTACTAGTCTTCGAGAATTCAAGAAGTCCTACGGACTTCCTCTAAAATATTTGGAGGAGATATTCGCTGAGCTGGCCCCCGAAATTGATAATAGCAAAAATGTGGCCCGCGGATATATGCAGTTCATCTTAGGGCCTGTCGGCATTACCAATAAGTCTGAAACGTCCATAAATGCCAAATATCTTCTCAATTTGGACAACATTGACACGGTGGACGAAATTTCTTGGGAAAGCGGTATACTGGCATACCTTTACCGCGAGCTTGGTGCGGCATCCCGTGTGGGTTCGAAGACAATATCCGGATGCCAGACTCTACTCCATGTGTAGATATATCTTTGTTAACTTGTATACATAAATTTAAATTGTGTTGTTTATTTTTGGACTAATATATTTTTAACCTGGTTACGTGAAGGCATGAATATACGAGCACTTTCCAACCCTGCAGCGGGCGAAACTGAACCGAGGGTATGACGAGAACCTGCCTAGAATGTGTCGATGGAAGCCAACTAAGGAAGATGCCAAACGTTCTCACACATTGGCCGTCCTACGGCATGCACTCGAAGATATGACGACAGAAGAGGTGAATTTAGACCTAATTTTGTACTTAATTGGTATTAATTTACTACGTTATGCTAAATGACGTTATGGTAAATTTTATGAGGTGCAGATTGTTTGGGATCCATACCGTGATTTGCGACAGACTAGCCGTCCATTGAAACCAATCGCCTTATATCACGGTCTTATCAGTTGTCATGAAATCGTAGAGGCTTATATGCCGGATAGAGTGCTCCGTCAGTTTGGCTACGTACAAACTGTCCCAAGGCGCACTTTGAAAATGATAACTCCTCCGCGCGGGACAAAACCGCTAAACTATATTCCTGCGTCGTTCAACTGGGTATCAGACTTCTTCACCGAGTGGCAACGCCACGTTATTAGAGATACCGATCGGCAAGCATCAGTTAATATGGCGGAGTGCAGCGACGACTACCTCGCCTACTACGTCGGTGTCGGACTACCGACCTTGTTCCAACGCGGAGGGGATATTGTGCGTGTACCATCAGATCTTCCTGCCAAATCGGTCTTGTATACTGTATTGGTCAAGATGGTGAGCCAACTTGTCGACTTTAAGTTTGATATTTGTAACTGTGGCTAACAAGTTTTTTAAATTCTCATGAATAGGCAAGGAAAGTGAAGAAGTTGGGAAGAAGTCTCGTAAGTTGCCAGAGTTCGAATTATATGACAATCAATGACGAACTCCAACAAATCGACAACGCTGAAGATTTTTCTTTCTTGGAAAATAGAGAGCAACGTAAAAAGAGGCGCCATGAAGTTTAAACTATCATTTTGAGTTGTAAAAGTTTGACTGAATATGACTTTTGAGAATTGTCAAATTTTGAGCTGTAAAAGTTGTAAAAGTTTGACTGAATATGACTTTTGAGAATTGTCATTTTGAGTTGTAAAAGTTTAAACTATCATTTTGCCTAGTTGTGACACTTTGAGTTAATTTGAGTTGTATCAAAGTTGAAACTATCAATTTGAGCTGCATACATATTGTTGTCCAATTTGCAGACAGTGTAGCTAATTTTACATATATGACAGTGGGTAATCTTTAGGACTGTCACAATTTGGACGGTCCTAGTATATACTAGGACCGTCCAAATTGTGACAGTCCTAAAGTTACATAACTGTGCATATATGACAGTGGGTAAACTTTAGGACTGTCACAATTTTGACAGACTTAGTATATACTAGGACTATCAAAATTGTGATAGTCCTAAGGTTACATAACTGTGCATATATGACAGTGGGTAAACTTTAGGACTGTCACAATTTTGACAGTCCTAGTATATACTATGACTGTCAAAATTGTGACAGTCCTAAAGTTTACCCAGGACTGTCAAAATTGTGACAGTCCTAAAGTTTACCCCCTGTCATACATGCACAGTTATGTAACTTTAGGACTGTCACAATTTTGACAGTCCTAGTGGGTAAACTTTAGGACTGTCACAATTTTGACAGTCCTAGTATATACTAGGACTGTCAAAATTGTGACAGTCCTAAAGTTACATAACTGTGCATGTATGACAGGGGGTAAACTTTAGGACTGTCACAATTTTGACAGTCCTACTATATACACTACCAGAAAAAGTCAAATTAGCGACGTCTAAAAACGTCGCTAAATAACTAAAAATCGTCGCTAATTTTGTTTAGCGACGTAATTAGCGACATTATAAAGTTGTCGGAAAAAACCAAGTCGCAAAAAAAAAATGTCGCTAAACGTCGCTATGCCGACGTTTTTTAGCGACTTTAATATGTCGCAAAATTTAGCGACGTTTAGAGACGCCGAGTCACTAAATAGCGACGTTTATTAACATCGCTAAACGTCGCTGATTAGCGACTTATATAGCGACGTTACACCGACGTCTTTAATGACCTGGCTATACTGCCATGTCAGCAATTTGAGACGTATAGCGACGTTTTTAGCGACGTCATTAGCGATGTATTTAGCGACTTGTTACAGCATCGCTAATTAGCGACGTAAGTGAACATCGCTAAACGTCGCTAAACGTCGCTAAAAACGTCGCTAATTTTCAAAAAAAACAAAAAAAATATTGCATTTCTGGTTTTACCAACCCCCTTGGGTTCATTATCAGGTATACGATGGCAGTAGAAAAAATTGAATAAGAACACAGTAGCAGCACCAAGGGAAAAATTTCTAGTGCACTGGATAAATACAGGCCAAGTATCAGTCATTAGTTGTAAACCAAAATATGAATAATATAATAAAATTTGAAGAAAAGAAAGCATCCAGCAAATCTCATCGTAAACGTAAAGAATATGACAAATTTATATCCATACAATCGCATCCTAAATAATAAAAAATATAAATATCCAGTAATTAACTATACTACTGCGGATCTGCAGGAGGCTGACCACAGACGCGCTTGAAGGATAAGAACTCCTCATACTCGTCCCGTGGAATCGACACCGATATCGATGGAGAAGGCAGTGACGTCGGTGGAGTCTGTGTCGATGTAGGCACACCAGGAGGCCGTGCCCGCTCCAAGTCTGCGAGTCGCTGGTTGTAAGAATCCAGGGTAGATAACAGCCTCGTACTGCTATGAACCATTGAATCCTGCATCATCGTCAGCCTCTCACCCATTGATACCTGTGACGTCTGCAGCTCCATGATGTTGCGGTCATTGGAGGCTCTAATATCATTTGTCAATTTCCGGAGGTCCGTCATGTTGCGGTCGAACATATCGAATCGTGAGATGAGCATCGGATTGTCCGCCTACAGCTGGGACCGGGGCTGCCCCTCCATCCTTCGCAGCAACTCATCACGGAGAGACGTAATCTGACGGGCAACGGCCTCCTGGACTCTGGCCAACGACTGCGAGGGCTGCAATTGCGAGCGCTGTGTGGAATGCGCAGCTGTCGGGGAGGCCCTAGATGACTGCGTCGCAACGAGGGCGCCATAGGAGCCCGTACCGTAGTATGTACCCCTCTGGAGACCACCAGCTGCGGTCACCCATAGGTCGTCCGCCGACGGAAATGGAGCGGGCTGCGACGAAGTACCAGCCTCTCCAGGTGTAGGTGCACTAGCAGTCGTCCGCTCACGCAGCCTAAGATACTCGTCCTAGAAAGGTTTGGAAACTCGATAATTGTCTAAGTTATATTAAAATTAACACAAAGTAAAGTAATACTTACATAGGTCTGCGAGGCCCTCTCATCAATGAGATTTTCGTCCTTGCGATGGGTGGCCAAGAAGATGGTCACCATGTTGGCATCCTCACCCCTCTGTACCTGTTAAAAATATATTATTTAGTACTAAACTTAAACATTTTTTTCTACTATAATTTTATGGTACTTATATTAAAATAATATAATTTAAAAGAAAAAATATACCAAACGACAAAAATGTTCCGTCATCGGAATCGAGCCACCACACCACTTGGCAGTATTTTGCCTAGCCGCTTTGGCCTTCTCAGACCTTTCCTTGTAGCTCGGATCGTCGAATCTAGCCCTCATCGCAGTCCACTGCTCAGGCGTGATCCAATCTTGGATCGGTTTTCCAGCACGATCACGAGCCTTCTGGTCATCCAGAGCATCTCGGATAAGCTTGGCGGCAACGGTAGGAAAGAGCCGCTCGATCAACTCGGCCCGGTGCGGAGGATAAAAATACGTTTGCTACAATAAATAATTTAGTAAGTTAGCATAACGAATAAGTTATATAATATGCATAAATTAGAGGATTTATTTAATATACTTTTACCTGGAAGTGCGCAAACCAGAACGCCTCCTCTCCTCCGGAGCCTCAGAGTAGTTGATCCAAGGGCCACCGTAGTTGTTCCTCAGAAATTGGCACAGGCGTCTCTGAACCGACGATAGACGATATCTATACAGAGATAATAATTTAGATTACTCAAAAAGTCAATATACGATGAATAAAGAGAAACACAAATATATACTAAACCATATAATTGACTTACTTTGTACCGTCGGCCCAAATCTCTGTCCTCGTCTCCTCCGGAGGTGCGCATGGAGGATCTTGCTGATGCTGGGACAACGTGGGCACGACCTCCTCGACATGCTCATCTGTCCCCATGGTTCCGTCAGCAGGAGGAGCGCTGGATGAGGGTGTACTATCACGCCAGGAACTACTCGTCCCAACAGTCGGGGATGTGAGTGATCGATATACTGGAGTACTGAGCGACGATGATCCGGAACCAACAGTAGGCAGTACCGGAGTGGCACTCTGTCTACCTCGGGACCTGCCGAATCCTCCGCGTCGTCCTGTCATCTCTGATAACAACATATGATGAATATAGAGAAACACAAATATATAGTACATTCTATAGTCGAAATGTGATGCATATCTCAAAGCATTCTACAGTCAAAATATAATACATATATTCGTTAATGGGTACATCTACTTCGTCAATTTTCTAACCTTGATCTACATTCTACAATCAAAATATAGTTACATTCTACATGCAATATATTTTATTTTCAATCATCTTCAGAAAATTCATCTTGTTCGCCTTTCTCGTCCTCCTCTTCCTCTTCATCGTCTTCACTTTCATCTACTTTGTCATCCTCTTCGGATAATTCTACATCTTCTACATTATTACTCGTGTAATGAGTAACTTCCGTTGAGTCCACATCTATAATATTTGTTACAAGAGGTAGATCGTCCTTCTGATAAGCTATTTCGTCAATGTCAAAGGTATTTCTAGCTTTAGTCTTGCATACTGCCCACCAATTCGACCTCGCTGTCCCCCGTCTAGGATAAGTTGTGAAGTACACGAGCTGAGCCTGACTTGATAGGACAAATGGTTCGTAGCCTTGATATCTACGCTTGTAGTTTATATCCACAAGGCCATGCTTGTCAATTTTCCAACCTTGATCTTGAATCGGATCGAACCATTCACACCTGAATAGCACGATATTAGCAGGTTATGTGCCATAATTATATGTCAACTCCACAATCTCTCGTAAGATGCCAAAAAAATCATTGCCCGGATTAACGTCTTTGTAGTTCGAAGATTTGATACACAAACAACTGTTTTTCGTGGAATCAAGATCCAGAAAGCTTTCTCTGATAGGAGCATTTGTTGACTTGAACCTGAACCCATTCACACAGAAACTTGGCCATATTTTTACGGCAGTAATTGGTCCCTTGGCTAGAGTTCTAATAGATTCAGTCTCGGGTGATATTAGACGATCGACCTAAATACCAAAGTAGCGATAGTAAGTTATTTGTTTTGCAAGTGCAGAAATAAAAAGTAATTACCAAGCATCTTACATATGCGCTCAACCAAGAAGGAAAATGGCATCTCATATCTTGTTCTACTTCTTCGTCTGTTATGTAGGGTCTAACCGACCTCAACTCATCATTATATGTGCTGAAAAACAATGAAGCAACTGCCGATTAGTAGCATAATAGTATCTTATACTATTACATTGAGATGATGTAAACGTGGACGTATTAATTACTTACATCGGTAGGCTTCCTTGCACCGACAGACTTTCCTTTAACAGTGGCCTTGTAGCGATCAGCACCACAGAATCTGCACGCATCTTCATCCTTGTCGTCTTTGTAGTACAACATGCACCCGTTGCGACATGCATCGATTTTCTCGTATCCCATCCAAAGCGATCTCACCATCCTCTTAGATCGATAGAAGTCTTTAGGCAACTTTGCACCCTCGGACAAGATCTCTATAATCAAATCGAGCAGTCGATTATAGCATTCTTGCGACATGTTAAAATCGGACTTGATGCTCAATAATCTTGTAACCACCTCCAACGATGAATGATCCTCACAACCAGAATATAGTGGAGTCCTT
This sequence comes from Iris macrosiphon, assembly GCA_036927795.1. Lineage (NCBI taxonomy): Eukaryota > Viridiplantae > Streptophyta > Magnoliopsida > Asparagales > Iridaceae > Iris > Iris macrosiphon. The sequence goes on from JAYESA010000004.1 coordinate 113,397,987, forward strand.
GCATTCTCCAGCAACTCCATAAACTTTGCAGCATCGACATTCGGTGCCTCCTCAGCTGCATCATAATTGTCCGGATTGAAACTAGGTCCCGCCGCATCATAATTGTCCGGATTGAAACTAGGCCCCGTCGCATCATAAACCATGTTCACCAACCCGTCGTCGTAAGCATCGTGGTCGTGGACATCCATATACGGCTCCACATAGGGCTCCGACTTCGATGCTAGAGATACAAGTTCTTCGTTCGCGGTCCACTAATAGTAATTTGGCGTGAAGCCCTTCGAGTATAAATGATATGTAACTTCCACTTCTGGATGATATTTCCTGTTGCGATATCTCACACACGGACACTTAATTTTGGTACCGTCCATGTACTGAGGGAAAGCCTTGGCGAACTGCAGGAACTGCTGTACACCCTCAATGAATTCATCCCGCACACCGCACATGTCATCAGGATGACGGTTGTACATCCACGAACGATGACGCAGATAGTAATTCATATCCATTTCTAGATACTTCTGCAAAAATGACAGTATGTATCTTATAAATCATTACATACAGTGGTTTATCACCTAACTTTATAACTTAACCGTACTATAAAAATCATAACTGATATAATACATACTTTCATTTATCAAAGTCTAAAATAAGCAATATTCAAAACAACTGACCATTTATCAAAGTCTAAAATAAGGAATACTTTCATTTCATAACTGATATAATATATACTTTCATTTATCAAAGTCTAAGAGCCGTTGAAATGATAAACAAGGTTAACTAGTTCATGGTGATGTTTCTAAGCCACTTCTAGATCCATACTAGTTTATACTAGTCAATACTAGGTTAATACCTTGCTACACTATGTCTTCTAGGTCGTACTAGGATATTCTGCTTTGAAATTAAGTACTCTACTATCCACACTGAGAGCCTATAGCCGCCTTGGTCTGGCACCTTGCACTTCATCCTTATACTTGCTCACTGGACTACAACCCAGTTAAGGGTTGTATTGGCATACAACAAGTGCTTGTTGCTGCCTTGCCATTGCTCAAGCATGCATGTGTTTGATGCTGCTCAAGTGTGCACCAACACTCTCCCACTGCAGAAGATGACAGGAACCAATCCCCTCCTCACAGTGCCAACCCGACACCACTGCAACACATTGCCAGCTTGCCTAATGCACTAGGCCAAACTGAATTGAGTTCTGTTCCTGAAGCCTCATAGTTCAGTAGTGACACCCACACACAACTGGACTCTTCTATCCTTTCCCACATCAAGCACGGCTAGAAGACACTATGAACACCAACACAGATAACAGTAGCTATATATATATATATATATATATATATATATATATATATATATATATATATATATATATATCGAGATACACCTATATATATGCATACACTCTCTCATATGCAAATAGATAATACACCAATTTACATATACATATCATATGATACTCTAAGGCATAAATAGACACACACACACAACCACTAGTCCAATTCAGAAATATTTGGTGTGCAACACCAAGATACTCTAGGATACATCCTCCATACACCACACCACCATGATACCAATCCTCAATTCACATGGACACATCCAATAGATCAAATATTGTGTGTGTGTCAGTGTGTGTGTGTGTGTCGTGCCTGTGGCAGTGTCAGTGTCAGTGTGACTGTGTGTGTGTGTCTGCGTCTGTGTGTGTGTGTCGTGTGTGTCTGTCAGTGTCTGTGTGTCATGTTTGTGTGCGTGTGTCGTGTCTGTCAAGTGTGTCTTGTGTCAGTGTCACATGAGAGAGGGAGAGAGAGAGAGAGAGAGAGAGAGAGATTACCTAGAGCTCGAGGAGGAGGAGGGGGATGCCGGAGTACCCGCAGCCGTTGAGAGCCAGTCGCCGGAGATGGGGGGGCGGGAAAAATCGAAAAATTTTAAAATTTTTGACAGATGGGGGAAAAGAAAACTGAGCCCTAATTAACCAAAATTTAGCGACGTCAAATAAAAACGTCGCTAAAATAAAATTTAGCGACGTCAAAGAAGTCGCTAAATACGTTGCTAAATATTTTCGATAGATATGTCGCTAATTACGACGCTAAACGTCGCTAAATCAGATATTTTAGCCACGTTTAGTGACCTTAATTGAACTTATAGCGACTAATCTTTTAAAATCTTAATAAAAGTCGCTAAATGTCGCTAAATGTCGCCATTTAGTGACGTCTAGCGATGATTTTTACGGAGTCGCTAATTTAGCGACGTTTTCAATTGGAGTCGCTAAAATACGTTGCTAATCCCGCTTTTTCTAGTAGTGATACTAGGACTGTCAAAATTATGACAGTCCTAGTATCCTGGCAGTCTTACTTATTGACAGTCCTAAGTTATTAGTAGCAATGCACAATATACAGTCAAAATCTTCATAACTCCTTTTATTACACAACATACACACAACATACAACTTATAGTTCAATATACAGTTAAACATACATGGATCAACACAAAATACATTTCAATATACAGTATCAGTCGATTAGAATATCAAAGTAGTCGTCCGGCATGATTTTTGGATCCTCCATCTTCATCATCTTCTTATAGGCAGCCATTGCATCCTTGTAGGGTGTCGTCCATGCGATCGCTTCCTCAGGTGCGTGTTTATACCAAAGCGTAGAAGGTGGCGGAATAGGAGAATGAGCGATCAACCTTGGGATGATGAAGTATTGTCTGACAAGCCCTATGCAACATAGATTGGATACTCGGTGTTCGGCCGGGGGGCACACATTGGAAAGAAAGTATTGTTAATACCTTGTGAGATAATTATAATAGGTAACTTATACCTATTAGAGAATACGTAAGCAGCAGGCGGGACATCCATGTAATGGTCTGGTCCGATAACTGTTTCCGTACAAGGTATGCCTGCCAACAAATCTCCAACAATTTCTTCGCCAAGTATCTGGCTATAGAAGGCTAGTCGCGACTCCAACTCCTCGTACAGCTCTTCCCTAACATGTCTCCATCCTGCTTCAACTGAATAGCCTAGTTGTCTTGCTAGTACATGGTATCCACAATGGCCATCCTTTGGAACATCAACAATAGACCAAATAAAATTTCGTATCTCAGGTAGGAAATTATCAATGTATAGACTATAAGAATCAGAAAAGTTATCAAAACCCTCCGTCGTGACTGCATCTATCATTTTCTGTTTCTTCCCCCTTCGAATAGTTAGCTTACTCTTTTTCTGCGGAAATACCCCCCGATCCATTACGGACTTTGCCTCCAAACTGCGTTCGATATGTTCAAATAAGGATGGATCTCTTTTAGTTGACTCATCCTCCTTCTTTTTTGCTCTACTCTTTCTTGACTGTGGTCTTCCCTTAGGAGTTCGAACAACGGATGGCTCTTGCAATCGAGTTATTGCTGGGACTGCAATCTTTTGGATTTTAACCTCAATGGATATTCTCTCCGGTTCCGATGCGCCATACCACCTTGCATGCAGTAGTTTCACTTGGGGCAACGCAAAGAAATCATCTTGCACTTCCACCGTCGGCATTATCGATAGCTGTCGCCAACGTTGATCAACACCATCTATTGGAATAGGTATAGATTCACGACGATATTCGTTGATCTCATGTGCACACGGAAGTCCGAGTGAATGTCGATATGAACAACCGCAAACCTCGGGATCATAACCCACCGACTTCGACCTACTAATCTCCTCAAACAATAAGCCCAAGGCCTTGTAAGATACCACATGGGTTAAACCATCCAAGAGGTGTTCTTGCTTGTATTCATGCTTTACAATATTGAGGCTCATCTCAAATGATGCTACAATATCGTTTACCGTGGCAATAGTCATCAAATAAATCGATTGCCAAACAGAGACAAAATTACCGACCGATGACCGTAGATATCTTTTTAAACATGAGTGTGCTCCTTCGACCCGGTTCGTAGTGATCGTGCCATAATGCTTCACCATGTTGGTCCATGCTAAGACGAATTGCTCTTTATGTGGTTCTAGCCAAGTATCTTTGATATAAGATATTCATGTCGGGTTACTCGTCTCCCACTTTTGTTGGAACATGTACCATGCTGTGTCGTAGCTGTCTGTAGTACTTGCTCGCCATACAAGACTCCAATCACTGTAGAATTCTTCGAAGCGAAGCATATCGATTTTACCGTCCACATTTTCAAATTTTCTCTTGCATGAGCTTGGATATTTCTATTTATATACCAAGTGCATAGTAGTCTATGCGCATGAGGAAATACAATATCTATAGCATTTATCAACGCATATTCTCTGTCAGTAACAAAAATAGATGGCTCTTTGTAACCTGTGTAAAGGGATTGTAGTTTTCTCAATGTCCATGTGTAATCCTCTACTGTCTCACTCTTCATAAAATAAAAAGCGACTGTAAATATTTTTCCCGTAGACGTAAACCCGACAACGTAAAAAAGAGGCATCTTGAACTTGTTGGTCTTATATGTACAATAAAGGACCAACACGTCTGCGAAGGACCGAGCCAAGTGTGTGCAATCAGGATGAGCCCAAAACAACGAAAGGAGTTCATCAGTTTGTGGATGTCTTCTATGGTACTCCACGTAGTGATGCTCCCCAAGCAACTTCAATACTTGCTGCATCGCCATTCTTTCTTTCATACTATTGTGTAAACTCCCTCACCCAAAATAGGTATTTTGTGTATATTTTATATTATTATATTTATTATATATGTTGAATTTATTTAGAATATGCTCTTAGTTAATTAGAAAATAAATTTCTTGATATATTTACTTATATAAATATTCATTTAGAATTATTTAAGGTTATTTTAGATTTTTGGAGATTTTTCTAGAATTTTTGGTAATTAAAACTTAGAAAACATAAATTTCTAGGACTTCTATGATTTACTATACGACCATACTTGCATGTCGTTCCTACTAAATATTTATTTTAGTTTAAAATATTTAATTATATTTTTTGTAATTTATTTAGAATTTTAAGAAATTTATTTAGATTTTAAAATTATTTAGGATTTATTTGGATATATATAGTCTTAATATTAGATAGATACTAATTTAGTGTTAATAGATATTAATAAGATTTTATAAATTATTTGTATTATCTTTAATTATATTTAAGATTATAAATTATTGAGATAAATTCAAACTCTATTTTAAATTAATTCAAATCCTGAACCTACTAGGAAATCAACTTCATGCATATCCTATCCTTATTTAAATTCAACATAATCCTATCCAAATTAACCAATCCTATTCGTATTTAATTAAGTAGTGTCCACCATTATAAATACCTCATCCTTCATATTTTTCTTTCCCAAATTCCTCTCTTTTTCGTCCAAAAAATAGTCAAAATTCGTCATAAATTCAGCCTCATTTTCTACTAGTTATGACGAATTAAAAAGACAATATCTCCTAGCTCCGGACTCCAAACACGCTCCAGTTTTTTTTGTTAGAACGATAATGAGGTTAGCTTTCTGATAATATAAATTGTTTTTCTAAATTATTAGTATTCAATTCTGGAAAATTCGTAGAGCACAGCATGTCCGAAAATAGACGTGTTTCGATGTTTTCGCGATTCCGGGGGAACCAGGAATCAGAATCATGAACCGTTTAAAGTTTCGGAAAGCTAATGTCGAGATCATCGAAATATATTTTTCCCAGAATTTATTTCGAAGTATTTACATACTGTTAATTCTGTAGAACTTCTAGGTTCGAATTTAACCATCGGTGCGCAATACAAAATTTGTATATGCCATAATTCCCAAACGAATTTGAATTCAGACGAGCCATAAATTCTAGTATGTTTTTGATGCTGAAATCTACAGAAAATCATGCATGAAAGTCGAGTTTGTATCGGTTGACTTTTTGGTCAACAGATCGCCTCGATTTGCGTGCCATGAGTCTCGAGTTGATAAAATTCAGTTTCTTTGGACAAAATTTAGGAATTAACATAAAAATCAGAATAATAAGATTAAAATAGGATTTTAGAGTAATTATTCCAGAATTAAATAAATTAAAATAAATTAATGGTTATATTATTATATAGTTATATGAATATATATGTAAGTAAATGCTAATTGATAATTATGACTAAATATTCAGACTGTATGACCCTAGGACATTGTGGACTATCCCATACTTACCTTGACCATGTTGACCCTAAGAACTTGTGAATTTGTCTGCCATGCGTACACTAACGTACTGGCATAGACACCTGTCAGTTGACTGACTGATTTCGTACAGTACTTGAAGACGCGACACCCGCGTAATTCAATGCGTAATTGACCGTGTTAGATGACTAGTGTTACCCCTAGTATACCCCCTGATTCCAGTGTAAATGTGGTTGAGTATGTGCTAGTGTAATGACTAATGATTCTATTATATTATATTTATGTGTACATAGGATATTGGATTGTTCTGCGCGATTTCTGGAGCAGGTTATTGGTACATTGTAGTTTTCTTGTCAGGCAAGTATACCTTGCCATTGTACTGTTATTTTTATTCCATATGTTGCATGCATCTTTATTTTCTGTCTTTTTATATATTTTAACTGTTATATAAAAATGCGCGCGACGGTGTCGTCGCGGTATGTTTTTATTTACGTATTTGCATTGACCTTGTATATGAGACTACCCCATCATCATGTAGCATCTTTAGGTTCATTGGCCGTGACACAGTTGTTACACGAGTTGTGAGTCTCATGTAGATCACGGACTTGCGTGCAGGTTGGCCTCCTGTACGTGTGGGTCGTGCGTTAGGAATAACTGCTGTTAGAAACTTTGCATGCTAGAAGACTTAGCAGTTATTAGAGGTCTATGGACGTAGCCTATTGTAGTACGGTGGTCCCATCCTTGTCCTTGTTTGGTTACAGGATTGGGCTAGGGTACTAAGGATAGGCTGTGGACCAAATCGTGTCATGGATGTGACATGCTTAGAGTATGGGGTGGGGAGAACAACAAGTATCATATTTGGGCTCCTTTGCACTTTCCTTGTGTAACCCGTACACTCCGTCGGAGATACGCGGTCATGATGACCCCTATATATTATCATGGCGGGCCTCCGACGTTCGAAAGTCGTCGTGCCTTTGTAGGCCCCTGGATCTCCAAGAGAACCATGCCAATCCTATTTATGGCCAGATAGTCCACTTGTTAGAAAGTTGTTCTCAAACTACATTCACATAGATGGTTAGGCGACCCCAATGGATGTTTATTTTCAGTACTTTATTGGCATGTGTTTAAGTATCTTGTTATGTCCCTCTGTGGACCTGGTCCGCTGCCAGGTGTACCTGTTTCTTGAGTATTTGCAGGAGCGTAGATTTGGATGGTTATAGATGCTTCGTGGATGTCTTCTCTTCGAGCCGTGATTGATAGCTGGTACTTATATTGTTTGAGTGAGTTGTACTTATATTATATTTACTTTTCTCATTTGAGTTGGTAGTGGATTTGTTTCCATCCAACTATCATCCTTAGATACTTCTTATTGAGATCTAGTTTCATAGATACTGTTTATTTATCTCTATATGATTTTGGTGGATGAGATTTAGATTTTACCCTGTGACTTGTATTACAGTTATACCACTTGTGGATTTGATATTCATAATTACAGCGTACGTGTGGATTTGGTTTCCATATATTGGAGTTGCCATATCCATGCGGCTGGCATGCTTACGTGTCCTAGTCCTACGTATTTTGGGACTGGGGCGTGACATGTTTTTGTGGTGGCCCATGCAGGTCGAGAGCATATTGTCTCGGTTACGTTACTGTACCGAACAAACCTGCACATAGGACTAGAGTATAGGATCTCATCCACAATTGACTATGATTCACCTTCCTCCTCTATGATCTATTCGAACAATTGTATCCTGCTTGATTCCTGTACTTCCCTAATAAGTTCCTTGAGTATATATGGCCTTCTGCTAGAATATAGGAACCCTTGTTATTAGGATGATAATTAGAGTAGCACACCTATTAAGAATACAACGAGAATATAGACACACCACTAAGTTTAGAATATCTAGTGAACCCTAGAATTCCTTATCTTTAGAATTGATTTACCATTACCCCCTGATGTATTATGAAGACTTGAGAGTAGTATAGACACTACTAGAGTTAGTTAGAAGTTTTACCATAATGTTTGACCCTAGTATTGAGGAACCAATGGAGAACCAATATTGAACATTAGGACTGAACCTAACCCTCATAATTGGATAGTATTAGAGAACTATAAAACTTATGTCATTGTCTTGTTAGTAGTAGACAGCACCCTAGGAAGCCTAGAGGAATGTAATCAACCCTTTCCCTTGATCATACCCCGAACATGGCAACTAGCATGCCACCCCCTTAGAGAACCATGATGCTATCTAGAGCCCTCTATTTTTGATTTCATAACTTGTCCCCCTGCAACCTTAGCGTTCGCTAATTGTGTGACGACTAAATTATGATTCTTCTTTCTTCATCATTTGACTCGTGCCACATAACTCGTATGATTGAAGGCCAAGTAATCTTATTCTATGTTAGGACATGTAGTTTGCTAGGGTATAGCTTGGTAATTTGAACTTTGAATTTTGTGCGTGATAGTTGGAATTTGATAGTTTGCGTAGTTCCCTTAGGTTGTGACCTAATGATTACCCCTTAGCTTTAAATCACGAAATTTGTACCCATAGCTCGATACGAGTTAAATCCCTTTTCCCTTAACGGCTAGTAACTCTTCTATCCCTACGATTGACACATGTTCTATGAGCACTTGACCCTTACCTATATAATGCAATAGGAGACCCTAATAAGAGTTTCTGTTCTATGTACATGTGCAAGGTTATTTTTGTATGTATCCTTAAGGCAATACAATAGTAGTTAAATTATTTTAAGTTTGATAGTATACCTCACCACCTAGTATCACGTAGTCCCTGTGATCCATTGATGAAATGTAACTGAATGACATTAATTGTATGCTAGCAAAGACGACAGTGTTTATTCAGACGATAGAATTTAGAGGTCCATGTCCCTATTGGTCGACTAGCGACTTAGACAAGGAATTAGTATGACAACTGTAGAGATTGTGTAGTCTTTCATTATTATTGCTTATTTTGCTTTTGTTTTTGTGAATTTGAATTGTTATGAACCTTCTTTCATCATAATCTAGCATATTCATATTTGCTGTACTACCTTGACTTATGCTGCTATCATAGCCTACTTTTTGCAAGCTTATTCCTTATCGAGCTTGTTCATGACATATGTATTATTGGGCGCGCACACTAATACATTTCAGAATCAGTGTATTAAGGTCTAGCTAGCCTTAGTGCGCTTGGTTCGCCCTTCGCATAAATACTTTACGTGGATTGAGATATGTAGTGATTAGTAGACGAATATACTTACCTCTAGATACGACAAAGCATATCATATCAAGTACATAACTGCACCGATGTGAGCATGCGAATAGGAAATTACCAAATTAAGATTTCAATCCACAACTGTCTTGACAATTCCCATTTGAATTCTTTAAACGCTTTGATTCCCATACTTCCATTCTATTACCCCTCCTTGAACTCTTTTCCGTTGCTTTCCGTCTTTCCTTGTTTCGGAAAGACGAAATCTCGTGCTTGGATATAAGTGATACACGGATAGTACAAGATATACCCCATAGGCCAATCACATTATTTGGTGTCTATCTTTCATAATTGATTAAGGGCATATCACATATGATATAGTTGGTGTTAAAGTTTTGAGGATTGAATGACATGAGAAAATAAATTGAGGAATATTTTTCTTAAGTGTAAGAGCCTTATGTGATAGATGGGTAAATTCTAAGTTGGGTAGAAATTGCAGTATTAAACTTGAGGAGAATTCTTTTAGATTGTGATCAAGTAGGATTAGATTGAGAGATTAAGTCCTTTTAAATGTGGAGAATTTTAAAAGAGGGATTAAGATAATGAGGATTTAATAAATTTTAAAAATCTTGATATTGAGGACCCAATATTTATACTTTGAGCACATGATTTAAATTTTGAATATTGAAGGATGAATCATCGATTTAAATTTTGAGGATAAATATAAAATTTTAGACTTGAACAATTGGTTAATTAGATTTAAATTTTACAATTTGATGATTTAAATTAAAAGTTTAATTTTGATTGTTGCGTCACCTATTTGAAATATTGAGGATGTAAATTGAGTTTAAATATTTGAATAGTACAAAATTCTTAAGTTAAGAATAGGAATAAGATTTGATTAGAATTGTTTATTGTTCAAAGTCTAGAGGAGATTATGATAGTTGAAAATTATGATATAAATTTTGATGTGGGATGTCATATAGACTTGAGTCAGATTTGGATGTTGATTATTTAAAAATCGAGAAGAGATTACGACAGGTTGAATTTTGATTTAAACAGTGGTTATATTAATTTTGAAGTGATCGCGATAGATTCGAATAGATTTGTTATTTAAATTTTTGGAAGAGATTATGATTGACATACCTTATGTACGAATGTGAAGGATTTAACAAATTATGTCTTATTTTAATTTCGAGGACGAAATTATTTTAAGTTGGGTAGATTGTAAACTCCCTCACCCAAAATAGGTATTTTGTGTATATTTTATATTATTATATTTATTATATATGTTGAATTTATTTAGAATATGCTCTTAGTTAATTAGAAAATAAATTTCTTGATATATTTACTTATATAAATATTCATTTAGAATTATTTTAGGTTATTTTAGATTTTTGGAGATTTTTCTAGAATTTTTGGTAATTAAAACTTAGAAAACATAAATTTCTAGGACTTCTATGATTTACTATACGACCATACTTGCATGTCGTTCCTACTAAATATTTATTTTAGTTTAAAATATTTAATTATATTTTTTGTAATTTATTTAGAATTTTAAGAAATTTATTTAGATTTTAAAATTATTTAGGATTTATTTGGATATATATAGTCTTAATTTTAGATAGATACTAATTTAGTGTTAATAGATATTAATAAGATTTTATAAATTATTTGTATTATCTTTAATTATATTTAAGATTATAAATTATTGAGATAAATTCAAACTCTATTTTAAATTAATTCAAATCCTGAACCTACTAGGAAATCAACTTCATGCATATCCTATCCTTATTTAAATTCATCATAATCCTATCCAAATTAACCAATCCTATTCGTATTTAATTAAGTAGTGTCCACCATTATAAATACCTCATCCTTCATATTTTTCTTTTCCAAATTTCTCTCTTTTTCGTCCAAAAAATAGTCAAAATTCGTCATAAATTCAGCCTCATTTTCTACTAGTTATGACAAATTAAAAAGACAATATCTCCTAGCTCCGGACTCCAAACATGCTCCAGTTTTTTTTTGTTAGAACGATAATGAGGTTAGCTTTCTGATAATATAAATTATTTTTCTAAATTATTAGTATTCAATTCTGGAAAATTCGTAGAGCACAGCATGTCCGAAAATAGACGTGTTTCGATGTTTTCGCGATTCCGGGGGAACCAGGAATCAGAATCATGAACCGTTTAAAGTTTCGGAAAGCTAATGTCGAGATCATCGAAATATATTTTTCCCAGAATTTATTTCGAAGTATTTACATACTGTTAATTCTGTAGAACTTCTAGGTTAGAATTTAACCATCGGTGCACAATACAAAATTTGTATGTGCCATAATTCCCAAACGAATTTGAATTCAGACGAGCCGTAAATTCCAGTATGTTTTTGATGCTGAAATCTACAGAAAATCATGCATGAAAGTCGAGTTTGTATCGGTTGACTTTTTGGTCAACAGATCGCCTCGGTTTGCGTGCCATGAGTCTCGAGTTGATAAAATTCAGTTTCTTTGGACAAAATTTAGGAATTAACATAAAAATCAGAATAATAAGATTAAAATAGAATTTTAGAGTAATTATTCCAGAATTAAATAAATTAAAATAAATTAATGGTTATATTATTATATAGTTATATGAATATATATGTAAGTAAATGCTAATTGATAATTATGACTAAATATTCAGACTGTATGACCCTAGGACATCGTGGACTATCCCATAGTTACCTTGACCATGTTGACCCTAAGAACTTGTGAATTTGTCTGCCATACGTACACTAACGTACTGGCATAGACACCTGTCAGTTGACTGACTGATTTCGTACAGTACTTGAAGACGCGACACCCGCGTAATTCAATGCGTAATTGACCGTGTTAGATGACTAGTGTTACCCCTAGTATACCCCCTGATTCCAGTGTAAATGTGGTTGAGTATGTGCTAGTGTAATGACTAATGATTCTATTATATTATATTTATGTGTACATAGGATATTGGATTGTTCTGCGCGATTTCTGGAGCAGGTTATTGGTACATTGCAGTTTCCTTGTCAGGCAAGTATACCTTGCCATTGTACTGTTATTTTTATTCCATATGTTGCATGCATCTTTATTTTCTGTCTTTTTATATATTTTAACTGTTATATAAAAATGCGCGCGACGGTGTCGTCGCGATATGTTTTTATTTACGTATTTGCATTGACCTTGTTTATGAGACTACCCCATCATCATGTAGCATCTTTAGGTTCATTGGCCGTGACACAGTTGTTACACGAGTTGTGAGTCTCATGTAGATCACGGACTTGCGTGCAGGTTGGCCTCCTGTACGTGTGGGCCGTGCGTTAGGAATAACTGCTGTTAGAAACTTTGCATGCTAGAAGACTTAGCAGTTATTAGAGGTCTATGGACGTAGCCTATTGTAGTACGGTGGTCCCATCCTTGTCCTTGTTTGGTTGCAGGATTGGGCTAGGGTACTAAGGATAGGCTATGGACCAAATCGTGTCATGGATGTGACATGCTTAGAGCATGGGGTGGGGAGAACAACAAGTATCACATTTGGGCTCCTTTGCACTTTCCTTGTGTAACCCGTACACTCCGCAGGAGATACGCGGTCATGATGACCCCTATATATTATCATGGCGGGCCTCCGACGTTCAAAAATCGTCGTGCCTTTGTAGGCCCCTGGATCTCCAAGAGAACCATGCCAATCCTATTTATGGCCAGATAGCCCACTTGTTAGAAAGTTGTTCTCAAACTACATTCACATAGATGGTTAGGCGACCCCAATGGATGTTTATTTTCAGTACTTTATTGGCATGTGTTTAAGTATCTTGTTATGTCCCTCTGTGGACCTGGTCCGCTGCCAGGTGTACCTGTTTCTTGAGTATTTGCAGGAGCGTAGATTTGGATGGTTATAGATGCTTCGTGGATGTCTTCTCTTCGAGCCGTGATTGATAGCTGGTACTTATATTGTTTGAGTGAGTTGTACTTATATTATATTTACTTTTCTCATTTGAGTTGGTAGTGGATTTGTTTCCATCCAACTATCATCCTTAGATACTTCTTATTGAGATCTAGTTTCATAGATACTGTTTATTTATCTCTATATGATTTTGGTGGATGAGATTTAGATTTTACCCTGTGACTTGTATTACAGTTATACCACTTGTGGATTTGATATTCATAATTACAGCGTACGTGTGGATTTGGTTTCCATATGTTGGAGTTGCCATATCCATGCGGCTGGCATGCTTACGTGTCCTAGTCCTACGTATTTTGGGACTGGGGCGTGACATGTTTTTGTGGTGGCCCATGCAGGTCGAGAGCATATTGTCTCGGTTACGTTACTGTACCGAACAAACCTGCACATAGGACTAGAGTATAGGATCTCATCCACAATTGACTATGATTCACCTTCCTCCTCTATGATCTATTCGAACAATTGTATCCTGCTTGATTCCTGTACTTCCCTAATAAGTTCCTTGAGTATATATGGCCTTCTGCTAGAATATAGGAACCCTTGTTATTAGGATGATAATTAGAGTAGCACACCTATTAAGAATACAACGAGAATATAGACACACCACTAAGTTTAGAATATCTAGTGAACCCTAGAATTCCTTATCTTTAGAATTGATTTACCATTACCCCCTGATGTATTATGAAGACTTGAGAGTAGTATAGACACTACTAGAGTTAGTTAGAAGTTTTACCATAATGTTTGACCCTAGTATTGAGGAACCAATGGAGAACCAATATTGAACATTAGGACTGAACCTAACCCTCATAATTGGATAGTATTAGAGAACTATAAAACTTATGTCATTGTCTTGTTACTAGTAGACAGCACCCTAGGAAGCCTAGAGGAATGTAATCAACCCTTTCCCTTGATCATACCCCGAACATGGCAACTAGCATGCCACCCCCTTAGAGAACCATGATGCTATCTAGAGCCCTCTATTTTTGATTTCATAACTTGTCCCTCTGCAACCTTAGCGTTCGCTAATTGTGTGACGACTAAATTATGATTCTTCTTTCTTCATCATTTGACTCGTGCCACATAACTCGTATGATTAAAGGCCAAGTAATTTTATTCTATGTTAGGACATGTAGTTTGCTAGGGTATAGCTTGGTAATTTGAACTTTGAATTTTGTGCGTGATAGTTGGGATTTGATAGTTTGCGTAGTTCCCTTAGGTTGTGACCTAATGATTACCCTTTAGCTTTAAATCACGAAATTTGTACCCATAGCTCGATACGAGTTAAATCCCTTTCCCCTTAACGGCTAGTAACTCTTCTATCCCTACGATTGACACATGTTCTATGAGCACTTGACCCTTACCTATATAATGCAATAGGAGACCCTAATAAGAGTTTCAGTTCTATGTACATGTGCAAGGTTATTTTTGTATGTATCCTTAAGGCAATACAATAGTAGTTAAATTATTTTAAGTTGTATAGTATACCTCACCACCTAGTATCACGTAGTCCCTGTGATCCATTGATGAAATGTAACTGAATGACATTAATTGTATGCTAGCAAAGACGACAGTGTTTATTCAGACGATAGAATTTAGAGGTCCATGTCCCTATTGGTCGACTAGCGACTTAGACAAGGAATTAGTATGACAACTGTAGAGATTGTGTAGTCTTTCATTATTATTGCTTATTTTGCTTTTGTTTTTGTGAATTTGAATTGTTATGAACCTTCTTTCATCATAATCTAGCGTATTCATATTTGCTGTACTACCTTGACTTATGCTGCTATCATAGCCTAGTTTTTGCAAGCTTATTCCTTATCGAGCTTGTTCATGACATATGTATTATTGGGCGCGCACACTAATACATTTCAGAATCAGTGTATTAAGGTCTAGCTAGCCTTAGTGCGCTTGGTTCGCCCTTCGCATAAATACTTTACGTGGATTGAGATATGTAGTGATTAGTAGACGAATATACTTACCTCTAGATACGACAAAGCATATCATATCAAGTACATAACTGCACCGATGTGAGCATGCGAATAGGAAATTACCAAATTAAGATTTCAATCCACAACTGTCTTGACAATTCCCATTTGAATTCTTTAAACGCTTTGATTTCCATACTTCCATTCTATTACCCCTCCTTGAACTCTTTTCCGTTGCTTTCCGTCTTTCCTTGTTTCGGAAAGACGAAATCTCGTGCTTGGATATAAGTGATACACGGATAGTACAAGATATACCCCATAGGCCAATCACATTATTTGGTGTCTATCTTTCATAATTGATTAAGGGCATATCACATATGATATAGTTGGTGTTAAAGTTTTGAGGATTGAATGACATGAGAAAATAAATTGAGGAATATTTTTCTTAAGTGTAAGAGCCTTATGTGATAGATGGGTAAATTCTAAGTTGGGTAGAAATTGCAGTATTAAACTTGAGGAGAATTCTTTTAGATTGTGATCAAGTAGGATTAGATTGAGAGATTAAGTCCTTTTAAATGTGGAAAATTTTAAAAGAGGGATTAAGATAATGAGGATTTAATAAATTTTAAAAATCTTGATATTGTGGACCCAATATTTATACTTTGAGCACATGATTTAAATTTTGAATATTGAAGGATGAATCATCGATTTAAATTTTGAGGATAAATATAAAATTTTAGACTTGAACAATTGGTTAATTAGATTTAAATTTTACAATTTGATGATTTAAATTAAAAGTTTAATTTTGATTGTTGGGTCACCTATTTGAAATATTGAGGATGTAAATTGAGTTTAAATATTTGAATAGTACAAAATTCTTAAGTTAAGAATAGGAATAAGATTTGATTAGAATTGTTTATTGTTCAAAGTCTAGAGGAGATTATGATAGTTGGAAATTATGATATAAATTTTGATGTGGGATGTCATATAGACTTGAGTCAGATTTGGATGTTGATTATTTAAAAATCGAGAAGAGATTACGACAGGTTGAATTTTGATTTAAACAGTGGTTATATTAATTTTGAAGTGATCGCGATAGATTCGAATAGATTTGTTATTTAAATTTTTGGAAGAGATTGTGATTGACATACCTTATGTACGAATGTGAAGGATTTAACAAATTATGTCTTATTTTAATTTCGAGGACGAAATTATTTTAAGTTGGGTAGATTATAAACTCCCTCACCCAAAATAGGTATTTTGTGTATATTTTATATTATTATATTTATTATATATGTTGAATTTATTTAGAATATGCTCTTAGTTAATTAGAAAATAAATTTCTTGATATATTTACTTATATAAATATTCATTTAGAATTATTTTAGGTTATTTTAGATTTTTGGAGATTTTTCTAGAATTTTTGGTAATTAAAACTTAGAAAACATAAATTTCTAGGACTTCTATGATTTACTATACGACCATACTTGCATGTCGTTCCTACTAAATATTTATTTTAGTTTAAAATATTTAATTATATTTTTTGTAATTTATTTAGAATTTTAAGAATTTTATTTAGATTTTAAAATTATTTAGGATTTATTTGGATATATAGTCTTAATATTAGATAGATACTAATTTAGTGTTAATAGATATTAATAAGATTTTATAAATTATTTGTATTATCTTTAATTATATTTAAGATTATAAATTATTGAGATAAATTCAAACTCTATTTTAAATTAATTCAAATCCTGAACCTACTAGGAAATCAACTTCATGCATATCCTATCCTTATTTAAATTCATCATAATCCTATCCAAATTAACCAATCCTATTCGTATTTAATTAAGTAGTGTCCACCATTATAAATACCTCATCCTTCATATTTTTCTTTTCCAAATTCCTCTCTTTTTCGTCCAAAAAATAGTCAAAATTCGTCATAAATTCAGCGTCATTTTCTACTAGTTATGACAAATTAAAAAGACAATATCTCCTAGCTCCGGACTCCAAACATGCTCCAGTTTTTTTTGTTAGAACGATAATGAGGTTAGCTTTCTGATAATATAAATTATTTTTCTAAATTATTAGTATTCAATTCTGGAAAATTCGTAGAGCACAGCATGTCCGAAAATAGACGTGTTTCGATGTTTTCGCGATTCCGGGGGAAGCAGGAATCAGAATCATGAACCGTTTAAAGTTTCGGAAAGCTAATGTCGAGATCATCGAAATATATTTTTTCCAGAATTTATTTCGAAGTATTTACATACTGTTAATTTTGTAGAACTTCTAGGTTAGAATTTAACCATCGGTGCACAATACAAAATTTGTATGTGCCATAATTCCCAAACGAATTTGAATTCAGACGAGCCGTAAATTCCAGTATGTTTTTGATGCTGAAATCTACAGGAAATCATGCATGAAAGTCGAGTTTGTATCGGTTGACTTTTTGGTTAACAGATCGCCTCGATTTGCGTGCCATGAGTCTCGAGTTGATAAAATTCAGTTTCTTTGGACAAAATTTAGGAATTAACATAAAAATCAGAATAATAAAATTAAAATAGGATTTTAGAGTAATTATTCCAGAATTAAATAAATTAAAATAAATTAATGGTTATATTATTATATAGTTATATGAATATATATGTAAGTAAATGCTAATTGATAATTATGACTAAATATTCAGACTGTATGACCCTAGGACATCGTGAACTATCCCATAGTTACCTTGACCATGTTGACCCTAAGAACTTGTGAATTTGTCTGCCATGCGTACACTAACGTACTGGCATAGACACCTGTCAGTTGACTGACTGATTTCGTACAGTACTTGAAGACGCGACACCCGCGTAATTCAATGCGTAATTGACCGTGTTAGATGACTAGTGTTACCCCTAGTATACCCCCTGATTCCAGTGTAAATGTGGTTGAGTATGTGCTAGTGTAATGACTAATGATTCTATTATATTATATTTATGTGTACATAGGATATTGGATTGTTCTGCGCGATTTCTGGAGCAGGTTATTGGTACATTGCAGTTTCCTTGTCAGGCAAGTATACCTTGCCATTGTACTGTTATTTTTATTCCATATGTTGCATGCATCTTTATTTTCTGTCTTTTCATATATTTTAACTGTTATATAAAAATTTACGCGACGGTGTCGTCGCGGTATATTTTTATTTACGTATTTGCATTGACCTTGTTTATGAGACTACCCCATCATCATGTAGCATCTTTAGGTTCATTGGCCATGACACAGTTGTTACACGAGTTGTGAGTCTCATGTAGATCACGGACTTGCGTGCAAGTTGGCCTCCTGTACGTGTGGGCCGTGCGTTAGGAATAACTGCTGTTAGAAACTTTGCATGCTAGAAGACTTAGCAGTTATTAGAGGTCTATGGACGTAGCCTATTGTAGTACGGTGGTCCCATTCTTGTCCTTGTTTGGTTGCAGGATTGGGCTAGGGTACTAAGGATAGGCTATGGACCAAATCGTGTCATGGATGTGACATGCTTAGAGCATGGGGTGGGAAGAACAACAAGTATCACATTTGGGCTCCTTTGCACTTTCCTTGTGTAACCCGTACGCTCCGCCGGAGATACGCGGTCATGATGACCCCTATATATTATCATGGCGGGCCTCCGACGTTCGAAAGTCGTCGTGCCTTTGTAGGCCCCTGGATCTCCAAGAGAACCATGCCAATCCTATTTATGGCCAGATAGCCCACTTGTTAGAAAGTTGTTCTCAAACTGCATTCACATAGATGGTTAGGCGACCCCAATGGATGTTTATTTTCAGTACTTTATTGGCATGTGTTTAAGTATCTTGTTATGTCCCTCTGAGGACCTGGTCCGCTGCCAGGTGTACCTGTTTCTTGAGTATTTGCAGGAGCGTAGATTTGGATAGTTATAGATGCTTCGTGGATGTCTTCTCTTCGAGCCGTGATTGATAGCTGGTACTTATATTGTTTGAGTGAGTTGTACTTATATTGTATTTACTTTTCTCATTTGAGTTGGTAGTGGATTTGTTTCCATCCAACTATCATCCTTAGATACTTCTTATTGAGATCTAGTTTCATAGATACTGTTTATTTATCTCTATATGATTTTGGTGGATGAGATTTAGATTTTACCCTGTGACTTGTATATTACAGTTATACCACTTGTGGATTTGATATTCATAATTACAGCGTACGTGTGGATTTGGTTTCCATATATTGGAGTTGCCATATCCATGCGGCTGGCATGCTTACGTGTCCTAGTCCTACGTATTTTGGGACTGGGGCGTGACATATTGCATTTCGCTCTGGCCAAACTATTATAGATCTTCCTCATGGTAGACTTGTTCCCATCTTGTTTTTGTCGTACGGCAGAATAAATTTGTTTCGGTGCAACTCCTGAAAGGAATAATTCTTCAACCAACTTTCTCTCATTCTCCTTCAACCGTGCCACGTAGGTATGACCCGTAAGTGTCCCTGGAATAGGATGATTGTGTCTTCCATTCTTAACTTCGATTATCCACTTCACATCTTCAACTTTTACAATCAACACCTTCAATGGACAACCACATTTTCTCGTCCCAACGTTTTTCTTAGGGATTTCTTTTTCAACAACACCCTTTTTTTTATGATGCTCCCTAAACACACCTCTTCTTTCGCATCCCAGCTCAAGATATTTTCGGCCCAGCCGAGATCTTATGGATCTTGCAATAACAATAACTACGTTATGTCGTCTCCCAACTTCTCTGCACCACTCTAATGCTTCTTCATGGGTTGCAAATTGAATATTCGTTGAGAAAATATCATCCACATCAACACCAATAGCAGGATGTACCACAATATCTGAACAAGGTTGGTCCTATAACCAATATAAAATAATATAAAAATTAATAACTTCATATAATTATCCAGGACTGTCACTATTTTTACAGTCCTATTTTTAAATAGGACTGTCAAAATTATGACAATCCTAGTTTTATATAGGACTGTTGAATTTATGACAGTCCTCTATTAATTTAGGACTGTAGAATATTTGACAGTCCTATATTTATATAGTACTGTCTAATTTTTATAGTCCTTACTCGTGACTGTCAAATTAGGGTTGTCGTTTTACGTACCGTACGTGCTTCGGAACAACCAACATGTTCTTCGGAACGTCCAGAGTGCATATTTAATGAATTGGACGATCCGACTTTGTCATCGAACATATTTTCATGCATTGTTCCTACAATAGTCAAAATAAACTAAATCTTTTTCGGATAATCGCAAAACTTATTCATCGTAGGTTGTCGAAGACATACCGGAAGAATATTCCTTGGAGTATCACCAAAGTAAAATCCTCTTCCAACAACAACTAGCAATTTCCAATTGTAGGTTGAGGCTTGGTGGAATGAGGGTTTCTTCAAGTCTAGGTGAAATGCCAAAAATAGAATTTTTTTTTTCACTTTTATACCTTGGTGTGGGCTAGCCCCAAGTAACTACGAGAGTGGCAAACTTGTAATTTTGGGAAAATTTACATTGGGCTAGCCCCAAGTAAAAAGTGTAGTGCCCTTATAATTATCCTTGTTTTGGGAGTTGGTATGGGTTTGGAATTTGCCTTGGAAATTGGGTATATATAAGATTAAATATTTTTATTAGTCAAAATATTATGACTCCAGTTCGTTTTCTAAACTACTTTTAAACTCCAAAAATGTTAACATGACTATCTTTTACAAAATTTTCAATGTGAATCATTTTCAAAAAGTTTGAAAGTATTTTAAAAATCTGAATTTTTTTGGGGAATTTGGTAAACAGGGGTTATAGGTTTTAAGATTTGTTATATTTAGAAATCAGAGTTATGAGGGATGCGATAAATAAGTTATATCCATTTCTTTTCAATCCATGAGGTATTATATTTTTTTTTTCGTGTATGTATCTATTTTTAAATTTTGAGAACAAAATTTTTCTAAGGAGGATAGATTTCTAATACACTGTAATTTAAAAATTGATAATTAGATTTTATTTTGCCAAACTAAATTAATTGCTAGTTAACTATTCTAATTAGAATTTGGTGGTTTAGTGGAAATTGCATTTTAAGTTATGACTAGTAGAGAAGCTTCTAGAGCTTTCCCTTTCTTAACAAACGTATTCCCTTGTTCATTTTAATTAGAGAGAGAGAGAGAGAGAGATGGCAGTTCCAAATTTTCTTTCCATTCCTCCTCCTTCACTAAATCCTAATTTTTTTTTCTATATCCCAAATCCAACCCATTCTTCTTCAATCTTCTTCCAATTTCGGAGCTAGAGCATGAATGCTCAAGAGGAGCTTGGAAAGGGCACAAAGCAAGGAGGATTGTGTCCAATCTTCTTCCTCATATCCCCAAAATTCGTGGATCTATATTGGAGATCAACCTCCAATAGGTAATCTATGATTTTCCCTAATTTAATAGTGTAAATTCTAATTGGAACATGTAGAGATCACTAAATAGAAGTTATAATCCTCTAAGGGATGGATTAGGTTGTAGATGACCAAATTCTAACAGATCTCGGTTCTAGAATTATGAATTTGTATTGGTTATGGAATTGTGTCTACCAAGTGTTTGTGTTATGTCCCCAAAAGATTTTTGTGTCCAATTATGAGTTGTTCTTGTGTCAATCTATCCTATATATGATACTAATTATATTTATCATGATACTTTAGGATACGTGTTGAGTTATGTGTTAAGTTGAGTTTAGTCCCACATCAGGTAGACTAATAGGGAATGGGGTTAGCCTCTCATATATAATGTACTCCCCTCTCCTCTTAATGAATCAATCTATCATTCCTATTCTACATAGTATCAGAGTCATAACCCATCCACCTCTCTCTTTCTCCCCACACAAAAAAAAACTCTACCCCAAACCCTAGCCGCCAACCCCAACCCCCCTTCAGTCCCCCCAACCTCCTGCCCCCTCCCGCTTTCCTGGCACCCAAGGTTCCTAGCGCCCCCCTTGCCTCCCTCCGCCAGTCCCCCTCCCCCGCCTCCCTACCGCCCCCTCCTGTCCGCTATTCCACCCCTGCTCCAGCATGCCGCGAGCCTCCCCGGCCCCCAACCCCCCCTCTGTTGTCCCGACCCCACTATGCAACTCAAAGACCCTAAATTCTAACCCTCAGTCGTCGTCCTTCCTTCCTGTCTGAACCCTAATTTCCAAAAAAAAGGTAATCGAAGCCAGAGGGTAGACAATAATTTGTTTGCACAACCAATGTTCCTAGATTACCACTTCATGAGCGTATATCGAAGCCAGGGGGTAGACAATAATTTGTTTGCACAACCTCTGTTCCTAGATTACGGCTACAGGAGTTAACAAAGAGTAGACAACTTACATGTTTACGTAGATCTTTGTTTTCGTCCTACCCCGATATCCACATCAGGATCGACACAGAGAATGACCTTGGTTACCTCTGTGACCTGGTTTGTGTGATCCTAATACGATCTCTACTTTCCACGCACGTGCTGGTTCTGGATACGTTGATAGCGCATCGGTAAAGTTGATGTGATTATTGGGGTTGGAAAGATCCAGTGATAGTCGAATCAAGTGCAGGATAACTAACATTGATGCAACTAGCAGTGCTACTACTACCGATGTCAAAAATGCATTGGCGGGACCAATGGGCACTGGCACGGCAATTTCTTTGATTCGACTCATCGATCGGCGGTTGGACGGACCAGATGGCTACTCAATATGGCGGAAGAAGGTTGAGAAAATACTTTGGAGAATACGGTTGTCCAAGCATCTGACTGACAATCCTCCGGAGACGACTGATCCCATATTTGAGCAGTGAGAGACAGATGATAGTCGACTATTTACACAGTTGATGAACTCAATGGAACTATCGGTGGAGGACATGGTTCAGAACACGGACACGGTAAAAGACTTATGAGAGGTCCTATCGACGACGTTTGATGTAAAATGCGACTTGTCTCTTATCTACAACTCGGTCGTCGGCGTCTACCAGGCGAAACAGGGCGACAAGTCTCCTAAGGATAACATCCAGGCCTTTAAGGCTATGGTCGATGAAGTTGACCGTGTATTACCTCTGACGATGGATATCAATGAAGCAAGGGCTCAACGGGAGCAACTTCATGTCATGACATATCTTGCCTCTCTCCGTCCTGATGCAGACTCGGCTCGCTCTCAGATTATTGCTGGAGCTGAGGTTCCATCTATAATGTAAGCTCATTTTTGTGTCCTATGGGTAGCAAAGGTCATCGAGACCTCTCTAAGTGATGCTCCCGCTGATCGATCTGCTCTGGGAGCCGCTAGTACTGGATTTCGTGGTGGTTGTGGTGGACGATGTGGTGGCCGAAATATTGGCTGTGGTAGTGGACGAGGCATTGGCGGTCGTGATGGAGGTCGACTGCACACCTGCTTCAACTGTTGTCTACAGGATCATTTCCAGTGGCAGTATACTAAAACTCCTGCCGTCAATGTCACCTCAGATATTCCAGATCTTGGCGGTCGATCCGTACAAATGACTGATGAAGCATATGCAGACTTTGTTGAGTTTCAAGCTCAACGTCGAGGTAAAGCTTCTACTTCTGGGTCCACCGCAGGGTACTCAGCGGCATGTATGGTATAGTTGAAGCAGTAGGTCCTTAATTCTGGTGCGTCTGCTCACTTGATAGGCGACGCATGTATGATACGAAATTATATACCGGTTGGTCGTATGTCTAATATTATATGTGCCAATGGTAGTTCTCTGACAGTCCGTGGAAAAGGATTTGCCCGTCTTTCTTCGGGAATGTCACTACATTCTGTATTACATACACCTGAAAACCCATTCAGCTTACTCTCAATTAGTCGAATTACTTGTGATATGCATTGCTCGGTAACATTCTTTCCTGATGGTTGTGTTTTTTTGGGACCTAAAGCCTGAAAAGACTATCGGTAAGAGGCATGTGGCTGGAGGCTTATACCTATTTGACGAACCTTTCTCTGTTGTCTGTGCTGGTATAAAACTTGATTCTTTTGAGTTACACTACCGGTTAGGACATCCTTCTGTCCAAGCACTCCAGAAAATATATCCATCTTTATATGCTTCATATTCTTTTCATTGTGAGTCCTGTAGTTTGGTTAAGCATCACCGGGTTTTCTATTCGGTCAGTCAAAATAAATTTGCTTCCGCTCCTTTCGAGTTGGTGCATTCCGATATATGAGGACCTTGTCCGGTTGAATCTATATTAGGATTCAAGTAATTTATTACCTTTGTTGATGACTACCCACGTGTCACTTTTGTTTATCTCATAAAAAATTGCTCTGAATTATTTAACATTTGGTACAATTTTTATGTGAAAATCAAAACATAATTTGATATTCCGATTAAGTGCGTTCGCAGTGACAATGGTAGTGAGTATATGTCTCATGAGTTTGTTTCACATCTGTCTCGAAATGGCATCATACACCAAACTTTATGTCCTTACACACCACAACAGAGTGGTGTGGCTGAACGTAAGAATCGTTAACTCTTAGAAATAACGCGTGCTCTTATGTTCCAAGCACATACTCCAAAAAGATTTTGGTCGGATGCCGTTCTCACGGCTTGCTATCTAATTAATCGCATGCCATCGTTAGTTCTCAATGGCGATACTCTCTTCTCTTGGTTATATCTCAAACGAGAGTCGTTTCCTTTATCTTTCCGAATATTTGGTTGCTTGTGTTATGTTAGGGATATCCGACCAACTCTTTCTAAACTAGATCCAAATGTTATCCAATATATTTTTCTTGGGTATCCTAAGGATCAGAAAGGGTATCGGTATTTTTTTCGGTCTTGAAGCGGTATTTTTTCTCTCGGGATGTTACCTTTGTTGAAACTGAGTTTCCTCCACTTCCACAAACTACTGATCCGGCTCAATAAGTTTACCCTGAAGATTCTTTTGTATTTTCTATTCAAACACAACAGCCCCTCGTAAGAGTGCCCTCCCCTACCGAGCCAATCTCCCGATCCGATGGTCCGTACAAACCGGCTCCGTCGGTACCAGCATCGCCGGAACGAGTTTCGCCGATAGTGTTTGTGGACACAGCGCCTTCATCCTCCTCTAGCTCCACTGATTTGCTTTCGCCTGATCCGCCAGCTCGATCTCGTTGTACATATCGTGATCATCCATTGTACATTCACACTTATAAAGGGCTTACGAGCCATACACAATCATTGGTGGCGACTATTGATAGGATTCAGGTTCCCAATTCTGCAGAGGAGGGTCTTAAACATCCCGGCTGGCGTACTGTTATGGAAGAGAAAATAAAAGCACTTCGGGAGAACCATACATGGAAGTTGGTTGATTTACCTCATGGTAAGAAGGCAGTGGGTTCCAAATGGGTGTTCAATATTAAGGTAAAACCGGATAGCACTCTTGATCGACTGAAGGCTTGTCTGGTGGCAAAAGATTATTTTTAGACCTATGGTGAGGATTATTTTGAGACATTATTCTAGTTGCTCGAATGACCTCGGTGTGCGTCCTCTTGGCCTTAGTTGTTCACTATGACTGGCCGTTGCTACAGCTGGATATCAAGATGCATTTCTTCATGGAGATCTTGACGAAGAAGTATATGTGGTACAACCTTCCATGTTTGTTGCAAGGGAGGGTAAAGTGTGTTAATTGCGAAAGGCCCTTTATGGTCTCAAATAATCTTCTCGTGCATGGTTTGGTCGTTTCACAAATGTGGTTACTCAGTTTGGCATGTGCCAATCAAAGAAGGATCATTCAGTATTTTATTGTCAGACATTAGTTGTAAGGATACTACTCGGTGTCTGTGGACGATATTGTGATCACAGGAGACGACAGTCAGGGCATTGCAGAACTAAAGAAGTTTCTAGGAGAACAATTTCAAACCAAGGATTTTTGATCGTTGAGCTATTTTTTGGGCGTAGAAGTCACACGGGGTAAGCAAAACATTGTAATATCTCAGAGAAAATATGTGTTTGACATCCTAAATGATGCAGGAATGATGCAAGCTAAGGGAGCAACCTCGTCCATGGACACAGGGATAAAGTTACTTCTCGACGAGGGGACACTGATGACCGATCCGGATCTATATCGTCAAGTAGTTGGAAAACTCAACTACTTGGCCATTATGACTCGTCCAGACATTTTCTTTACCGTCAGTGTTGCAAGTAGATTCATGTCTTCACTACGAGTTCCACATTGGGAGGCAGTTCTCAGAATTCTGCTCTATCTAGTTCAGAATCCAGGAAAAAGAATTCGGATGGAGAATAAGGGGCATACTTATGTTGAGTGCTTTACTGATGCTGATTGGGGTGCCAGTCTTACTGATAGACGGTCTATATCTGGCTACTCGATATTCATTGGCGAAAACTTGGTATCATAGAAGAGGAAGGAGCAAAGTGTGATCGCACGATCAAGCTCGGAAGCGGAATATCGGTTAATTGCTCATGGCACAGCAGAGGTGCTATATCTGCAACATCTTTTATAGGAACTGGGAGAAGAAGCATGATATAAAGCAGCAGATATGTGGTGTGATAACCAATCTGCTATTCATATTGCTACTAACCATGTATTTCATGAAAGGACAAAGCACATTGAAATCGACATTCACTTTGTCCATGATGAGGTATAAAAAAGGGATGATAAAGTTTCACCATGTGAGGACCGGCGATCAGATAGCTGATATATTTACAAAATCTTTTCTAGGTCATCAGGTTTAATTTCTCTGTAACAAGATGGATATAATTGACATCTATGCTCCAGCTTGAGGAAGGGTTTCGAGTTATGTGTTAAGTTGAGTTTAGTCCCACATCGGGTAGAGTAATTGGGAGAGGGATTAGCCTCTCCTATATAATGTACTCCTCTCTCTCCTCTTAATGAATCAAGCTATCATTCCTATTCTACTATACGCATGGGTTAATTTAGATATTCATATATAACTTGGGGTATTAGAAGTGTTAAGGTATGTATAGGTATGAAAGTGTGTGTGTGTGCACTGAGTTTTGGGGCTGTGCACCATGTATCGGTGACACAGTTACATAGGTATCAGAAATTGGGATTTAAAAGTGTGCAAGTATGTGCACATGAGTGCATTGGGTTGTGTCTCTAGGTGTGTACTTACGTAATAGGATATGGATGTGTCAAGTATGTGTGTATCAGTAAGGATGGGTATGTATCCAGATTTTGTGTAGGATGGTTGTACCTATATCCTTTGAGTGAATATAGATGTACCCATGTTGCAGACTCTGTAATATCAAATCAGATTTAGTGTATACAAGTGTAGTGTCAAGGTGAAGTACTTAGTTGAGCATGTATCTAGTGTGCTTTTGGAGGGTGTTGTGTGTGTCAACTCTCAGTGTCAGAGAAAGGAAATACAGGAGCCACAAATGCAATTGCTAGCTTGATGCAACAATAGCTACAACCGAGTGTAGAACAAAGGGCAACAACAACAAGCAACTTGCAGCAGCAGCTCGAGGCAGCATTAGCTGTATAATAATGCAACAGTAGTAGTTAAACTACATTGAGGTTCTGTAGTCCAGAGTTGCAATAGTAGGGAAGAGCAATTACAACAGTTCAATTGTCCTGCAGGGCTCTATTGGTGTGTGCAAGTGCGACTGTAAACATGGTGTTTGTGTAAGAATTTATGTGTATTCAAGCACTGGTTTCTCCATATTTACATTGGCCCTACATAGCTCCCTTCATTTGCTTGGTAGGTAAAACCTCCTTTGGGTAGGAAGACAAGCCATACCAAACCATGAAATAAAATTTCCTCTTTACCAAATACTTTCTTATAATTTCTACAAAAATGGATATTAAGCCATTATTTTGAAGCAAACATGAAGTTTTATATTTATGTATTTTATATGTTACCCCTTCTATAGTTAACATAGTAGAACAAATTCCACAAAATCATGGCACTATCCGTTCTCAGTTTTCAGTATTCATGCCCTAGTTTTGTCCCTATCTGTGTCCGTGTCAAAATTACAAGAGGATAGTATATAGGGAAAATCCATCAACCAACTTTGGGAAAATCTAGACAAATATAGGAAAAAAAATCAAGAAATTGAAATTAAACTCATCTCTGGTTGCAGAGGCTTTGCCTTGCTGAAGATAGGTGATAATAAAGGTTACCGATAGGAGTTGGGGGCACATGGAGGCATGTAGAGCTTCGGGACGGATAGAGGCATGTAGAGCTCGGGGGGGGGGGGGGGGTCATACAAAGAATGTAGAGCTTGGGGACGCACTAAAGAGGAGAGCTCCACGTTGAGGCTTGGGAAAGAGCACATGGGAGGGCCTGTATTTGGGGTTAGTCGTGGGGTCGGTGAAAGAAGGGTGGGCAATCATGTGGTTGGGGTTAGGGCGCATGGAGGAGAAGATAAGATCGAGAAGGAGATGGGGGTTGGGGCTCAGATTTGGGGTAAGGGTAGAAAGTTTGGAATTTTTCGAATGAACAAAAATTAAGCTTGGGCAAACTTTAGTTATGACATAGGTGACAGATAGTTGAAGGCAATATTCGTTGCGAAACCTAATCCAATCCAAGCGATGCCTAGGTCATCGCCCTTTAGTTGCTCAGTTTCTTGCAGATTACCCGTATAAATTAGTGATGATAATGACGATGGATCTACAACACACTTGTATCTTGCTCATCATCCATTGCCAGTATGTCACCTTTTCATCGCTAGTTAGCGACAATTTTGGTGCATTGCCCGTTTTTGTCATTGTTTTACAATATTTTTATATTTATCCAAAGTTTATTGTCCAACTTATTTTTTAGCTTTAACAAAGAACATTAATATTTCTTATTTATTTACAAAATATTGACATGTTCCTTGTTTTGATTTTGTCTTTGAACACAAAAGTTATAAAATATTAGTATTATAATTTAGTTTTATATTGTTTGACTATGGTTTTGGATCCTAAAATAAAATTAGATCGGTGTAAATATATTATTAGATAATTTTCATAAAAATATAAACTTTGAGGTAGGTAGTAGTAGAACAAAAATTAAAGAATCTTTAGATGTTCTAATATGGTTATATGAAGAAAAGTTATGGCGAACTGACCTAATTCAATCATTCAAGATAGTAGTAGCTATAGTTTAAGTTTAAAGTTAACTCATGCTAAAATATACTATAAAGAAAGAAACAAAAATATTCTTCCCTCCCAACTCAAGAATTGTCATTGTATTTGAACTCCTATGTTAAAAATGACGGTTCTAGAACATATTTTTTTTTTCTATTTTAGAGTGATCAAGAACACATGAGAAAACTTATCCTATTTTTTCTTATTTGACACACAATATTCTAATGGCCCTGTGTCCACGGTAGCATCAAATTTTTATTTTAGTATAGGTTCACGAATGCTAACCAAGAATAGAAGTAGGTTGCCACAATAACTTTTGAAAGTCTGCATCTGCATTATGATTGGGTTTGTAAAAAATATTGACTCAATACTTAAGAGATAAAAGTACGATTTTAATGAACTAGACTTTCAAGCTCTTAGTATAGATAAAATTATAGAAGTAGTGAAACTAAGTTCCATTTCTTTGAAGATTGAAGATTTGAAGTACAAAGACCGTCATCAAAGATTCAAAAAAAGATAGACATGAAAAATTAAATTTGAAGACCGAAGACCAAAGATCAAATTGAAGATAAATTTTGTACCTTTTACTCTTTCAACTTTTTTAAAAATAAATAAAATTTTATAAAATTCTAAAATAAGTAAAAATTAATAAAGTTTTTTTTATTTTTATTACTTTTTATTACTATTTTTAAATAATCTAGTCGAAGGACTATTTTTAAATAGTTGAACCCGATTCGAACCCAACTAGGTCTAACTCGGACTGACTTAAACCGAGTTATGGGCCGGGATGGAGGTGTTGGTCTTCGGTCCGACCCGGACTAGTGCACAAGACCGGCCTGACCTGTCCCAAATCGATCCCGATCAAAATCTATCAATAACAAGCTAGATCCGCCTGAGCCAAAATCCAAAAAGTTTGTAGGGTACTTCTTCTTCAGGATTAAAATAAGCAAAGTTCTCAAAATAGACCAAGGGAGGGCAAAATCATCGAGGAAAAGAGACTTCAAATATATCAACCGATATAATATCCTATCAATGTAAAAAGATTTTACTAGTAAACCTGTTAGGGCCTGCTGTGTGTTTTCCCTCGAGAGGGAGTGTGGAACGTGGACATTCTTCTCGATGAAAACTTTATTATTGAACTTGTTCAAAACTAGATTACATAGGTAGGTAAATACAATAGTCTAAAACACAATCAAGATTCTGGAAAGATAAGACGATGTAGATCGAATTAGAGTGATCCCTTTACTCCGTTGACTATCAAATACAACTGTTAGATGAAAAATATTGGGCGACTAGGAGCTTAGTATCGAGGCTAATGTCTACTGTCACATTGACCATCCTTAATAATTGCAAAGTGCTAGGTATTTATAGAAGAATGACTTGCCTACGATTGCACTTGACTTTCCTATAGCGTCGAGTTGTGTGCAGGAAGAAGCCGCTGAATGGGGAGCTACCATAAGAGATTGTGTCCTGTAATAGAGATGACATAGCTCACATACCAACGACAAACGTATATAATCATGGCTGATGAAGGGGACACATTCTTCTGATGATTACAAGTGGCTTTGCAGTTGTAAATAGTTTTATCCCATTACGAGAACATAGAGGAGGAGAATAGGTTGACGATTTCAGGCAGCTGTCCACGTATGCAATGAGTTGGAGCTTCTGTGGAGAAACGGCGACTGTGGGATGAGTGGATGAGGAATGTCTCCCACATAGTCAGTTGGGACAAAGATTGTGGAGCGACAGTTTTGTTCTAATTATTCCGCTGAGAAAAAGAGGGCATTGAGGCCCCCTTTCTGCAGGTGGAATACCCACAAAAATAGACTTCCTTCATATGGATGACAAGGATCCCATCATGTGCGGGATTGGCTCTGACTTGATTGATGTCTTGATGGCTGTTAGTTTGTTGAAATATGTGTTATTTGTCCTTTGTAGAGCATGGTTCAGTTGATGGGTTGTCATGTCAGATGACGTATTGAGCCCTTCTTCTGCTGGAGGGTCTAACTTGATTATTCTACCTGGGATACCATTTTGCTGGGAAGGATACTTGTTTAGAGATTTTTTACGCTTCTAAAAGACCTCCTTCAAAGTTTTTCGAAGTACTCTTCGAAAATAGTTTGAACAATTGAAGCATATCCAGCTCAGAGAGGAGACCCTGTACGGAGAAGGAAGTGGCCACTAGAACATCCTTGGCAAGAAGAAGAGTGCTTATAGGGCACTACTTTAGGGAAGAGAAAGGGTTAGAGACCTCATAGAGCAACCCGGTATTTCAGCTTCCGAAGATAAGACTGCATCTTGAACGTTGCTATCTTATCGGTTTTTGAGTCAGGTTTCTTCTAGATGAATAAATCTTGTGTAAACCCCCTCGACCAAATTTAGGTCTACTTGGTTTAGAGAGATACTAGGGTTAGTTTGGAGCCATTTAGAATTAGAATATGGTATTTTAAATTAATGTACAAAATTTTGTATCACTTGGTGCACCTTACCGTTGTTTCGATATTTGGAGCGCTACTCTAGCTTTTGCTTTCAAACAAATTTCACACACTTGACCTTGACGTTCCATTCTTCCAATTTGACCTTTGGGTCACTCATAAATACCCTCTCTTGTGCTTCATTTTAGTCGCACAATATTTGTTACAAATATCTATTTTTAAATCCAAATAAATCTAACTTTGCATCTTTGTACGTTCCAATCAAAATTGGAAATACAACCTCGACCCTTTTCTCGCAACCAAATTTATGACAATAATCTATTCCGATCTACTACGTCCATGACACTTGTGTCCCACCAAATTTAAATCCTATGCACTTTCAATTAATTAAAGAACACCATTGACACTAATTTTAACTAAATTGGTGCAATGATTCAACCTAACCCAAAACTAGATCCAACACCAACTCAAACCCCCACTCACACCCTCATGGTTCATACAAAATACCACACACCAATTTTCTCTACTACAATACACCAAACATGGTAATTCTCCTCATCCAATCCCAATTCTCCTTTTCTTGTGCAATTTCCAAACTGTTGGGGGCCTTTGTGCAAATAAACAACTAGGTGTCCACCTCCCATTGGAGCAAAGCAATGAAGGAAGCCTACTTTAAATTGTTGACCGGTCATAAACCCTCAATTTTCCCCTATTTTTGTATGGTACTATGCACCAACTTTATTCTACATTATATCTCCACCCTCCATTCAACTACAACACATCTTCACCCCTCATTCCCTCACAACCAACCCTCACACACACCTAGGGAGGAGAAATTCCAGCCGGCCCTAATCCCTAGAAAGGCCATCCCCTCCTAATTTATTTAATACCTCCCCTCTCTCTTTATTTATTGCAACTTCTTCTTCCTCCTCCCTCATACATTCACCATCACTACCACCTCCCAAAATAACCCACCACCACCACCACTGTCTTCTCCATCCGACCACCTTTCCACTATCCTCGACCTCCACCCTTGCCTGCCGGACCACCCACAAACACCTCTACCTCCTCCCAATCACAGCAGCCACCATCACCTCCACCACCACCACCACCACCACCACCACCACCACCACCACCTTCCTGACCTCCTCCTCCAATACAGCCGCCAACCACCATCATCCCGACCTCCTCCTCCTCCAACACAGCCGCCAACCACCATCATCCCGACCTCCTTCTCCTCCAACACAGCCGCCAACCACTATCACCCCGTCCTCCTCATCACCTTACTGCCACCGCCACCTTCCCGACCTCCTCATCACCCTACTGCCACCGCCACCTTCTCGATCTCCTCACTACCGTCACCTCCACCACGACCGCCACCCACTACCACCGTCACAACCACCACGATAGCCACCCTCACCACCGTCACCCCCAAGCTCAGCCACCAGCATCTCAAAATACCACCCCCTAGCCGAGCATCCAAGTTCTTCTCCCTTTGCACTTTGTATTTTAGGTATACTTCATCTCTTTCCTCTCAAGCTCCATATTCTTTTCAAATGTCTATTTGTTCTTCAACTTGTTCTTCTTTATGCACAGTTTGAACTTCATTCTTTAATCTCCATCATCTTCTTGAAAGTTGGAAATGATGTATATACAATGTAGTTGGCACCTTGAAATATATATATATATATATATATATATATATATATATATATATATATATATATATATATATATATATATAAAAAACCTAATTGTTAACTTGTGATATATAACCTAGTTACACATTTGTTAACCCTTGCTAAACCCTATTAACTCCATGTTACAAATAAATTAAAGAATAGGTATTTTAGTTAGAATAATGTATAATGATATTATTCAAGCATGAGTCAGTGTCACGACCCGCACCCAGAATTTGGGGCACGAGTACGTGGGTACGTCCAGCCTACGCCGCAGCATCGGCGTAGAACGCTGTCTAGGTCACAATGCTATCTAATCATTCTTACACGAGCATCCAACTCCATAAGGAGTCACAGATATCACAATATAATATGAACAATACTCAATCACATAGCTAAAGCACGATAAGATATCGAAGAAATAAATATATCAAAATGCAACACAAGTCTAAAATAGAAATAATCTAACTCAGCAATAATATCCAAGTCTCAACTAAATATGCCGGAGACAAATCCGGTACCAAAAACTGCTAAAAGAAACTAACTAAATAACTAGTGATCCCGGTTAGACCTCCCGGGAATCACTCCTGCTACAAAGTCCAAGGCTGCAGCTACTCTCCCTGTGGTCCATAAAATGTCGGACACCAGTCCTCTAAGGCACAGTCTGGAAAAATATTTCCAGTCAGGATGGAGCAAAGTACATCTCAAATAATAGTTCCAGTTAATTGATAAGGACTATAAAACAATAAATAGATGATGCTATATACTGAGAGAAGACAATAAATAAATACAATAGCAAAATAAAGAGACATGCAATATAGACAATAAGGTACATGTCACACCCCAGTCCCAAAATATGTAGGACTATGACACGTAAGCATGCCAGCCGTATGAATATGGCACTCCAATATATGGAAACCATAACACACGTACGCTGTAATATGAATAACAATTCACCTGTGGTAAACATATATATCTCAGAGCATAACTAAATCTCATCCACAGAAATCCTATATAAATAAATGACTAGCATCTATGAACTAGATATCAATATAAAGTATCTACAGATGACAGTCGGATGGAAACAAATCCATTGCCGAACTAGAATGAAGAATAAACAAGACAAATACAATATAAATACAACCTCTAACAATCACGAGGCTCGAAGAGAAAACCTCTCTCAATATAAGTAGCCAGTCCAGATCTGTGCTCCTACAAATACCCATGAACAATATACTTGGATAGGAACCAGGTCCTCAGAGGGACATAACAAGATACATAAAAGCATGCCATAAAGTAAATACTGTAAAAACTCCAGGGTGACCTAACCATCTAAGTGAAATACAACTTGAGGACAACTTTGAGTGTATGGGAAGTGTAGGCTCGACATATGCTGATGTAATTCACCAATCGTGATAACTGGCTAGTATATGCCATATATGCCCCCATAGGAGGGTGCTCAGTAATAACATCCATCTCCGAAGAGCATGGTATCTGTATAATATATCGTCCATACCGCTCCGAAGAACGTGGCAATAGTGTAGTATATTATCCATATCGCTCCGAAGAACGTGGCAGCAGTATAGTATATATAATCCATATCACTCCGTCGAGTATGGCAGCAGTGTAAAGGAAGTGGGGTATCCCATACGCCTATAATTCGTCCTCCCCGTCCAATGATCTATGCATGTTGTATCCACAACACGTCTTAGCTACTACGTCGCAGCGTCGTAACTCTGGATCATAGTCTATCGTTAGAACAGTAGTCCAGCCTTCAACCAAATAAGGGCAAGGATGGAACCATCGTACCATGCTAGTCTATGCTCCAACTACTAATAACTGCTAAGTCTTCTAACATGCATCACTATTAGCAGTTATTCCCTATCCGTCGCACGCCTACACGTACAGGTGGCCAACCACATACGCAGGTCCGTGCCCTACATGAGACTCACAACACGTGTAAGAAATGTGTCAAGGCCTGGGAGTCATACCAATAACTCCACAACTTTAGGTGGGTCTACTAGACAATAGGCCAGACATTGTCCTAACGTCAACGCCTCCGTTGACTGCACCCGAGTCTCTCTCGGACGCGCAGAGTTATATAATATAAACATGCAAATAATAATACAAAATTTAAACAGTACAACAAGGCAAGGTATACTTGCTTGGCAAGAGAGCTGTAGAGTGTAATATCCAGATGTCAAACACCAAGAGTCAGAAACTACGGCCTCAGAATGAACATTTCCGGATGCTGAAATAAATATCACCAACGTTCCCAGAATAAGCAAAATAGCTAGAAAGCACTCTCCTTTCGTCCAATTTGGATACAGGGGCAAAACGGTAATTTTGGGTCAAAGCGGGCTCCACATGTAGGCCACTTTGCACCAAAAAGTGTGCCACGGGTAAAGGTCACTAAATGGAACAAATTATAGGTCAAACCAATTCTAAATATCAATGCGAACTCAACGGTACTTTCAATTTTGGATTCCAGCGAGCCGAACACAAATTCGTCCAAAAAGTCAACCGTGGTGCCCGCCAATAGGTGACTTGGTCAACTGTCTCCGAATCGCGTAAAAATTGGGTCACAGGACCAGCGCGTTACCACGAGTCCAGTGGCGCAAGTTTCGTCATAATCTGACGAGCGTGCACAAAATGCGTACGGCTTTTGCAAAAGTTGCGACATAGAGATTGTCCGCGGATACGGGCTGATTCCGATGCGCACACGCGTCCGAATTAGTTTTCACGAACTCTCACGTGTCCCGGTACACTGCGCGCATCGTTTGGTACACT
Organism: Iris macrosiphon; assembly: GCA_036927795.1. Classification (NCBI taxonomy): domain Eukaryota; kingdom Viridiplantae; phylum Streptophyta; class Magnoliopsida; order Asparagales; family Iridaceae; genus Iris; species Iris macrosiphon. Next base: position 113,434,157 of record JAYESA010000004.1, read on the forward strand.
TGGTATATGGCGGGGCGGTCCAGTTTGGCGGGGGGGGGTTAATGTTATTGTTGCGGCTGCTGCTTCTTAGGTTTCTTTGTTTAGGGCTTTTTTGCGGGGAGACCCTTAGGGTTTAGATATTGATGTTTATTTTTCTTTTCTCCTTTATTATTTTTCTTAATCCTTGTCATTTCTTTTCTTTTCTAATTACTATTATATATATATATATATATATATATATATATATATATATATATATATATACATAGGAAAATTCTAAAAATTTATATTATTGCATACCATTAAACTAGCAACTGTCAACAGGGTCTCCTATATGGAATAAATTAGGAAAAATTTATAATGGCTCCATAAATTCCCTAAGTTCACAAACACCTAAAATAAAAATTAAATAAAATCTATTTCCCCTAATTTGCTCATAATTACTATAAATTAATTAATAATTAATTAAAAAGTAAATACGGATTTTAGGATTAGGGGTTTTACATTCTACCCAACTTATAAAAATTTTGTCCTCGAAATTAAAACTAAGCCACGGTAGAAAGTCAAGGATGGTATAAGATTTGCATTGTTTAAAATGCAAGGCTAGGTTTAAAGGAGTGGGCGATGTCTCACATTTGCACATTTCACAAATCATGGAATTTTTTTTTTCATATGAACGAAATAAAGGTTTCTTCAAGTGTCATGTCCAATGGTGTGGATACCTTAATGCACTTTTGCATAAAACGCCCAACAATTGAAAAATCGCACAAAGATGGAAATTGGATTAATTCAATTAAAAATAATGCGCAGGGTATCATTTAATTAATTAGAAGTACATAGGGTAAAAATTTGGTGAAACACAAGGGTCATGGACATAGAGGGCTCATGATAGAATATTATCCTTATTTAGGTTGTACGAAAAGGGTCAAGACTGTGTCTCCAATTTCAATTAGAACGTACAAGGTACAAAGTTGGAATTATTTTAGAATTAAGAAATAACGTCTGTGATAAATGTTGTGCGACTAAAATGTAGCATAAGAAAGCATAATTATAAGTTATACCGAGGTCAGAAATAGAAGGCGTACACGTCTAGGACAAGGATGTAAAGTTGTAGGAAGACAGTGGCTAGTGTAGTGCTCCAATTATCGAAGCAATGGTAAGGTGCGTTAAGTGATACAAATATTGTAGAATAAAATGTCGTGTCCTATTTCCAATTGGATGCAACTAGCCCTAGTTTCTTTATCTAACCAAGTGGGCCTAATTTCGGGTGAGAGAGGGTTTACAATCTATCCAACCTTAAAATATATCATCCTCGAAATTAAAATAAGGCATAATTTGTTAATTCCTTCACATTCGCATATAAAGCAAATCATTCACAATCTCTTCCAAAATTTTAAAATTATATTTTAATTCATCGCAATCACTTTCGAAATTAAGGTAATCTCTGTTTAATCAAAATATTAAAATTTCTCCTTGATTTTTAAATAATCATATCCCAATTTAAGTTAAATCCATATGACATCTTCAAGGTTTAAATAACCCATATCAAAATTTTCACATTACGATCTCCAACTATCATAATCTCCTTTAAAAGAAAACAATTCTAATCCAATATTATTCCTATTTTCCCTTATGAATTTTTGTATCCTTCAAATTTTAAATTCAATTCACATCCTCAATATTTCAAATAGGTAATCCAGCCATCAAAATTTAACCTTTAATTCAATTCATCAAATTTGGAATTTATTCCGTCAATGCTCATGTTTAGAGTTCCATTTATTTTTCTCAAGATTTAAATCGATGATTCAACCTTCAATATTCAAAATTTAAATCATATGCCCACGTATAAAGGTTTGGTTTGCTATATCAAAGTTTTTCAAATTCATTAATTCATCGTCATCTTAATCCTTCTTTTAAAATTTCTCAAAATTTAAAATGACTTGAATCTCCCAATCTAATCTTGCTTGATTACAATCTAAAAGAAATTCCTCTTAAGTTGACAATGCAACTTCTACCTAACTTATAATTTACCCATCTATCATATAAGACTATACACTTAAGAAAAATATTCCTCAACTTCTTTAGTCATGCTATTCGATCCTCAAAAGTTTGAACACCAACATTTTACCTATGATATGCCCTTCATTACGGAAAATCATCATCAACTAATGCGGTTGGCCTATGGGGTATATCTAGTACTATATAAAGCTTATACCAAGCACAAGGTTTCATCTTTCCGAAATAAGGGAAGATGAAGATCAATAATAAAGGGTTCAAGGGGGAGGTAATAGAATAGAAGTATGGGGATCAAGGCGTTTAAGGAGTTCAAAAGGAATTGTCAAGGCAGTTGTGGATTAAAATCCTATTTGGTAATTTCTTATTCACATGCTCGTATCAATACAGTTACGTAACTAATACGATATGCTCAGGCATGCCTAGAGGGCATGTACATTCATCTACTAGACACTACATATCTCAATCCACGTAAAGTAGTTATGCGAAGGGTGAACCAAGCGCACTAAGGTTAGCTAGACCTTAATACACTGATTCTGAAACGTATTAGTGTATGCATCCACTAATATATATATATATATATATATATATATATATATATATATATATATTGTGAACAAGCTCGATAAAAGAATAAGCTTCCAAAACTAGGCTATAAAATAGCAGTATAAGTCAAGGTAGTATATAAATGCGCTCGATCATGATGAAATAAGGTACAAATAATTCAAGTTCACAAAACAAAACAAAAATAAGACTCTACAGCCTCTACAGTTGTAGTACTAACACCTTGTCTAAGCTGCTAGTTGATAAAATAGGGGTATGGGTCTTTAAATGTCACAGTCGGGATGAACACTATTATCTTATGCCAGCATATAGTTAATGTCATTCAATTATACTACAATAATAAGTCAAGAGGACTACGTGTCACTAGGTTGTGAGGCATACCACCCAGATAATAAACTAATACTGTGACAGTCTTAAGGAGATTCTACAAAATAATATTATTCTTATAAATAAAGCATAAACTCTTATTGGGGTTTACGAGAAAATTATCCTATTACATTATATCGGTAATGGTCACCTTAAGTTTTAATCATAGTGCTCATAGAACAAGGGTGTCAATAGTAGGTATAAAAAAGTTACTGGTCTTAAATGAAAGGGGATATAACTTGTATCGAGGTGGTTACAAATTATGTGATTAAAACTAAGAATAATCAAATCATAATCTAAAAGAACAACTCAAACCATCAAGCTCTAGCACCTAATTTCAAGGTTCCAGGCTACAACTATAACCCTAGCAAGATATATATCCTAACATACAAGGAATCACTCAGTCTACAATCAGAAGTGTCAGGTAGCACGAGTTGGAAGAGGAAGAGAAGCATAATTAGTCATCGCACAATTCGCGAGTGCTAAGTTTTCCGGAGAACAAGATATAACTAAATAGAAAGACTCTAGATGACATCATGGTTTTCCTAAGGGGAGGTGGTATGCTAATATATGTGTTTGAGGTATGATCAAGGGAAATGTTAGATTCATTCCTCTAGGTTTCCTTATGGTACTGTCTACTTAATACCAAGACAAGAATCTAAATTGTATCGTTCTATAATACTATCTCACTATAAAAGTTAAGTTTTGGGTCCTAATATTCAACCTTGGATTTCTATTGGTCCCTCAATGCTAGGGTCAAACAATACGGTCAAATTCATAGCTAGCCCTAGTATTGCCTATACTACTCTAAGTCATCCCTAATTATTAAGGGATAATGGTCAACCATTCTACAGGTAAGGGTTGCTAAGGCTCATTAGATAGTCTAAACTTAATGATGTGTCAATGCCCTAGTTGTATTCTTAATAGGAGTGTTACCCTAATTATCATCCTATCAACAGGGATTTCTAAATTCTAGCAGGGGCTATACTCAAGGAACTATTGGGGAAGCACATGAATCAAGCAGGATACAATTATGTAAATAGAACAGATAGAAGGAAGATGAATCATAGTCAATTGTGGATGAGATCCTATATTCTAATCCTATGTGCAGGCTTGCTCGGTACAGTAACGTAACCGAGATAATATGCTCTCGACCTGCATGGGCCACCACTAAAAACATGTCACACCCCAGTCCCAAAATACGTAGGACCAGGACACGTAAGCATGCCAGCCGTATGAATATGGCACTCCAATATATGGAAATCATAACACACGTACGCTGTAATATGAATAACAATTCACCAGTGGTAAATGTATATATCTCAGAGCATAACTAAATCTCATCCACAGAAATCCTATATAAATAAATGACTAGTATCTATGAACTAGATATCAATATGCAGTATCTACAGATGACAGTCGGATGAAAATAAATCCACCGCCGAACTAGAAAGAAGAATAAACAAGACAAATACAATATAAATACAATCTCTAACAATCACGAGGCTCGAAGAGAAGACCTCTCGCAATATAAGTAGCCAGTCCGGATCTGTGCTCCTGCAAATACCCATGAATAATATACTTAAAAAGGAACCAGGTCCTCAGAGGGACATAACAAGATACATAAAAGCATGCCATAAAGTAAATACTGTAAAAACTCCAGGGTGACCTAACCATCTAAGTGAAATGCAACTTGAGAACAACTTTGAGTGTATGGGAAGTGTAGGCTCGACATATGCTGACGTAATTCACTAATCGTGACAACTGGCTAGTATATGCCACATATGCCCCCATAGGAGGGTGCTCAGTAATAACGTCCATCTCCGAAGAGCATGGCATCTGTATAATATATCGTCCATACCGCTCCGAAGAACGCGGCAGCAGTGTAGTATATCGTCCATATCACTCCGAAGAACGTGGCAGCAGTATAGTATATATCGTCCATATCACTTCGTCGAGTGTGGTAGGAGTGTAAAGGAAGTAGGGTGTCCCATACGCCTACAAGTCGTCCTCCCCGCCCACTGATCTATGCATGTTGTATCCACAACACGCCTTAGCTACTATGCCGCAGCGTCGTAACTCTGGCTCATAGTCTATCGTTAGAACAGTCGTCCAGCCTTCAACCAAACAAGGACAAGGATGGAACCATCGTACCACGCTAGTCTATGCTCTGCCTACTAATAACTGCTAAGTCTTCTAACATGCATCACTATTAGCAGTTATTCCCTATCCGTTGCACGCCTACACGTACAGTGGCCAACCACATACACAGGTCCGTGCCCTACATGAGACTCATAACACGTGTAAGAAATATGTCAAGGCCTGGAAGTCATACCAATAACTCCACAACTTTAGGTGGGTCTACTAGACACTAGGCCAGACATTGTCCTAATGTCAACGCCTCCATTGACTGCACCCGAGTCTCTCTCGGATGAACACAGTTATATAATATAAATATACAAATAATAATATAAAATTTAAACAGTACAACAAGGCAAGGTTTACTTGTCTGGCAAGAGAGCTGTAGAGTGTAATATCCATCTGTCAAACACCAAGAGTCAGAAACTATGGCCTCAGAATGAACATTTTCGGATGCTAAAATAAATATCACCAACGTTCCCAGAATAAGAAAAATAGCTAAAAAGTACTCCCCTTTCGTCCAATTTGGATATAGGGACAAAACAGTAATTTCGGGTCAAAGCGGGCTCCACATGTAGGCCACTTTGCACCAAAAAGTGTGTCAAGGATAAAGGTCTCTAAATGGAACAAATTACAGGTCAAACAAATTCTAAATGTCAATGCAAACTCAACGGTACTTCCAATTTTGGATTCCGGCGAGCTGAACACAAATTCGTCCAAAAAGTCAACCGTGGTGCCCGCCAATAGGCGACTTGATCAACTGTCTCCGAATCGCGTGAAAATTGGGTCACAGGACCAGCGTGTTACCTCGAGTCCAGTGGCACAAGTTTTGTCGTAATCTGACGAGCGTGCACAAAATGCGCACGACTTTCACAAAAGTTGCGACACGGGGATTGTCCGCGGATACGGGCTGATTCCGATACGCACACGCGTCCGAATTAGTTTTCACGAACTCTCATGTGTCCGAGTGCACAGCGCACACCGTTTGGTACACTTGGTATACGACGGGACGGTCCCGTTTGGCGGAACGCGCTCCGTTTCTCAATTTTTAGAAATCCGGAAAATGTGTATTTTTGGGGTTTTTCAACGAATTTAATTCTACATATAGCAGTTAATAATTAAATGTTAATTAACAGAAATTAAACTAGGTTAAGTGGTCTCCGCATACCGAAAAGAAAAATCAGATTCGGATATCTGTGGTGGGAGATACGAATCCGGGACATAGGTGGTCACCGCAGTTTTCTGCGATACCAAAAAATTGTCATTTTCTGCCAACTTTGACGCTGTTTTTGCCTAAGGTTACGCACTGTTCGTGGTCAACTATCATACAGGTATTGAAGAGGGTTAAGTGAGGATCATACCGATGAAGATGGGGTCGAGTTTGGTTGAGCGAGGTGATGGAAAACAGTGCTGGAACACAGGTAAGTTGCTGTTGAATTCTTCAGTTGTGCGGGGTCGAGGTCGGGGTTGGTCGCGGCGGTCGGCGGGCACGACGGGCGACGCGGCGGTCTGGGTCGGGGAGAGGGAGGATTAGGATTAGGGTTTGGAAGAGAGGTAAATATATATAGAAGAGAGAGAGAGAGAGAGCGGGTCGGGGGAGGGTTGTTCCACACGGGGGGGTTCGGATTAGGGGTTTTACAGTACAGTCAGTGCATATATGAAGTAAAGAGAATGAGGTACAATATCATATACGGGTGATGTAGTATATGAACTAAAATAGAGAACTGTATCTATTCTAAGTGTTTAAAATCGTAGTTTCGAAATATGATCGGCTTGGGAACTTGTACGATGACTACATGGCCTGGCTAATCATACGTGAGGTGCATGATTAACACTATCAATGTCTACACTTGTACGATAGGTATTTTGATCACATCTCTCACTAGCAATTTCTCCGCCCCCAACTAGTACTATGGATCCAATCATGACACGTCACGATACACGATCAATGTCTAATATATCATGTACGATGTCTAATATCAATGTCTAATATCAATGCCGTGTACAATGTTAATACGATAACCAATATAATATCTCATGACTAAAGATCCAATCTATATACTAGTCCGTGTAGCACAGTGTCAAGAATCAGATATAACATTTCTAAATACTTGAATTATAGAAATTATCAAATAACGAAAATTATCAGAGAATGTACTCGCCTGGGATCCTTAGCTGGCAATACCAATAACCAGCTCCTGAAGTCTCACAGAACAATCCAACAGTCCTATAGACATATCATATAATACAATACAACATCAGACATTACTCTAACACACAATTATAAATACACTTGACTCAGGGCTACGCTAGGTATGACACTGGTCAACTAGGGTCAAGTGTGCATCAATTTGCACGGGTGTTGCGTCTGCAAATGCTCTGCAAAACAGACAGTCAATGATACGGTCTTGCCAGTACGTCGGTGTACATATGGCAGTCTGCTATCATACTACATGGTCACATGTCAAGATAGCTACGGGGTATCCATAATTATATTAGGATCACTTAGTACACATAATATACATACATATTATCTTAACTATCATATACATTAGTACTTACACTATACCTACAATATATATATCAATGATATACATACTAAATATATACTAATTAAATACATATACTATATATATATCTGTATATATATATATACCAATATTAATATTAACATATACTAATACTAATACACTAATTGAATTTATACTATATATATGTATACATATACATACATACCAATTATATACTATACATATACTAATAAACATACATACTACATCAAAATATGTATACGCGTACGTATACATACACAACAATCATAAAAGAAATGTTCCTCACCTTGGCTTCGGCGTGCACGTGCACGAGATCGGCTTGACGATGATGACGACGACGTTGATGACGACGATGGCGATGGTGTTAAGGTGATGATGCTGATAATGGCGATGGTGTTGATGACGTTGATGATTATGGAGATGATGATGATGATGAAGGTGATGATCAGGAGGAGGTCGACGGAGTCATGATGGAGGCACTGCCGGAGGAGCTTCAGGCAGGAGAAGGACAGGGGACGTCGGGGCTGTTCTTCATTGATGGGGATGGTGGTGGTGATAATGGAGAGGAGGAGGCAGGGAAAAAGGGAGTCGTGATGGCGAAGATGATGGAGACGGGGTCGGACGAGGGTGGTGGTGCACAGCGTTCAGGCGAGTTCGAAGTCGGGATCTGGATCGAGGCGAGGCTGCGGCGGGTTCATCGGGTCCCTGGTCGGCTTCAGCGGGTGGAGCCGCTGTTGAAGGTCAGGGACGAGCGGGGTTCAGGGACGGCCGCGGGATGACGACGCGTTCGTGTTGTCGTGTGGAGGAGGGGCTCCGACGGGCTAGAGGAAGTTGACCGGTGTGAGCGCTGCTGTCGTCGGGGATGATGGTGGCAGCTCGGGAAGATGTCGACGAAGGAGGAGAGAAGGGGAGAATGACGAGGAGGTCGAGGAAGCGGTGGAGATGTCTGTTAACGGCGGAGGAAGGAGAGGCAGGGGTTGCTCCAGTGAGGGGGGGTTGATGGAAACATGGAAGGGGATTAAGAAGATCGGCTGGGAGTTGTTTTAGGTTTTAGGGAAAAAAATAGAAAAGAAAAAAGCAAAGAAAAGAGTATTTATATATGCACATGTAAAGGTGTTGGGTTGACCAAAAATTGGTTTGACTGGTCAACCCCTCTTGGAATTGGGCTTCTTATGTATAATTTCAAGGGCCATGATTCAAATGGGTTCAAAATGAAAGGTTATGATATATTGGTTCAAGGTTTGGAGGACCATGGTCTTAACGAGGTTGGTGTTGAATTGTACACACCCAAAAATCGTGGAAAAATATACATGAAAGAGAAATGGGTTTCTAAATGTGTTGTGTCCAATGTGGTGGATACCTCAATGCACTTTTGCACAAAAATGCCCAACAATTGGAAAAATGCACAAAGTTGGGTTTATGGTTTTATTTAATTAAAATTAAATGCAATAGGTGTTCTAAAATTAATTAGAAGTACAAGAGACTGAAATTAAGTGGGACACAAGTGTCATGAATGAAGTAGACTCAGAATAGAATATTAGCCTAATTTGGGTTGTACAAAATGGGTCGATATTGTGTCTCCAATTTTGATTGGAACGCATAATGATACAAAGTTAAATTTATATCAAATTAAATAATAACGTCTGCGACAAAAATTATGCGACTAAAATGTAGCACAAGAGAGCATAATTATAAGTTACACATGGGTCAAAATGAAAGGCAGGCACGTCTAGGACAAGGTTATAAAATTTGTAGGAAGGCAATGGCAAGGGTAGCGCTCCAAATATCGAAGCAACGGTAAGGCGCAACAATTAAATAAAATTACGGCTATTAAATATAAATAAATGTCATGCAATTATTACAAATAAAATCTCTTCATTAATCTTCACTATGGTCAATCCCCCAACTATCAAGGTCTAAGAAAATTCTACCTACAGTCATTCGATATGCAATCTAAGGAAAATATATATGGTTATGGTGTCTTCTGTCATGGTATGGCAGTTTCTGTCAGGATGTACTACTAACTATATTCTAACAAAAAAATCACGAATATAAACTACGGTACTAAGGAATCAATCAATCAATCAAATAGAAAGGACAGAAGGAAAGAAAAGAACAGAACCTGCTAACACATCACCTGCAGTATTGGTCTCCTCAACCGTCATCGCAAATGTCCCGCCCTGTTGGGGTAGCTCCCTTTGCGGGTGCTGAGCAATCTGCAGTTCCACATGTGGCCTAACTGGATCTCTATGATCTGGAGCTGCTCTGTAAACCCCCCTGAATTTTCAAAAATATTAAACTTAGATTTTTTACAATTTTCTGGAATTTTCTGGGAATTTTTTGTAATTAAAATCAGGGTTTTTAATTATTAAATAATTTTTTATTTGATAATAAATAATATTAAAATATTATAAAAATAATATTTTTGGGCGTAAAATGAAAAACTAGACTTAGGGTAATTTTTCTGGAATTTATTGGGCCCCGGACCTATTTTTAAACACCTAAACACTATTTATTCATTTATTTATTTATTTATTTATTTATTTAAATAATAAACCTAAAACCCAACTGGCTCAGCCCGACCCATCAGGCCCAGCCCGGCCCAAACTCACCCAAGCCCATTGGCCTGTCGGGTCGGGTCGGGTCTGCCCGACCGAACCCGACCCGCACCCTGCGAACCGACCCGTTTCCCTCACACGACCCGGTCATCTCCCCCCCCGTACCCGCGTCCGTCGCCGCGCCGCCCGCCCGGCCCACCCCTCGCGCCCCGCGGCCACGGCGCCACCTGGCCGCCTCTCTCGGCCCCCCCCAGCCTCCTCATCGCATATATAAACCCCTGGCCGCCTCTGCTCCGGCCACAACCCTCGACGCCGCCGTCCCGCTCCGCCCTCTCCCCCTGGCTCCGCCCCAGGCTGCGCCGCCCGCGCCACCGCCTCCCACCAGCTCCGCTGACGACGCCGCCACGCCCGAGCCCTTCCTCCTTCCTCCTCTTCTCTCCCCGATCCAGCGCCCCGCTCGGCCCAGCCGCCCCGAGCCGGTCGCCGTGCCTCCGCCGTGCCTCCGCCCAGCCTCGCCCCTGCTTCCCCGGCCGCCTCCGGCCAGCACCGCCCCGCCCCAGCCTTCCTCCGGCCGGCCTCCCCGCCTGAATTTTTCCTAACCCTAACCCTAATTTTCCCTTTGTGTCAGGACACGTGTCGGACACGATTTTTCCGGGTTTTTCTGACCCTGTTCAGGTACGTGTATCTTTCTGCTCATAATCCCGTTTCTGATTCCGTCTTTTGCGTTGCGAATCCTGCATGACCCTCTCGGTGCCCGGGCAAACCGCTTGGGGTATCGCGTCCTGTGGTGATCGCACACCGTGATCCAAAAACAGGAAAAACAACGACCCGATTTACCCCGGAATTGGGTACGCCCCGCCAAACGGGACGACTTGGTCGCGCGCGGTCTTCACAGATACGTGCGCGTCGTTGATACGGACGTGTGGGATTTTGCGAAAGTCGATTCGGGTGTGCGTGCACACCGGGATCAACGCGTATCCGCGGACAACGCCCCGTATCCGACTTTTCTGAATCACGTCCTAACTTTCTGTACACACATCGGATTGAAACAAAACTTGCGCCATCGGACTCGTAGCGATACGCTGGTCCTGTAACCCAAGTTTGGTTCGATTCTGAGAACATTGACGAAATCGCGTGTCGTGGGCCCCACAAGCCCCGTTCGACGGGCGATTTTGTGATCGGCTCATCGGAATCCAATTTTGGAAGTTCCATTGGGTTCGTATCATCGTTCCTGACCTGTTGACACTAAGTTTGGTGAATTTGGAGACCTTTGACCCTGACGCATTTTTCGGTGCAAAGCGGGCCCACATGCGGACCCCGTTTTGACCCAAAATTACCATTTTTGTCCTTGTCTCCAAATTGAACTCAAGGACAGGCGTTTCTAGCTATTTAATATCTTCTGAGCATGATGGTAATATTTATTTCAGTATCCGAAGATATTTCTAGAAATTTTCCGAGGATAGAACCGTAGTTGGGATCCAAACATCAGGCAAGTACCTGCGCTTCAAGTTTAATCTTTATATTGTGATAACTAGTTCCTTGCTCTACTAGCACCATTGGATGTTTACATGTAGTGTTAGAATATTAGATTTCATGTCTTTCTTTTCGTGTCGGGAGGGAGAATACTAGGAGGCATGTGGTTTACCCTTCCCCCTGTCCTGACTGCTAGCTGTTGGTACGCGACTGTACCATCAGCCTTATACTCGATTATTCCTGGCTGCTAGTCGTCTATGACGGCCTTATTAGCCTTATAAACCCCTATATGCCAACTATGTATTCTAAATACACAATTTCACACACATAGTTTCTTGTCTTGTTGTAGTTCCATTTTCCTGTCTTATTATATTTCCTGTTTACTCTTATCCCTGATTTACAGCAATTAACTCTTAGTTAATTTTACTACTTATTATGCATATTCTTAACATGATACTTAGTCAGTTTTTACTACTTGTCATAAATATTTAGTTTAAGCTTTGTTGTGCATTGGTACTTTGCTCCTTTCCTGACTGGATCCGTTGATATTAGGCGATGATGAGGACTATGCCCCCACCTTTTATGGCCCATATGACATAGCAGATTATACCATTGAGGAGCCGGTTCCTACTCAGGAGACTACCTTTGAGGAGTAGTCAACCAGTTAGCTAGTATTTCCTTTTAGCATAGTAATCGGGTTTGTCCCCGATTTATCTTCTGGTTCTGTAATAAACTGTGGAGTTGTTGTCACAATTTATCTTATAAAATCTTAGCATTCCTATTTCCTGTTATTATCCTTGCCTATTTATTCTTGTGGATGAGATAGATTTAAATTTAACTGTGAATATGATCTAGACAGCGTACTACCGCCGATACTGTGGCGTAGGCTGGACGTACCCACGTACTCGTGCCCGAATATCCGGGTGCGGGTCGTGACACGCTCGCTGGCCGGGAAGATAAGGGGCTTGAAGACAATCCCTCACTCGATGTCCCGCAGCGCCATAGTGCAAACAAAGTCCTAGCCTCGCTCTACAGTTCTCCCAAAGATGACCTGGCTTCTTACAATAATGATAAGTCTGCTGTGTCTCTCTCGGAGGCTGTGCTGATCCTGCTGAACATGAACTGGTGCCTGGTGTTTCTGATGCTGCTGCTGCTATGACCTCTATTGTTGTTGTTGAAAGTGTGGGCGCTTGGCCGGTCCTGTGTTACCACCTGTCGCTCCAGAAGTGTCGCGTCCTCTCTTGGGCCTGAGGGCCAAGTCATCTTCAGCAATCTGGGCATCCATCAGAATACCCTCAAATGTAGCAGTGCGTTATCCCGAAGTACGAGACTTGATCTCCCTATTCAATCCCTTCCTAAATTTTTGTGCTCTGTCTCCTGGATCTCGAATCATCGATGGTGGAAATCGACTCAATCGGCAAAACTCTGCGGCATATTCGTTGACTGACATGCTTCCTTGGACTAAGTCATGGAACTGACTTTTCAATGCTCCCAAGGCTACGTAAGGAAAGAATTTCTCCTTGAAGATCTCCTTGAAGTTCTCCCAAGTAAGTCCTCCGTCAGTGAGTCTCAGCTCTGTACGATACCACGTCAGTGCGATATCAAACATCTGACTTCCAGCGGTCTCGATCTGAAGAATCTCCAAAATTTGTGCTAAGCGCAAGTTCCTCTCTATGTCCTCTAACCAATCGTCAGCATAGAGTATTCCTTCTGTGCCTTTGAACTCTCGAGGTATCATGCTCTTAAAGTCCACTATAGTGCCTGATCTCTACTGTTGCTGTTGGCCAGGAAACTGCTGGTGTTGTGCTACTCTCTCCACAGCCTGGAGAGCCACCTGATGAGCATTCTCCATGCTCTCTCTCATTAGCTCTGTCTGTGCCTGGTGTACCTCTGCTTGCACCCTCTGAGACTCAGCTTGAACTTCCTGAGCTTCTGCTGTCACTCTCTGGGACTCTAGCATGCCCTGGATAAGCGCGAACATCTGTGCCCCGTCAGTGGGCACACCTCCAGGAATCGGTGTCGGTGGAGGTGGAAGGTTGTCCGTCATAGCTAGGGCAATCCTCTGAACAGGTGGGAGAGAAGGAACTCCAGATGTCTGTCCGTTAGGTGGAGAGGTGGCAGACCCCTCTGAAGCTGATGCTCCCACCCTCATAGATCTTGCCTTCGGCGGCATCCTGAAGGCAGACCGAAAAGAATAAATTAAGGCAATGGATGCGATATCATCAAGGGAGGACAATAAAATTCTAAGGAAGCAACATTTAGAAGGAAAAATAAGGATAACAAGATAATAGATTAGAAATATTCCTAGTTGTGATTGAGTATTCGCTCTCATCCTAGTATGCTATATCCTAGATCCTATCGCAGGCACGCAGTAGTACAACTAAGCTGTCGACTACCACGACATCGCACAACTTGCGAAGTCTGACCTGCATGGGCCACCACTAAAAATGTGTTACGACCCGCACCCAAAATTTGGGGTACGAGTACGTGGGTACGTCCAGCTTACGCCGCAGCATCGGCGGTAGAACGATGTCTAGGTCATAATGCTATCTAATCATTCTCACATGAGCATCCAACTCCATAAGGAGTCACAGATATCACAATATAATATAAACAATACTCAATCACATAGCTAAAGCACGATAAGATATCGAAGAAATAAATAAATCAAAATACAACACAAGTCTAAAATAAAAATAACCTAACTCAGCAATAATATCCAAGTCTCAACTAAATATGCCGGAGACAAATTCGGTACCAAAAACTGCTAAAAGAAACTAACTAAATAACTAGTGATCCCGGCTAGACCTCCCGGGAATCACTCCTGCTACAAAGTCCAAGGTTGCAGCTACTCTCCCTGTGGTCCATAAAATGTCGGACACCAGTCCTCTAAGGCGCAGTCTGGAAAAATATTTCCAGTCAGGATGGAGCAAAGTACATCTCAAATAATAGTTCCAGTTAATTGATAAGGACTATAAAACAATAAATAGATGATGCTATATACTGAGAGAAGACAACAAATAAATGCAATAGCAAAATAAAGAGACAGGCAATATAGGCAATATGGTACAGTCGGTGCATATATAAAATAAAAAAAACGAGGTACAATATCATATACGGGTGATGTAGTATATGAACTAAAATAGAGAACTGTATCTATTCTAAGTGTTTGAAATCATAGTTTCGAAATATGATCGGCTTGGGAACTTGTACGATGACTACATGGCCTGGCTAATCATACGTGAGGTGCATGATTAACACTATCAATGTCTACACTTATACGATAGGTATTTTTATCACATCTCTCACTAGCAATTTCCCCGCCCCCAACTAGTACTTTGGATCCAATCATGACACGTCACGATACACGATCAATGTCCAATATATCATGTACGATGTCTAATATCAATGCCGTGTACAATGTCAATACGATAACCAATGTAACATCTCATGACTAAAGATCCAATCTATATACTAGTCCGTGTAACACAATGTCCAGAATAAGATGTAACATTTCTAAATATTTGAATTATAGAAATTATCAAATAACGGAAATTATTAGAGAATGTACTCACCTGGGGTCCTTAGCTGGCAATACCAATGTCCTGCTCCTGAAGTCTCACAGAACAATCAAACAGTCCTATAGACATATCATATAATATAATACAATATCAGACATTACTCAAACACACAATTATAAATACACTGGACTCAGGGCTACGCTAGGTATGATACTGGTCAACTAGGGTCAAGTGTGCATCAATTTGCACGGGTGTCGCGTCTGCAAATGCTGCGCAAAATAGGCAGTCAATGATACGGTCTTGCCAGTACGTCGGTGTACATATGGCAGTCTGCTATCATACTACATGGTCACAGGTCAAGATAGCTATGGGGTATCCGTAATTACATTAGGGTCACCTAGTATACATAATATACATACATATTATCTTAACTATTATATACATTAGTACTTACAATATACCTACAATATATATATCAATGATATACATACTAAACATATACTAAAGAAATACATATACTATATATATATATGTATATATATATACCAACATTAATATTAACATATACTAATACTAATACACTAATTGAATTTATACTATATATATATGTATACATATACATACATACCAATTATATACTATACATATACTAATAGACTTACATACTATATCAAAATACGTATACGCGTACGTATACGTACACAACAATTACAAGAGAAATGTTTCTCACCTTGGCTTCGGCATGCACGTGGACGAGATCGGTTTGACGACGATGACGACGACGTTGATGACGACGATGGCGATGGTGTTAAGGTGATGATGCTGATAATAGCGATGGTGTTGATGACGTTGATGATTATGGATATGATGATGATGAAGGTGATGATTAGGAGGAGGTCAACGGAGTCGTAATGGAGGCGCTGCCGACGGAGCTTCAGACAGGAGGAGGACAGGGGACGTCGGGGTTATTCTTCATTGATGGGGCTGGTGGTGGTGATAATGGAGAGGAGGAGGCAGGGAAGAAGGGAGTCGTGATGGTGAAGATGATGAGACGGGGTCGGACGAGAGTGGTGGTGCACAGCATTCAGGCGAGTTCGAAGTCGGGATCTGGATCGAGGCGAGGCGAGGCTGCGGCGGGTTCATCGGGTGCCTGGTCGGCTTCAGCGGGTGGAGCCGCTGTTGAAGGTCAGGGACGAGCGGGGTTCAGGGACGGCCATGGGATGATGAGGCATTCGCGTTGTCGTGTAGAAGAGGGTCTCCGACGGGCTGGAGGAAGTCGACCGGCGTGAGCGCTGCTATCGTCGGGGACGATGGTGGCTGCTCGGGGAGATATCGACGAAGGAGGAGAGAAGGGGAGAATGACGATGAGGTCGAGGAAGCGGTGGAGATGTCTGTTAACGACGGAGGAAGGAGAGACGGGGGTTGCTCCGACGAGGGGGGGTTGATGGGAACAGGGAAGGGGATTAAGAAGATCGGCTGGGAGTTGTTTTAGGTTTTAGGAAAAAAATAGAAAAGAAAAAAGCAAAGAAAAGAGTATTTATATATGCACATGTAAAGGTGTTGGGTTGACCAAAAATTGGGTTGACTGGTCAACCCCTCTTGGAATTGGGCTTCTCATGTATAATTTCAAGGGCCATGATTCAAATGGGTTCAAAATGAAAGGCTATGATGTATTGGTTCAAGGTTTGGAGGACCATGGTCTTAATGAGGTTGGTGTTGAATTGTACACTCCCAAAAATCGTGAAAAAATATACATGAAAGAGAAATGGATTTCTAAACGTGTTGTGTCCAATGGGGTGGATACCTCAATGCACTTTTGCACAAAAGTGTCCAACAATTAGAAAAATGCACAAAATTTGGGTTTATGGTTTTATTTAAATAAAATTAAATGCAATATGTGTTCTAAAATTAATTAGAAGTACAAGTGGGACACAAGTGTCATGAATGAAGCAGACTCAGAATAGAATATTACCCTAATTTGGGTTGCACAACATGGGTCGAGATTGTGTCTCCAATTTTGATTGGAACGTATAACGATATAAAGTTAAATTTATATCAAATTAAATAATAACGTCTGCGAAAAAAATTATGCGACTAAAATGTAGCACAAGAGAGCATAATTATAAGTTATACATGGGTGAAAATGAAAGGCAGGCACATCTAGGACGAGGTTGTAAAATTTATAGAAAGGCAATGTCAAGGGTAGCGCTCCAAATATCGAAGCAACGATAAGGCGCAACAATTAAATAAAATTATGGCTATTAAATATAAATAAATGTCATGAAATTATTACAAATAAATACACACAATACTTATACTATATACAAAGACAAAAATACCCCTATTTTAGAATGTGGTGGTGATAGTTAGATTGTTTAGTATGACACTTGTAGTTGTGTTGTATCTAGGTTCTTAGATTAGTTTATCATATATAAAGTGACATGCGTTAGAAAGTGAATATCACCACCACAAATTAAATTCTTATTTATAAAAATATATGATGCATATATAGAATGAGATATTACAATGTCACCATGCTAATGTGCTATGCTAGAATAGATGATAAATTGAGATATTGATGTGTGCAAGTGTACGAGGATTATGTGATGGTTTATATTTTAGAGGATGTGATGATAATTATATATATATAAAGTATACACCTTAACCTAATAGTTAGAACACATGATTAGTGTTAAAGGACATTTTGAGTTATAAACACTTACTAGTAGCATAGTAGCTAGTTGACTTCTTGTGCACAATATTGAGAACATTTTACATACTTGTGCATGGAGACCTAGAGGGTTAACACTATCAAACTTATGTTGGAGAACAACTTAGCACCTACATGAACCTTAGCTATGACCTTGGTTGTAATATTTGAGAAATATACATTTAGAGGGACTTGACACTTGTGCATTTTTAGACTCTTGCACACTCGACCCCTCTAGTTGACCGATTATAACCCCTACTTGCGTTAGCTTCTAAGTGCAGTGTATATATACTTTTGTGCGTATACTAATATAATGACTGATTGTTATTATATTATATTATATATATAGTATTATTGGATCGTTTGGGCGAGGCTTCAGGAGCAGGACTTTGGCATTCGCAGCTTGAGGATTCAGGCAAGTATACCTTGCCTTATTTACTGTCTCATTCAAGTTATTAAATATTGCATGAGTTATTGTTGTAAATGTTATTTATAACTGTACGCGTCCGAGAATGACTCGGGTGCAGTCGACGATTGCGTCGATGAGTAGTGTATCGACTTAGTCTCTAGCAGATTCACCTACTATTGTGGAGATATTCTGATATCTTTCAAGATTCTGACACTTCTTACACTCCTCACGATAATAAACTAATGCTGGGATGTGAGTTGGCGTATCTGACTAGCTATCGGTGCGTGCGACATGCATCACAGTTTAGTGCGTAGTCAGATTAGTCTAGTTATTTGAGACTCGGTATGTTAGTTACGTAGTATGCACGTCGTGTATTCGACTTGTATATTTGCATTAGGCGGGAATGACAACTGGTAGGCATATGGGATACACACATTAGAATCCGTAGTATCCAGAGGATCCACGGATCCAATGACCCCCCTTATTCAGATACCGCGTTCTTCGGAGCATTACGGACGTATATATATATGCTGATACCTCGTTCTTTGGAACGATAGACATTACATGTGCATATACCATGCTCTTCGAAGTATTGGACGTTATGCCTACACCTACCCATACGTACCAAGGTTGTCCTCAGATTGCATTCACTTAGATGGTTAGTACACCCCCTTACTTATTCAGTATTTATATTCGGCATATATTTTTGTATCTTGTTACGTCCCTCTGAGGAGCTGGTTCCCTTCCAGATTTGGACGAGGCGTACTATCCGACCGTATACGGGCCCAGACAGGAGGCGAGGTACACGACTGGGGAGGAGCTTAAGGTGTTACCCTCGAAGTTTCCCTGATCACTGGTAGGCCTTCCGCCTAGGTCTGGAGCATCTTTATCTAGCTAGTCGATGTTCTAGTCTAGTATTCTTATCTGTCCTTTCGTACTCTTATTTCAGCATTGTATTTAGTTGGTTTGTTCCCATCAGACTTATTTGTATTGTATTATGACATCCACATCCCGTACTTATTTTTAGTATTTATTTCAGCACTCCTTATTTATATTTTGTGGATAGGATTAGATATTTATCTGTTACATGTTAGCATATTGGACTTGATTGTATTTTAGGATAGCGTAGTACACTTCGTCGGGTCCATTAGATTGGGAAATCCTTTGGAGTCGTATTAGCTGGCCATTGCCACGTGGCCTGGTCTCGTGTATTTTGGGACTGGGGCATGACATGGTTTTAGTGGTGGCCCAAGTAGGTCTCAATTATCGTTTGTGGTATATATCATGCCTGGCGAGCCTGTTATATGATAGAAATATTTGATCTCATCTACATTGGCTACTGTATTTGAACCTCCTTCGTATCTAACTACTTAAATATCTATATCATGTTTGTTTATTTTCGTACTCATTTAATATAGTTCTATCTCTTGTAGAGAGATGAACTTGCGTAGCAGATGCGAGGCATACGGTGCCATTGTGCCATCTGCTACTGCACAGAGGAAAGATACCTCCCTGGGACCACCTGGAGAGCAGCCACCACCACAGGTCCCGATGATACCACAGGCCCCGTTGATACACTGGCGCCAAACTTCTCAGGCTGATCCGATGCAGCAGCACGAGGGCCAGACTTCACAGGCTGTCCTGACATAACACCTCGAGGGTCAGACTTCGAGGGCCACACCGATGCCGCAGCCCGAGAGGCCAAAGTCTCAGCAGACACCTACAGTGAAACCAGAGGTTCCATTGCCACCACCTCCACCCTTTCCACCTCAGATGCCACAGTCAAAGGGACAACCGCAAATATTCAAGTATTTTCAGGCCATGATGCAGGCGCAGTGGCATCAGCCGAGACTATGAGACAGAGGTTGATGGCAGTTCTGGAGATGCCACCTACCCCAGCACC
Source organism: Iris macrosiphon (assembly GCA_036927795.1). Taxonomy (NCBI): domain Eukaryota; kingdom Viridiplantae; phylum Streptophyta; class Magnoliopsida; order Asparagales; family Iridaceae; genus Iris; species Iris macrosiphon. Next base: position 113,454,344 of record JAYESA010000004.1, read on the forward strand.
CGCACTAGCACCTGTACCTGTTCAGCCAGCTGGTATGATTTAAGGGTTTTGTCAGATGGGCCTGGATACCTTTTTGGGCAGCGAGGCCGCAGAAGAGATCTTATATTTGGTCGCCAACACGGAGATGCTGCTGGAGGCTTCTCAGCTGCCTCCGAACCTTTGGATGACCGTAGTGAGGGCCCAATTGAAAGGTAATGCCCATTACTGGTGGGACTCTATTGAGCACAGCGTCGACAAGAAGCAAACATGGGAGCAGTTTCTAGAATACTTCAATGCGAAGTACTTTCCGGCTACGATCAGGAATGCACTATACTCTCAGTTCCTACACCTGGAGTAAGGAAATATGACTGTAGATGCGTATGACTCAGAGTTCAGTCGTCTTAGTAGATTTGGTACCGTCCTGATACCCAATAATCTAGAGAAGGCCAGGAAATTCCATCATGGTCTGACTTATGAGCTACAGAGGTACACTACCACCCAGGCAAGGATCTCTTACGAGGAGGTTCTGACAGAGGCCGGGATCAAGGAGGCTATTGGCAGAGGATCGAGGCATCCCAGTGTGGCCGCACCAGCCAGAGCTCAGTCCAGAGCAGGAGGACAGATCCGTCGTTCGGGAGCGCAGACACAACAAAGGCTAGCACCATACCAGCACAAGGAGCTCCCGACTTGTCACCATTGTGGCAAAAAAGGACATGTTATCAGATATTGCTGAAAGAAGCTGGGATTATGCATGATCTGTGGAGCAAGTCAACACCTTGCCCGAGATTGCCCATAACGCAGGGATGCAACACCGCAAATAGGACAAAGGCCAGCGGCACCAGTTCAGAGGATACTATCCCAGGTAGGAGGTCAACGTCCACCTACACCCGGTGGATTTTAACGGGGACCACCCCTGGCCCCACAAGAGGCACAGTTTGATCGAGCTAGACAGCAGGCCGGAGGGCAGAGGGGCGGGCAGGCCTTTGCACTAGCAGTGATAGAGGAGGAACCAGAAGGAAAAGCTATCACAGGTACCATTTTAGTTGCATCATTACCTGCGACTGCATTGTTTGATTCTGGGGCTACACTATCTTTCATATCTAGTATTTTCTTAGCTATGCATAGAGTAGCTACTTCCTCCTTACCTAAGAGTTGGAAGATTCTTACCGGAGAAGGTATCATAGCGGTTACCAGTACTATTAGAATGTGGTCGGTAGTCATGTGTGGTCGGGAGATGAGAGCTCAATTTTTGGTATTTTTGATGCCAAACTTCGACGTTGTGCTAGGTATGGACTGGTTGAGCTAGTACAATGCCATACTAGATTGTCGGAGGGGTAGCATCATTTTTAGACCCCCAGATCACCCAGAGTTCGAGTACATATGGGGGACCATCGAACAAGGAGTAGGCCAGACAGCTGGAGTTTATATGGCTATGGAGATGACACCCCCACCGATAGTTGCAGAATTCGAGGATGTCTTCCCGGAGGAGTTGCCAGGCCTACCGCCGGATAGAGAGGTGGAGTTCACTATTGAGTTGGTACCCGGAGCAGCGTCGGTATCTTCAAATGTGCACCGGTTGGCAAAGAGGGAACCGGATGAGCTAAAGCTACAGTTAGAGGAGTTGCAGAACAAGAGATTTGTCCATCCTAGTGCATCACCCTGGGAAGCACCAGTGTTGTTTGTACCAAAAAAGGATGAGATATTCCGTATATGCATTGATTACAGAGCCCTTAATGCTTGGACTATCAAGAATAAGTACCCTCTACCACGGATTGATGATTTGTTTGATCAGCTGACGGAAGGAGTGGTGTTCACGAAGATCGACTTGAGATTGGGGTATCATCAAGTAAAGGTGCGGAGAGAACATATTCCAAAGATGACATTCAGTGGCCACTGTGAATTCTTGGTGATGCCTTTTGGACTGACAAATGCGCCTGCAATATTTATAAACCTGATGAACAGAGTCTTCCACCAGTATTTGGACCAGTTCGTGGTAGTCTTCATTGATGACATCTTGGTGTATTCAAAAAGCCACGAGGAGCACGGAGAGCACTTGAGGATAGTGTTGGAATCGCTGAGACGTGAGAGGATCTATGCCAAGTTGAGCAAGTATGAGTTCCTCCTAGACTGTGTCTCTTTTCTTAGACACGTTATCTCAGGAGAGGGTATTTCAGTAGATCCAGCAAATATTTCATCAGTAGAGATGTGGACGACCCCTACCAATGTCTCGGAGGTGAGGAGTTTTCTAGGACTTGTCGGATATTACCGGAGGTTCGTAGAGAACTTCGCAAGGATCGCAGAGCCGATGACCCACTTGAACCACAAGGAGCAGGAGTTTATTTGGACAGAGGAGTGTCAGATGGCGTTCGATGAACTAAAGAAGCGTCTGACTACGACACCTATTTAGACTATACCTTCTGGACCCGGAGGATTTGTGATCTACAATGATGCGTCTGGGAAAGGATTAGGATGTGTCTTGATGCAGCATGGAAAAGTTGTGGTCTATGCCTCTAGGCAGCTGAGGACCCATGAGAATAACTATCCCACTCATGACTTGGAGCTTGCCGCAGTAATCTTTGCCCTGAAGCTTTGGAGGCACTACCTATACGGAGAGCGGGTGGAGATATTCACAGATCACAAAAGCCTGAAGTACGTCTATACTCAGAAGGACCTGAACCAGAGACAAAGACGTTGGCTCGAGTTGATGACAGACTTTGAGATTGAGCTACAGTACCATCCGGGGAAGGCCAACGTGGTAGCTGACGCATTGAGCAGGAGGCCCATGGCATTCTTTTTGACTATCCAACAACACCTATTGAGAGATCTGGAGAAGTTGGGTATATAGGTCATTATGCCCGGAGCAGACGGCCAGTTGTCGAGTTTTCAGGTGCAATTAACATTGGTTGAGAGGATCATGGCTGCCTTGCCAACAGATGCCAGATTCTAGAGACTTCGACAGAGGACCGAGGCTGGGATACAGACAGGATTGCGCATGCATGAGGACGAGACTTTAAGATGTGGAGATCGTCTCTATGTTCCGAACAGAGAACTTCGCCAGGAGCTGATATCGGAGGCGCACAGTTCAGCATGCTCTATTCATCCAGGGGCACAAAGATGTACAGAGGCTTGAGGCAGTACTATTGATAGCATGGAATGCAGAGGAAGACAGCCCACTTTGTGGCAAAGTACCTGGTGTGTCAACTGGTCAAGGCTGAGCATAAGAGGTCTGCAAGCTTACTTCAGCCGCTCCCGATACCTGAGTGGAAATAGGAGCACATCACTATGGACTTGGTTACAGGCTGTCCGAGGAGTCCTAGTGGTTGCAATGCAGTATGGGTGATCGTGGATCGACTCACTAAGTTCGCTCACTTTTTACCTTTCAGAGTTGGGCAGTCTACAGAGGTCTTAGCAGAAATATATATGAGAGAGATCGTACGACTACATGGGGTGCCAGTCAGTATAGTGTCTGACAGGGATACGAGATTTGTATCTTACTTTTGGCAGAGCATACAAGAGAGTCTCGGTACCCACCTGAAGTTTAGCACATCGTATCACCCGCAGACGGATGGCCAGTCCGAGCGTACTATTCAAACACTGGAGGACATGTTGAGGGCGTGCATGCTTGATTTCAGTGGATCATGTGAGGACCATTTATATTTGGTCGAGTTTTCCTATAACAATAGCTATCAAGCGAGCATTCAGATGGCTCCCTATGAGGCGTTGTAAGGCAGAAAGTATCGTTCCCCAGTGTACTAGAGTGATGTAGGCGAGAGGCAAATTCTTGGACCAGAGTTGGTTGATCGTATGGTGGAGAAGGTAAAGCAGATCCAAGGGCACCTACGAGTAGCACGGAACAGGCAGAAGCATTAGGCAAATATGCACCGACGACCCCTAGAGTACCAGGTTGGAGATCATGTGTTTCTAAAAATCTTGCCTACCCGAGGGACCATCAGGTTTGGAGGTAGAGGAAAGCTGAGTCCGAGGTACATCGGACCATTCTATGTGTTGGAGCGTATCGGAGAGGTTGCCTACAGGTTAGCATTGCCACAGACATTAGAAGGAGTTCATGACGTCTTCCATGTATCTCAGTTAAGGAGGTACATGTCAGATCTGAGTCATGTGCTTGACCACTCAGAGATCACTATCGGGCCGAGTTTGTCATATCAGAAGGAGCCTGTCGAGATTCTGGACAGGAGCGAAAAGGTGTTACAAGGTCAGACTATCCCTCTAGTTTGTGTCGTATGGAGGCATCATGCACCAGGCAAGTCGACCTGGGAACGAGAGGATGATATTCGGCAGCATTTTCTCCATCTCTTTGAAGGCTTAGGTATGTAGTAGCATTTAATTTTAGTCAATAGTTTATACCATATGTTTGTTTTAATTTCGAGGATGAAATGCTCTATGGATGGTAGATTGTAAACCCCCTCGACCAAATTTAGGTCTAATTGACTTAGAGAGAGACTAGGGTTAGTTTGGAGCCATATAGAAATAGAACATGGTGTTTTAAATTAATGTACAAAATTTTGTATCACTTGGTGCACCTTACCGTTGTTTCGATATTTGGAACGCTACTCTAGCTTTTGCTTTCAAACAAATTTCACACACTTGACCTTGACGTGCCAGTCTTCCAATTTGACCTTTGGGTCACTCATAAATACCCTCTCTTGTGCTTCATTTTAGTCGCATAATATTCGTTACAAATATCTATTTTTAAATCCAAATAAATCCAACTTTGCATCTTTGCCTGTTCTAATCAAAATTGGAGACACAACCTTGACCCTTTTTTCGTAACCAAATTTATGACAATAATGTATTCTGAGTCTACTACGTCCATGACACTTATGTCCTACCCAATTTAAATCCTATGTACTTCTAATTAATTAAAGAACACCATTGACACTAATTTTAACTAAATTGGTGCAATGACTCAACCTAACCCAAAACTAGACCCAACACCAACTCAAACCCCCACTCACACCATCATGGTTCATACAAAATACCACACACCAATTTTCTTCACTATAACACACCAAACATGGTAATTTTCGTCATCCAATCCCAATTCTCATTTTCTTATGCAATTTCTAAACTGTTGGGGGCCTTTGTGCAAATAAACAACTAGGTGTCCACCTCCCATTGGAGCAAAGCAATGAAGAAAGCCTACTTTAAATTGTTGACCGATCATAATCCCTCTATTTCCCTCCATTTTTGTATGGTACTGTGCACCAACTTTATTCTACAATACATCTCCACCCTCCATTCAACTACAACACATCTTTACCCCTCATTCCCTCACAACCAACCCTCACACACACCTAGGGAGGAGAAATTCCAGCCGGCCCTAATCCTTAGAAAGGCCATCCCCTCCTCATTTATTTAATACCTCCTATCTCTCTTTATTTATTGTAACTTCGTCTTCTTCCTCCTCCCTCATACATTCACCATCACTACCACCTCCCCAAAATAACCCGCCACCACCACCACCACTGCCTCCTCCATCCGATCACCTTTCCATCATCCTCGACCACTACCAGAAAAAGTCAAATTAGCGATGTAAAAAAACGTCACTAAATGACCAATAAACGTCGCTAAATAAATTTAGCGACGTAATTAGCTATATTTTACAGAAGTCGCCTTTCAGCTAGTCGCTGACAGAAAAAATATCGCCAAACGTCGCTATACTGACGTTTTCTAACGACATAAATACGTTGCTAGATTAGCGATGTTTAGCGACTCAACGTCGCTAATTAGCGACGTATTGATTTGTCGCTTTACGTAACAAATTAGCGACGTATGTAGCAACTTTTATAGCGACATTACTATGACCTGGCAATACTGCCATGTCAGCAAGTTGTGACGTACAACGACATTTTTAGCGACATTTTTCGCGACATCATTAGCGACATGTATTAACGTCGCAACTTAGCGACGTATTTTGCGACATGTTGATTTGTTGCTAAATATCGCTAAACGTCGCTAATGATACAGTAAAAAAATAAAAAAATCAATACTGAATTATTTCCAAACTATTATTCCTACAGTTTATTAATTTATAATCTGTACAAATAGACCCGGAGTAACCCTCCATTGAATTACTGGGTTCGCCGACCCCTTGGGTTGAACACTTAACACCGATAAATTAATATATATTTAATATGAATAATATAATAAAATTTGATGAAAATAAAATATTGAAATTAAAAACCTAATCAGGAGAAAATATCGTCATAAAAAATATAGCTAATATCCATACAACTGAGTCTCATCCTAAATAATACAAATATCCAGCAAATATCCATGCAAATATCCATACTACTGTGGATCTACAGGAGGATGACCACCGGCGTGCATGAAGGATAAGAACAGATCATACTGCTCCCGTGAAATCGACACCGATATCGATGGAGAAGGCAGTGACGTCGATGGAGTCTGTGTCGATGTAGGCGCACCAGGAGGACGTATCTGCTCCAACTCTGCGAGTAGCTGGTTGTAAGAATCTATGGTAGATAACAACCTCGTACTGCTATGAACCATTGAATCCTGCATCATCGTCAGCCTCTCGCCCATGGATAGCTGTGATGCCTGCAGCTCCGTCAAGCTGCGCTCTGTCGAGGCTCTAAGATCATTTGTCAAATCCCGGAGCTCCGTGATGCTGCGGTCGAGCATATCAAATTGTGCGATGAGCGTCGGATCGTCCGCCTGCGGCTGGGAGCGGGGATGCTCCTCCATCCTTCGCAGCAACTCATCACGGAGAGACGCAATTTGACCGTCAACAGCCTCCTGGACTCTGGCCGATGACTGCGAGGGCTGTGGGGAATGTGCACTTGTCGGAGAGGCCTTAGGTGACTGCATCACAACCAGGACACCATAGGATCCCGTACCGTAGTACATACCCCTCTGGAGACCACCAGCGGCGGTCACCCACAGCTCGTCCGCCGACGAAGCTGGAGCGGGCTGCGAGGAAGTACCAACCTCTCCAACTGTAGGTGCACTAGCAGTCGCCTGCTCACGCAGCCTAAGATACTCGGCCTAGAAAAGTTTGGATACTCTATAATCGCCTAAGTTATATTAAAATTAACACAAAGTAAAGTAATACTTACATAGGTCTGCGAGGCTCTCTCATCAATAAAATTTTCGTCCTTTCGATGGGTGGCCAAGAAGACGGACACCATGTTTGCATCCTCACCCTTCTGTATCTGTTAAAAATATATTATTTAGTACTAAAATTAAACATTTTTTTTACTACCATTTTATCGTACTTACATTAAAATAATATATCTTAAATAAAAAATATACCAAACGACAAAAATATTCCGTCATCGGAATCGAGTCACCATACCACTTTGCAGCATTCCGCCTAGCCGCCTTGGCCTTCTCAAACCTTTCCTTGTACCTCGGATCGTCGAATCTAGCCCTTATCACAGTCCACTACTCAGGCATGATCCAACCTTGGATCGGTTTTCCAGCACGATCACAAGCCTTCTGGTCATCTAGAGCATCACGGATAAGCTTGGCGGCAACGACAGGAAACATCTGCTCGATCAACTCGGCCCGGTACAGAGGATAGAAATACGCTTGCTATAATAAATAATTTAGTAAGTGAGCATCACAAATAAGTTATATAATATGCATAAATTAAAGAATTTATATAATATACTTTTACCTTAAAGTGCGCAAACCAGAACGCCTTCCTCTCCTCCGGAGCTTCAGAGTAATTGATCCAAGGGCCACCATATTTGTTCCTCAGAAAGAGGCCCAGGCGTCTCTGAACCGACGATGGACGATATCTATACATAGATAATTATTTTGATCAAAAAAGTTAATATATGATGAATAAAGAAATACACGATATATATGATGTTAAACCATTTAATTGACTTACTTTGTACTGTCGGCCCAAATCTCTGTCCTCGTCTTCTCCGGAGGTGTGCATGGAGGATCTAGCTGATGCTGGGAAAACGTTGGCATGACCTCCTCCACATGCTCATCTGTCTCCATGGTTCCGTCAGCAGGAGGAAGACTGGACTAGGGAGTACTATCAGGCCTGGAACTACTCATCCCAGGAGTGATGCCACGTAACGTCGTCGCAGTCGGAGATGTGACTGATCGATATACTGGAGTACTGGGCGACGAGGATCTGGAACCAACAGTAGACAGTACCGGAGGAGCACTCTGTCTACCTCGGGACCTGCCGAACCCTCTGTGTCGTCCTATCATACCTGATAACAACATATGATGAATAAAGAAATATACAAATATATATAGTATATTCTACAGTCAAAATATTATGCATATGTCACAGCATTCATAGAATTGTACAAAAAGTAACTTGTGGTGTCACAAGTCTAAATGGATAATACATTATATAGTGCAAAATATAATACATATATTCATCAAAATAGTACATTCTACAGTCAAAATATAGTACATTCTATAGGCAAATTTTTTTATTTTCAATCATCTTCAGAAAATTTATCTTGTTCGCCTTCCTCATCCTCATCTTACTCTTTCTCCTCCTCATCTTTACTTTTATCTACTTCGTCTTCGTCTTTGTCTTCCTTTTCGAATAATTCTACATTATTTACATTATTACTCGTGTAATGAGTAACTTCCGTTGAGTCCACATCTATAATATTTATTACAAGAGGTAGATCGTCCTCCTGATAAGCTATTTCGACAATGTCAAAGGTATTTCTAGCTTTAGTCTTGCATACTGTCCACCAATCCGACCTCGCTGTCCCCCGTCTAGGATAAGTTGTAAAGTATACGAGCTGAGCTTGACTTGATAGGACAAATGGTTCATAGCCTTGATATGTACGCTTGTAGTTTATATCCACAAGGCCATGCTTGTCAATTTTCCAACCTTGATCTTGAATTGGATCGAACCATTCACATTGAATAGCACGATATTAGCAGGTTCTGTGCTATAATTATATGTTAACTCCACAATCTCTCGTAAGATGCTAAAAAAATCATTGTCTCGATCGACGTCTCTGTAGTTCGAAGATTTGATACACAAACAACTGTTTTTCGTGGAATCAAGATCCATAAAGTTGTCTCTGATAGGAGCATTTGTTGACTTGAACTAAACCCATTCACACAGAAACTTGGCCATATTTTAACGGCAATAATTGGTTCCTTGGCTAGAGTTCTAATAGATTCAGTCTCGGGTGTTATTAGACGATCGACCTAAATACCAAAGTAGCGATAGTAAGTTATTTGATTTGCAAGTGCAAAAATAAAAAGTAATTACCAAGCACCTTACATATGCTCTCAACCAAGAAGAAAAATGGCATCTCATTTCTTGTTCTACTTCTTGGTCTGTTATGTAGGGTCTAACCGACCTCAACTCATCATTTTATGTGCTGAAAAACAATGAAGCAACTGCTGATTAGTAGCATAATAGTATCTTATACTATTACATTAAGATGATATAAACATGGACGTATTAATTACTTACCCCGCTAGCTTCTCCACTTCATTCTCGTCGTAATTGAGTAATATATACAACTGAGCAGCCCTTAGCTCATCGTTATTCAAATATCTCTTCTTTATTTTCCCCTAAGGCTTTTCGGACGCATTGAATACTTTGAGTATTGCATCATTAGATTCCTGATATCTGTCGTCGTTTCTCGGAGCTTTCGTTCTATTAGTAGCAACACGAGGTTTGAAATATGTCGAGTAAAAATTTGTAATATCCTCGAGAACATAAGCTTCACAAATAAAGCCCTCAACCCGTGCCTTATTTTTTACCTTTCTCCTTAGGTGATTCAGATGCCGCTCGAAGGGGTACATCCACCAATAACCGACAGGACCACCAACACGTGCCTCATAGGAAAGATAAATTGGCAAATATTTCATAGAGTCAAAGAATCCAGGAGGAAACACCTTCTCGAGCTTACATAGTGTTACCACAATGTCCTTATCTTGCTTTTCTAGACGATCGACGAGCAACTTAGTAGAACAAAGATCTCTGAAGAATATGCTGAGCTCTGTCAATGGATCCCAAATGGCCTGCGGTAGGAATTCCTGAAATGTAATCGGAATTAACCTCTCCATGAATACGTGACAATTGTGGCTCTTCATACCCGCAAGTTTTGTTCTCCTTGAGGTCGACGCATCTTATCAAGTTCGACACGTACCCATTTGAAAACTTTAGACCCTGAATCCACCTACAAAGTCTCCCTTTATCCTTTTTCTCCAGTGAGAAAACTGACTTAGGTTGCTTTAACTTTCTATTCCCCCCTCTATCAAATGCAACTCAGGACGTCTACATATTTCTTCTAAGTCCAACCTGGCCTTCGGATTATCTTTCATCTTCCCCTTTACCTCTATTGCAGTATTAATTATGTTATCAAACACATTCTTCTCGATATGCATGACATCAAGGTTATGTCTGATCAGATTGGTGCTCCAATATGGCAGACCTAGAATATACTCCTCTTCGTCCAGTTATGGGTGTGACCAAATCCGTCATACTTGTACCCCTTAGCAGGATTTTCATTAGCACTTGGTAAATCTTTTATCTTTTCCCATATCGTATATCCGGGCCACCTTGGCGGTGGATTGGCCTTCTCCATAACGCCGGCACGAAAAGCATTCCTGTTCCTCTGGTACGGATGATCCTTCAACAAAAATTATCGATGACAATCGAAGAAGCATGGTTTGCCTCCGTGTTTCAAACTGAAAGCCTTAGTACGGTCCATGCAATACAGACATGAGAGACGACCATGAGGGCTCCATCCCGATAATATTTCTATCACGCTCCAGTCCCAAAATATGTAGGACTAGGAACACATAAGCATGCCAGCCGCATGTATATGGCAACTCCAATATATGAAAACCATAACACATGCGTACGATGTATTATGAACAATAATTCACAAGTGGTATAAACTATCTCAAGTCACAAGCATAATCTAAATCTCATCCACAAAAAATCATAAATAAATAAATAACCAATAACTATGTAACTAAATCTCAATATGAAGTATCAAAAAAGATAGTCGGATGGAAAAAAATCCACTACCAAAAGAGTATAAAAGAAATAATATAAGTACATCAACTAACAATCAATGCGACTCGAAGAGAAGACCTCCTCAAAATATAAGTAGCAAGCCTGGATTTGCGCTCCTACTAATACTCATGAACATCTACACCTGTAAAGGGACCAGGTCCTCAGAGGGACATAACAAGATACATAGAAGTATGCCAATAAAGTACTGAAAATAAACATCCAATGGGTCGCCTAACCATCTATGTGAATGCAGTCGAGAACAATTCCAACAAGTGGGCTATCGGGCCATAAATAGGATTGGCATGATTCTCTCGGAGAATCAGGGGCCTACAAAGCATGTCGTCTTTTGAACGCCAGAGGCCGCTAGTAATATAGGGGTCATCACCGCCACGTATCTCCGGCGGAGCGTACGGGTTACAAAAAAGAAAGTACAAAGGAGCCAAAATGCCTTACTTGTTGTTCTCCCCACCCATGCTCTAAGCATGTCACATCCATGACACGATAATATCTCTAATAACTGTCAAGTCTCCTAGCATGCAATTTCTAACAACAGTTATCCCTAACGCACATCCCATACGTACAGGAGCCCAGACCTGTCACGCAAGTCCGTATCCTACATGAGACTCACACTCGTGTAACAACTGTGTCACGGCCAATAAAACCTAAGAATGCCTCATGATAATGGGGTGGTCTCATAAACTAGGTCACATGTATATACATAATAAAAATAGAATACGACGACACCGTCGTTGTATCCAAGTTTCCTTGGACGTGCAGTTTATATATAACAGTTTAAAATATAAGAACTAAATAAGCAGAAATAAGATGCATGCACATATGGAATATAAATCACAGTACAATGGCAAGGTATACTTGCCTGGCAAGAAAGCTGCGTATTACCAATAACCTGCTCCTGAAGTCTCGCAGAACAATCTGATAGTACTATATATATATAATATAATACAATACAACATCAGCCATTACACTAGCACATACAAAACCATAAATACACTGGACTCAGAGGGTACGCTAGGGGTGATACTGGTCGACTAACAGGGTCAAATGCGCATCTAATTACGCGTGTGTCACGTCTTCAAATGTTGTATCAAAATCAGACAATCGAACTAACACAGTTCTCACCAGTACGTCAGTGTACACAAGGCAGACAAATCATAATTACTCAGGGTCACATGGTTAATACGGGGTATCCGTAATTATACTAGGGTCATGTAGTATATATATACATATGTTATAGCATATAATTACTTATATAATACATCCATATATATATATATATATATATATATATATATATATCAATTTAATTATAATACGCGTACGTGTACGCATACAAGTCATTGGGTTCACCGACACGGTCTGAAACCAACCAACTAAACTGAACCAATATGCTAACCTAGATGTTATTCACAAAAATATGCATACACAATATGAAAGGAGAGGGACATGTTCGAACCTTGGGGTTAGCGTGCACGGGCACGAGGATCGGGGGCGACTTCTGCAGGTTGTCTTCGGCGAGGGTGACGGGTCCATGATGAATACGATAATGTCGATGTTGATGATGATGACAAGGGTAATGATTGGTGATGATGATGATGATGACGAGGGTGTTAATGATAGGGATAATGATTGTGATGATGAGGGTAATGATGATGATTAGGTTATGATGGTGATGAAGGGGGATAATGATTATGATGATGATGAAGATTATGATGATGATGATTAATGGTGATGATGATTGTGATGATGAGGATGATGATGATGATTAGGTTATGGTGATGTTGATGATGAAGGTGATGATGATGATGAGATGATGATGATGATAGTGATTAGGGTAATGATGGTGATTAGTGTGATGATGATGGTGATGATTGTGTTGATGATGAAGGGGATAATAATGGTGATGATTGTGTTGATGATGAAGATGATGTAGGTTATGATGATGATGAAAGGGATGATGATTGATGAACGGATGGGGAACAGGGATGACCGGAGGCTGCTGGAGTCCAGGGGGTTATGGCGGTTCAGGCGGAGGAAGGAGGACGGTGGTTCAGTCATTCCAGTCGAGGAGGAGGGGATAAGGATAGTGGTTGTGGTCGAGGTGCAGGAAGGAGGACAAGGAAGAGGAGGAGGTCGTGGGGAGAGAAGGGAGAGAAGAGGGTGGCTGTTGGTTGTGATGAGCACGGCTGCTCTGGTGAAGGACTGGCCGGAGAAGAGGCCGAAGATGAAGTGGGTGGTTTGTGGTGGAGGAGAACTGGGAGGAGACGACGGCTCGGGTTAGCCGGAGATGGGAGGAGGAGAAGAAGAAGTTGGGGAGGACGCTCAGGGACAGTCGTGGTGGTGGCTGTGTTGACTCCGGCAGGTCGAGGGGAGTCCGACGAGAGGTGAGGGTGGCCAGGGAGGTGCTCCTCAGGGAGGAAGCTCGGTGGAGATGGTGATGTGGGTTGTCGTCGGCTTGGTGCAGGCGAGCGGGGTCAGCGAGGCTGATGGGTCATGGTGGTTGAGGAGTGTTGGCTGACAGGCGGGGTTGCCACGGTGGCTTAGGCGGTCGGGGTTGGCCCGGCCGGCGGGTGCAGAGGGAAGGAGATGATTGAATAGTAAAGGGAAGGGGGATTCGGCTAGATCTAGGTTTGGTTTTGTGAATGAATAAAAAGGAAAAAATAAGGAAAATAATTATTTATACATGTAGAAAAGTAGGGTTGGGTGTTGACCTAGGGTGTTGGGCTTGGTCAACATTCTTGGGATGGGCTTAGCATCACATGGGGATATTTGGAGGGCTAGGATTGCATGGTTTGAAATGCATGGCTAGGATTAGATGAGGGGGGTGATGTTGAGTGCTACACACTCCAAAAATCATGGAGAAAATTCACATGACCAAATAATGAAAGAAAAATGGGTTTCTTCACGTGTTGTGTCCAATGGTGTGGACACCTTAATGTATTTTTTCATAAAAATGCCCAACAATTAAAAAAATTACACAAAGATGGAAATTGGATTAAATTAATTAAAATTAATGCAAATAGTGTTCTTGAATTAATTAGAAGTACATGGGGCTAAAATTAGGTGGGACATAAGTGTCATGGACATAGGGGGCTCAGAATAGGATATTATCATAAATTGGGTTGCACAAAATGGGTTAAGATTGTGTCTCCAATTTCGATTGGAACGCACAAGGATACAAAGTTAAATTTATTTAGAATTAGATATAAACGTCTGCGACGAATATTGTGCGACTAAAATGTAGCACAAGAGAGCATAATTATAGGTTACACAAAGGTCATAATTATATTGTGTGTCTAGGACAAGGGTATAAAATTTGTAGCAAGACAATGGCTAGTGTAGTGCTTCAATTATCGAAGCAACGGTAAGATGCACTAAGTGATATAAATATTATAAAATTATCTAAAATACCGTGTTCTATTTCTAATTGGATCCAAACTAGCCCTAGTCTCGCTATCTAAGCCAAGTAGGCCTAATTTTGGTCGAGGGAGTTTACATTTCATAGGCCAGAAAATCATTGATGGTCCACATAAGTGCTACCCTCATCTGAAAATTCTGCTTTCTAGAAATATCGTACGTGTTGGCACCTACTTCCTACAGCTGATTCAACTCATCTATCAAAGGTTGTAAATACATATCGATGTTCCTCTTCGGATTGTTCGGACCCAGGATAATAACGGTTAGGAACATATACAGAGTCTTCATGCACATTCAAGGCGATAGATTGTACGGAGTGACGATCACAGGCCAACATGAGTACTGGGAGCCCGAAAGTCCGAATGGGATAAAACCATCAGAGGAGAGCCCCAATCTGACATTACATGGATCCGAAGCAAAATCTGGATACTCTCGATCAAAGTGCTTCCATGCTTCTCCATTGGATGGATGATCCAATACTTCTTCTATCTGTTTCTGCCTGTGCCAACTTATGTTTTTTGTAGTCTCCTTAACCATAAACAACCTCTACAACCACGGATGTCAAAGACAAGTAGTGCATCGAATCGGTAGGCTTTCTTGCACCCACAGACTTTCCTCTACTAGTGGCCTTGTAGCGATCAGCACCACAAAATCTGCACGCATCTTCATCCTTGTCGTATTTGTAGTATAACATGCACCCATTGCGACATACATCAATTTTCTCGTATCCCATCCAGAGCGATCTCACCATCCTCTTAGATCGATAGAAGTCTTTAGGCAACTTTGCACCCTCGGACAAGATCTCTATAATCAAATCGATCAGTCGATTATAGCATTCTTGTGACATGTTAAAATCGGACTTAATGCTCAACAATCTTGTAACCACCTCCAACGGTGAATGATCCTCATAACCAGGATATAATGGAGTCCTTGCATTCTCCAGCAACTCCATAAACTTTACAGCATCGGCATTCGGTGCCTCCTCAGCTGCATCATAATTGTCCGGATTAAAACTAGGCCCCGCCGCATCAAAAATCATGTTCACCCACCCGTCGTCGTAAGAAGCGTGGTCGTGGACATCCATATACGGCTCCACATAAGGCTCCGAATCCGATGCTAGAGACATAAGTTCTTCGTGCGGTCTACTGATAGTAATTTGGCGTGAAGCCCTTCGAGTACAAATAATATATGACTTCCACTTCTGGATGATATTTTAAGTTACGATATCTCACACATGGACACTTAATTTTGGTATCGTCTATGTACTGAGGGAACGCCTTGGCAAACTGCAGAAACTGCTGTACACCCTCAATAAATTTATCCCGTACACCTCATATGTCATCAGGATGATGGTTGTACATCCACGAACGATGACGCAGATAGTAATTCATATCTATTTATAGATACTTCTGCAAAAATGAAAGTATGTGTCCTATAAATCGTTACATACAGTATGATTCTCTGGAGGAAGGTAAGAACTGCTCTAACTTGATACACGATTGAGGTCCTGTAGGCTGAGCATAATTTATGTGCAACAGTATGCACAGGTTGTGCAACCTGATTTGGGGTAAACAGTGTGCACAGGTTTGGGTAGTGCTTATGACCAGTCTTGAGGTATTATGAATAATGAGTGAGTGTTAAGGTTATTTAGGGGCAAGATTGAGGTGTTGAGCAAAGGGTGGTAATTTGGGGTAAATGATACTTGATTGTATCAGTGGGTTGAGTAAGGTGAAGATTTGGTTTCTAAATATTGGAGGGTAAGTGTGTGTAGGTAATGTCATGAGCAAGGTGTTAAGTGAAGTATGGACAGTGTGTATGTTGGGGGCTTGAGTTCCTGCACCCGCAGATAGTAGGTGGGGGTAATGGGTATTAAGATACATGGTAATATTGGGATACGGGTTGAAACACTAGGATACGGGACTAAGTATTTGTTCTAGACTAAGGTATGTCACGCCCCAGTCCCAAAATACGTAGGACCAGGAATACGTGACACGCCAGCTACGCATTCGACCAGACTCTGGTCTGACTCGAATACGTATAAGCTGTAATATAAAGGGCACTATCTAGATATCCCATAAATGTAAACCTCTATGTCTCAATCCACAATGTACAACAGTATACAAGAAAGAGCTATATGTGCTAGAGTCGGCCGCCCAATAACACACTAACTCGAATAGACTCGAGAAGAAGTATGAGTCTACAAAACTAGGCTACAACAGCAGATGAATAAACAATATAAAATAACCATAATGCCGGTAGATATAATGTGAGTACCTGGTACCATGCCCGCAAGACCTGCAACTCCAACATCAACTCCAAATGCTCCGTAATCGTCTATGCTGCAAAACTGGCAGGGAACCAGGTCCTCAGAGGGACGTAACAAGGTACAGAAATACAACATGCCAAGTAAACAGAAAGTACAAGTGCACGACAGGGTACTCTATCATAACCAACTAGTGTGACACAGTTTAAAGACAATGTTCGACGCATGGGCTGTCCAAAATAAAACCGTAGCTCCGGACACGGAAACACACGGCACGTACCGCAGCTCCGGGCAAAGAGTCACACGGGTGAAACAGGCTACACTAGAAACAGGTATCACTAGAAACAGGTATCACTAGAAAATACTACATATATATAAGCGCGTGCAGAGTAGCCCAAACGTCTAGTAACTGTCTTCCCCTTCCCAAGCGGTCAACGATTGTGCGTTGAACCTGAACCTCTAACTACAGTCTCGACACAAGGAATAACTCAACAGACGCGACCCTAAGGTCGTCCCAGTCTCTGGTCATGATGTCAGTATCAGGATACAGGAATCTGGCACGATCACAGTGTATGAGTGTGTCCTGGGGTATCGATGTACTCTGGTACGTGCATCGAGGTGCTATGAAGCATCTAGTATTTATTCTAAGACGTAAAGTCGAATGTCAACACCCGGTTGCGATCCGAACGTGAAGTATCGAACGTCAACATAACTACGTGCACAATGTACATAACGAAACAATAAATATCTGTAACTGAAATACAGGGTGGCAAGGTACACTTGCCTGCACGAGGCTGCTGAAGACGGGGATCTGGTACTGCGTCCAAGTCCTCAGGTCCCGCAATACCTAGAGAAGGGATACAACTAAATCAATAAACTACCACGAAGCTGAAATAAGATGAGACACATATCTAACCATAAATTCCAACTTAGCTACGACTCATAGGGACACGATGCTAGAGGGTTAACCCAGGTTGACTAAAGGTTATTTACAACTACGATCAATCACCCTTTTAATACCATGAGAACAGTCCTCGATCATTTACAATCAGCCATCATTCGTCTTAAAACTACTCCTCGATCAATTTCTTTACTATTCCTCCGTCTTACGGTATTCATCACGATATTCCGTTAGTCTAACCCTGATTAAATCCTCCGTTTCACCTCAGTATTCACAGGCGTTAATAGGTACATTTACTATTATCCTCAATTACACAATTAATACTTATTAAACCTTCTGTTCCATATCATCATTACTAATTCACCATAAATCACCTGTCCCTCGATGACAGATCATCGTATTAATTCGCAATAATTTAATTTGCTCAACAATAATAAACAACAGTGCAAATATAAATTTCCATGCCTTAACATCTCAAGGTATCCCAATATCATGAACTCAATATATATTCGAATGCCTTGTATATTAATCTTGCATTTTCCACCCATGCATATAGTTCCTAGTCATTGCATATGATCCCAATCCTAAACAACGATACATGCATTCTCATACCCTAACTCATGTATATCCATTAATTTCATTCATCATGTATATATTATACCATGTCCTTAATCAAATCATTTCTAAACCTTAAATAATTGATTTAGCATTTCACCAACCATGTTTCATATTCATAACCTTTAGTTATAATCAAACCCTAAACTTAAACCTATATAATCCTAAAACTCCCAAGCAATTTAAACAACTCTAAACACAAACACTAAACTAAACATACACAAAACGAATTACATAACAATAAGCTTTAACTTAAAGACACAGAACAATATATAAAAATACAGAGAGGGTAGTGGTTCACCTCGGATGGGGTGGTTGCTGGCCGGAGGGGTGATGGCCGGAGGGAGGTGGCAGGAAGCTGGTGGTGGTGGTGGTAGAATAGACCGGAGGTAAAGGTGGTGGTGCAAGGCCGGATAGGGATCGGCAGAGGTGAGCAGCGAAGTCGGGGGGGTGGCCTGAATCCGGACGCGAATGGTGGAGCGGCTTGACGCGGGTTGAGCATAGCCGGAGCAGTGGTAGGTAAATACTATAAATATATGTATTAGCAAGGTATTGACCTAGAAACCTAGGTATAACTTAGTTTTGACTAATGTTGACTAGTTTGAAGAGTCATTCCCGTGTCCGTGTGTCCATGTCAGTATTAGGGTTAGTGTCCGCATATGTTAGAGTATCCGCGTGTGTGTGTGTGTATGTGTGTGTGTGTGTTTGAGTTAGGGTTAGGGTTAGGGTTAGTGTGTGTCATGTCGTGTCGTGTTGTGTCGTGTTAGAGAGAGAGAGAGAGAGACAGAGAAAGGAGACAGAGAGAGGAGCTCACCGAGGAGGGGAGCCGGAGGAAGGATGTCGGAGGGAGGAGGGGAGCCGGAGGACGGAGGAGCTGACGGTGGAGGGGGGAGGACGCGGCCGGAGGGGGGTCGCCGGGAGGGAGGAGGAGCTGACGGCTGTCAACCTTCTCCCTCGCCTGCCGGAACACCCACAGCCACCTCTACCTCCTCCCAATCACATCAGCCACCCTCACCACCATCACCTCCATCACCACTACCACCACCTTCCCGACCTCCTCCTCCAACACAGCCGCCAACCACCATCATCCTGACCTCCTCCTCCTCCAATACAGGTGCCAACCACCATCATCCCGACCTTCTTCTCCTCCAACACAGCCGCCAACCACCATCACCCCGAGCTTCTCCAACACAACTGCCAACCACCATCAACCTGACCTCCTCATCACATTACTGCCACCGCCACCTTTCCGACCTACTCACCATCGTCACCACCACCACGACCGCCACCCACTGCCATCGTCACAACCACCACGACAGCCACCCTTACCACTGTCACCCCCAAGCTTAGCCACCAGCATCTCAAAAAACCTACCCCTAGCCGAGCATCCAAGTTCTTCTCCCTTTGTACTTTGTACTTTAGGTATACTTTATCTCTTTCCTCTCAAGCTCCATCTTCTTTCAAATGTCTATTTGTTCTTCAACTTGTTCTTCTTTATGCATAGTTTGAACTTTATTCCTTAATCTCCATCATCTTCTTGAAAGTTGGAAATGATGTATATACAATGCAGTTGACACCTTGATATATATATATATATATATATATATATATATATATATATATATATATATATATATATATATATATATATATATATATATATATATATATATATATATATATATATATAATCTAATTGTTAACTTGTGATATATGACCTAGTTACACACTTGTTAACCCTTGCTAAACCCTATTAACTCCATGTTACAAATAAATTTTAGAATAGATATTTTTGTTAGAATGATGTTTAGTGATATTACTCATGCATGAGTTAGGTTGTTTAGAATAACACTTGTAGTTGTGTTGTATCTAGGTTCTTATACTAGTTTATCATATATAAAGTGACATGTGTTAGAGAGTGAATATCACCACCACAAATTAAATTCTTATTTATAAAAATATATGATGCATGTATAGAATGAGAGATTATAATGTCACCATGCTAATGTGCTATGCTAGAATAGTTGAGAAATTAAGATATTGATGTGTGCAAGTGTACGAGGATTATGTGATGGTTTATATTTTAGAGGATGTGATGATAATTATATATATATAAAGTATACACCTTAACCTAATAGTTAGAACACGTGATTAGTGTTACACGATATTTTGAGTTATAAACACTTACTAGTAGCATAGTAGCTAGTTGACTTCTTGTGCACAATATTGAGGACATTTTACATACTTGTGCATGGAAACCTAGAGGGTTAACACTATCAAACTTGTGTTGGAGAACAACTTAGCACCTACATGAACCTTAGTTATGACCTTGGTTGTAATATTTAAGAAATATACATTTAGAGGGACTTGACACTTGTGCATTTTTAGACTCTTGCATACTCGACCCTTCTAGTTGACCGATTATAACCCCTACTACTTGCGTTAGCTTATAAGTACAGTGTAGATGTACTTTTGTACGTATACTAGTATAATGACTTATTTTTATTATATTATATTATATTATATTATATTATATTATATTATATATATATGTTCGTTAGATCTTTCGGGCGAGGCTTCGGGAGCAGGACTTTGGCATTCACAGCTTGAGGATTCAGGCAAGTATACCTTGCTTTATTTGCTGTCTCATTCAAGTTATTAAATATTGCATGAGTTGTTGTTGCAAATATTATTTATAACTGTACGCATCCAAGAATGACTCGGGTGCAGTCGACGATTGCGTCAATGAGTACTGTATCGACTTAGTGTCTAGCAAACTCATGGACTATTATGGAGATATTCTAAAATCTTCTAAGATTTTGACACTTCTTACACTCCTCACGATAACAAACTCATATTGGGATACGAGTTGGCGTACCTGACTAGCTATCGGTGCGTGCGACATGCATCATGGTTTAGTGCGTAGTCAGATTAGTCTAGTTATTTGAGACCTGGCAAGTTAGTTACATAGTATGCACGTCGTGTATTCAACTTGTATATTTATATTGGGCGAAGAGGACAACTGGTAGGCGTATTGGATACACACATTAGAATCCATAGTATCTAGAGGATCCACGGATCTAATGACCCCCCTTATTCAGATACCGCATTCTTTGGAGCATTACGGATGTGTATATATATATATATATATATATATATATATATACAGATACCTCATTCTTCGGAACGATAGATGTTACATGTGCAGATACCATGCTTTCGGAGTGTTGGACGTTATGCCTACACCTACCTATACGTACCAAGGTTGTCCTCAGATTGCATTCACTTAGATGGTTAGTATACCCCTCTTACTTATTTAGTATTTATATTCGGCATATATTTTTGTATCTTGTTACGTCCCTCTGAGGAGCTGGTTCCTTTCCAAATTTGGACGAGACGTACTATCTGACCGTGTACGGGCCCGGACAGGAGGCGAGGTACGTGACTGAGGAAGAGCTTGAGGTGTTACCCTCGGAGTTTCCCTGATCACTGGTAGGCCTTCTGCCTAGGACTGGAGCATCTTTATCTAGCTAGTCGATGTTCTAGTCTAGTATTCATATCTTTCCTTTTGTACTCTTATTTTAACATTGTATTCAGTGGGTTTGTTCCCATCATAGTTATTTGTGTTGTATTATGATATCCAGACACCATACTTATTTTTAGCATTTATTTTAGCACTCCTTATTTATATTCTGTGGATGAGATTATGTATTTATCTGCTGCATGTTAGCATATTGGACTTGATAGTATTTTAGGACAGCGTAGTACGCTTCGTCGGGTCCATTAGATTGGGAAATCCTTCGGAGTCGTATTAGCTGGCCATTGTCACGTGGCCTGGTCCCGTATATTTTGGGACTGGGGCATGACATCTTGACACTTCGAACTCTGAGTAGTGCGAGGAAATGGGATATTAAATCCCTTAGAAATATTGGCCACTATCTCGAGACCTAACAATCAAGGATGTCTATAAATAGGAGAACGACAAGCATAAAGGCTCCATCAATCGTCTGCCTTCATCAAATTCCTCTTCTGGTCCTTGAAGATGACTGATGCCATTCAAATCTTCTTTTTCAGTGGAGAACTCTGACATGATTAGGCTTCTTGGGAATTCAAGTTCCCTTGTTTCTGTAGACAGTTGCATTTTTTTTTGCATGGATGCCAAGTATATTCTTTTGTTTGCAGTAGTTTCCTCAATTTGTCCTAACGGTGATGGAGCAGGAAATGATATCATAAGGCTTTGTATTTGGAGTGAATAGATAGATTACTCAGAATACTATTCGTTGTCTTCAAACATAATTTATTGTATGCACCCAAAAGATGAGGCTTACCTTTATCGAGCAGCTCAACGATGGTGCTCGTTGAGTTGATATAACCAATGGTGTATTTAGATAACCTGGGAGAGGTCCCAATTTTTTATCCTCTCGCCATTCCTGCGAAGTCCGACTAGCAGAGTATTACGCCCTCCAACCTTGGCCTTATTAGAATGGTTACAGGTGTCTGCATGCGGTTGTCGAAAGAAGTCTTTACGGGAACTCCTTCGTCAGGTCTACAACTTTATACATGGTGTAAGCTTGAATAACAATGAAAAAGTCTCATCTTATAATGCGATATTGAATATCGATAAAAACCTCTCATTTTGTAACCGCTATAGTTTGTCTTCAATAAAATTGAGTGGCATGCCACAAGCTCCTTTCTTCTTTTCTTTTTCTGTTTATCGAGCATGGATGTACTATGTCGAGTATATATGCTTTAAGATCATAAAAAATATTCGACTAAAAATGCTGAGAATAATCTTCGAGCACTTTATTGTGAGATAGGGAACGACCTTTTAGTAGGCCTACCTTTCATGGCATATATCTAATGCTAGATACAAACAATATTAATTTTTTTTAAATAAGAGCATTTGATAAGATGTAGCCAGAAGTTTGGAACCCGGTGCAGTCATAGTAGTTTGGTGATCGAAATTATTTATTGTTCATAGATAGTATGGACATAAACGACCTTTAGATGGACACCTTAAATGGGGAGGTAGACATTTTATGACATATTCTAAAACAAAATATAACTGTACTAGAGGAATGGAAATTGAGACTATCAGAAGTATAGCTTGGACATAATAGCTGCATCATTTTCAGAAGTCTTTTATTTAAGAGGAGTCTGGATCATGGTAATGAACCTCAAAAGAGTACAAGATATGTCCATTTCAGGAAAACTTTTGGACGTATTGTATAATCATCTACTGGTGGTTGTAAGAATGTGGCAGTAAACAAATATAGAATATGGAACATGATTTTTAAGGAAAGTAAACATATATTAATACGCTGCAGAAGTATGAGCGACCTAATGATATGAAGGAAGGACTACCAATTCGCGAAAGATATTAGTAGTCGTGATAGGAGACATAGGAGACCTCTAGAGATACAAAAATTATTAAGAACGAAAAGCGCAAAAGTGGATATTTATTAGAAGTCTATTAAACCTCTAGGGATTAAAATAGACATGAACCAAAATCATGACCTGAACGGAAAGCGTAAAAATTGAATATTTATTGGAAGTCTATTAACCTTTTGGAATTAAAATAGACATGAACAACAACATAAAAGTAGAATTTATTGGAAGTCTATTAACCTTTGGGGATTAAAATATACATAAACGAAAAGCATAAAAATAGAGTTTGTGAGAAGTCTATTAACTATCTGGGGTTTAAAATAGACATGAGTAAAGAGGTGAGAAGTTTGATCAGGGGCAAAAGTACTGTGACCCAGGGGGTATGTACAGTAGTTCTTTATTATAATTTTGTTAGTCATAATATCTAGAGAGAGGCTCATCCGGGTCATGATTTTTCCAAGTGAGAGCTATTAAACCCTGACATTCACTGTTTGTTGGGTGTTTGCCAGCAAGTGTTTGCTTCGGATACCCATTGCCATTAGCCGAGGATATAGACATATTTTGTATCTCGTAGAGCATCATATTTGCTGCCAGGAGTTTTGTGAATATAGCTCCTATGTTGACGTCATAATCCCATGTCGAGAGTTCAAAGGAAGCTAATTCTTTCACGGAATTAGATGATGCGTTGGATGAAGAACTCGGAGTAATATAGTCTAGCCCATGTTTTGTCTTTGATAATAATCACCGAGCTTGCCTTTAAGGACAAAGGCTCGTAGCTAAAGTTGGTGTCCTTTTCTGTAATTTAGCCCTCGTCCTTTCTGGAGTCATACCCAGTTTGATTTATCAAATTATAGGCACTCTTTTTGTAGATGTAGTAGGAAATGTATCCCTCTCTTTATTCCTTAGAATTATCCTTCAAGTTTGATAGGTAGAATCTTTCTTTGCTGAAGATAATTGTGTCATGATCTTCGGATAGGGGATGCACTAAGAAGACTGCATCTTGTTCAAGACTTGGAGGATCATCCGTCTGGAAATTTAAAGGTACATAATCAGTAAGGGAGCCTCCATATATAAGACTGATCATATCCAATAGTTGGACCATTCGGTGGTATTTGGATATGTAGGAAGGCTTGGATTATGTTCCTCATAGATAAGAGGCTGTACATCATTGGTAAAGGTGTAGAGCTCGATGATGAATGGATCATCATCATTTAACCTTAATATGGATTCAAATCTGTTTGATAATAAACGAAAGAAATGAAACTAGGTTTATACGAAACCCTTTCTTTGGTTTACAAACAAGAAAAAGAAGTAAAATTAATCCTGTATGAGGATGTTAAGTTCAAAAGTTTGATTCTGGAGAAATATTGCTATAGGAGTCTGATCTGCAGTCGATCACTTTGTCCCTTGGACCATACGATGCTGAAGAAGTGCTGTAGAAGAAGGAGAAGCTTCAAAGATCGCAAGAGGGAGTGGATGCTCGATGCCAAAATCGTTAATCACTACTCTCTGTCTGTGCTCTGGATTCTTCTCTCTCAAAAATCAATCTTCGACCCTTTTCTTCGACCTTCGACCCCTGTCAATAGAGGTCTCTATTTATAGAGTCCAATTGCCGTAACAGTCCAGTCAGCGTAGAAGCCGAACAGTGGAGAGTGGGGCGCTCTTTACGTGGCAGTTATGATAACTGCTACCCATGTCTAAATAATCTCTCGACTCTGCGTGTGACGCATGTCCCATTATAAGGTAACGCGTATAACTGCTACAAAGATCACGGCATGCAAGCCACATGGGTAACTGCCCCTTGCGTAGAGATGATTGGCATAGAAACCGAATAGCTGTCATACCGGCGTAGAAGCCAGGTAACTGTCATTTTGGCATAGAAGCCAAATAGGCGTAGAAGCCCAGTAGCTGTCAAATTGGTGTAGAAGCCAAGTGGTTGTCACGTTGGCATAGAAGCCAAATAGGCGTAGAAGCCGAATGCTTTGCAAATATAGCCTGATTTGGCGTATTTTGAGGAGATGGCGTACAACGTGCTCTTATAGCTGAAAATAGCTAGGTCGGCATATTTCGAGGAGATAGCGTACATCGTGCTCCTATAGCTGAAAATAGTCAGGTCGGCGTATTTCGAGGAGATAGCATATAGCATGCTCCTATAGCTGAAAATAGCCTGATGGCGTAATATGCAAGGGTGGTGATGTGGACATATTAGCCATAATTATGGCTCATTCAGTCATTAAAAGTAGAACCAAATCTCGTGCATTAAATGCAGAGATCTGCCCCCATCACGTACATTAATTGCAGAGACGTGCCTCGAGTTCTGCACGAAGAGCAGCTTTTGACGTGGCGGTTCGTTTCGTCTCCTGCTAAGCGTAAAAGCTCACGTCTGCCTATGTAAAACTAGGCAGCGTATTCCTTGAATGCGTAAATGATGTCTTATATCAAGGGTTATGTCACTAGACGACAGTCTGGGATTTTGTACCGAATTATCATTACAGCCGTCCTCTCAATCGCTGTGCAGTACTCATTGTCAGGAGTCAAGTTCACCGCTTGATCTGACAGGTTCATTCGAGGAATACGAAGAGTTCCTCGTATAACTTCCCACTGCATTAAAAGCGAGAAGGTTTTACGCCAAAGTGGCGATGTAACAACCTTTTTACGCCGAAGCAGTCTAGAAATACTGTATTACGCGGGTTGTTCTGGAGCTATATTTTATGCTGAACTAGCGATGAAGCTCTGCTGTATGCCGATGGCTCTAAAGTCATGTCTTACGCCACCTAGTGCTGGAGCTCTGTTTTATGTGGGCTTCCTGCATGTTGAGGGTTTTACGCGTATTATTCCCCAGCGTATTTTTTATGCTTCTACAAGACCCCCTTCAAAGTTTTCAAATTCCTCGTAATTTGAAACACTTTGAATGAAGCATGAAACGGTCAAGTCTGACTCGTTCCTCGTGGCTGATTTCTCGGCGGATTTTTGTGAGTTTGTTGGGATTCGATTTGTTCTTCTCTACCTATAAAAAGGCGAATGGGTTAACCTGTTTTTCCCACACTTCCTTCACCACACAGAGATGATTGCCGAGCTTCGTCGGGTCAACTTGAGGAAGAAGCAGCGAGGGTCCGCAAACTGGAAGATGAACTCGCTCAGGCAAAGGAGAGGGCTCTCGCTTTATCGGCAGCTCTAGATGTGTTGAAGGACCAAATGGTAGCGGCTCAGCAGAACCTGGCACATGCGGGTGTCATCCACGCAGGTTTTGTACATGCTCGGTCTGAACTGTCTGCCTTGAACAATGAGGAGGCTAGGTTGGAGCGGGCTCGCGCTAACGTCTTGAACTCCAGGAATGAGAGGATGGCCGCTCTGGCACAGCAGATCCGTGATTTGACTGCTCCTCCCCAATGATGTACTTTTTTGTTTCTCCTGTAATTTCTCGGAGATAATAAAGACATATTTCTGACTTTGTGGACCCATCACTTTAGAATATGATTGGCTAAGATGAAAGTGATATCAGAGGTATCATTAATATGACATACTTTCGTTAAGGTTTTGCTGAATGTAAATCTATTCAGAGGTAATATGAACCAGATAGAATATAATCCAACTAAATTTGTATACTAAACACTATCAGAGGTAATATGAACATGATAGGTTTACAAATTGGTTAAATATATCCATTAAGAGGTCATACGAATCTGATAGAATATGATCCAGCTTACCTTTGTGCATGGTATCGTCAGAATAAGATCTTTATCATATTCCGTTAAACGAAGGAGATCAAGTATAGTACTTCCTCGGGATTTTGTAGTTGATAGTAGCCAAAAAATTTCATTAGACTTGGCTAATCTGTAAGTGCCATTTACAATCATATAAGAGCCCTCCATTTCTTTATGATTGTTTGTGCGAACCTTGGCTTGTTGAGGACATCCCACTAGGGGATCTTTGGTGGACCTATTATTTGTTGCGCACGTTGAGTGCAAAATAATAAGTTCAAAACAAGTCCTATCAGAGGTAGTATGGACGTGATAGGTTTTATAGTTTGGTAAAGACATCCTGCTAGGGGATTTTTTGTGGACCCATTACTTTTTGCGCACGAGAGTGCAAGTAATAGGTTTGAGACAAGTCCTGCCAGAGGTAATATAGACACGATAAAATACGACTCTGTGGGGATGAAATAGGGACTGACTCTTTCTTCGCCGGGAAAATGAGGATAGTTCAGAGGTAATATGGACATGAACATTTCATTTTCTATTGCGGGCATTCCACAGGGAAATTTTTGTGGACCTATTACTTCTTGTGTACGAGAGTGCAAGTAATAAGTTTAGGACAGGCCCTGCCAGAGGTAATATGGACATGGCAGTTTTTTATGGACCTAACACTACTGGTGTACTTAGAGTTAAGTACGGGTGCTAAGTTGAGATGCCAACCGTTATCAGAGGTAATATGGACATGATAATCGATAGCCAAAACTCGGAGGGTTTGTTCAGAGGTAATATGAACATGACAAACTTTTGAGTTGTAACTCCACTGGGGATGGAGGTATACATCTGCTCAGAGGTAATATGGACATGGCAATTTTTGTGGACTTAACACCACTGGCGTACTTTAGAGTTAAGTACGGGTGTTAAGTTGAGATGACAACCGATATCAGAGGTAATATGGACATGAAAATCGATAGCCGGACTAGAAAGGTTTGTTCAGAGGTAATATGGACATGACAAACTTTTGTGGTGATAGATTTACTCTGCTGGAGAAAGTGGCGAGACATAGTTCAGAGGTAATATGGACGTGAACTGATCTATAGCCACAAACTGGAAGGTTTGCTCAGAGGTCACTTGGACATGGCAAATTTAGCTGGGGAAACAAAGAAATGTTTGGACAATAGTTCAGAGGTAATATGGACGTGAACTCATGTCCGAAGAATTTACTGTGGAGTAATTTTCCTGAGTGGGGATAGACCTGAAGAATTCGCTGGGGAAACTTTTAGGGACTCATCATCCGATATATTCTTGGGGGAGCAAATTGTTACGTTAGAGTGAAATCAATTTGCAGTGATTGTTCCCTCGTTTATAAATACAAAGTGACGACTTTGGCGTCGATCAACTCCTGATTCTCCTTTTCAGTACATAGCACGCCCTTGTAGGGTGATAAATTTACCGATGAAAGAGACAATAATCTGGGTCATCTACTTTGCCAGCCCTCTCAGGGTATCTGATGTTGGGTAGTTGAAGTTTGTGTTCCTTCATCAATATATTAAAGATTTTAATGATGTCATCTTCATTGAAGGAGAAAGTCTCTTTTGGCCTTCGGGCTCTCGATGCCTGAGTTTTACGGTCTTTCGGGAAGATGGTCATCGTTGCATCATCTTCGAAATCAGAGGGAATTCTACCCCCAGTTTTAGATGCTGCCCTATTTTGTCAAGGTAGACTACCCCCAGACATGTCGTGGCGTTTATTCACAGAAGTTAATTTAGAAGGACCTGCCTCTGGTGTTACAGGATCAGACTCTGGAGGTTTGGAGTTTGCAAGAGATGCAGTATACCCTAACCCAAAATAAGTTTGTTGACAGTAAGGATTACCATGCAACGGTGTTCGTCTGCTTTTTCCATAGTTGAGGCCTTGTTTCAACTTCAAATCATAGCCCATGCTTTGTATAATCTTTAAAACTTGTGGGCTATATCTGTGGATTTATATTTTGCCAATATCAGACTCGCGAGATTCTTCTTGTACAACTGGTCTATTCCACATTCGACCAAAGATTATTTGCTGCTGGTCATCGCGAGTTAGTGGAACAATAAAGACATAATCTTCATGTGGCCCATATGTCATAACGATATTAGATATTGACGTATCTTCCCACATGATCTCTCCATGTTTGGAAGTTAGGGGAACTGAATCCTGGTTATGACTCCTGTCTTTGCATTTCTGGATTAAGAAATCACGCAAATTAGCAGCAGAAGAAGAAGGCTTATTCTGCCTTTTTACATCAGTTGGAACGCGGATATTGGGAACCATAACTCTCCTTCTGCCACCCGTATATAGCAGTTCAACTATGTGAGTAGCACATGATCCACGAGGAGCGTATCTATCCGTAAACTGGGACTTTTTTACGCTGAGGGGCTTGACCTGGCGTAATATAGGATTTTGCTTAGGCTGGCATAAAATTGAGGAAGTCCTCAATCGGCCATCAGCTTCTTACATAATCTGGAGAGCGGGCAGATTCTTCTCTTGATGGCGTAAAGGCCGAGAGGTTGGAAAATCCGCCACTTGTTTTCCCTTGCATTGATTGCAAGGACCATCTGCTTTTCCACGGAGGGAAGATGTATTTTTATGCGGGGAGCGCGTTTGGAATTTCTGAATTGGCGCTGAGGCATTATCAAAATTTTTGTCTGCCACGTCACAGATGGGAGACTGAATTTTACGCGCAGGGCGCGGAGCAGACTTTTGGGTTAGCACTGAGGCATAACCAGAAGCTTTGTCTGCCATGTGACAGACGAGAGACTGAATTTTACGCGCAGGGCACGGAGCAGACTTCTGGGTTAGCACTGAGGCATAACCAGAAGCTTTGTCTGCCATGTCACAGACGGGAGACAGAGTTTTACGTACAGAGCGCGGAGCAGACTTCTGGGTTAGCACTGAGGCATAACCGGAAGCTTTGTCTGCCATGTTACAGACGAAAGACAGAGTTTTACGCGCAGGGCACGCAGGTTGCTACAACCTTGTTGATCGGAGAAAGAGAGTCGGCAGGATTGGTAGGGGATGTCCGGGGCATCCATACCTTACACAATTTTATGTTATCTTGGACAGAGAGGGAGTGAGAGCTACCCCTTGCTCGAAGCATGTCTTCGTAGGCGGATTGGTCGAATTGGATGACCAAGGTCTTCTTCATTGATCCTACTGATACAACATCGTGTTGAGCAATGGCTTTCTCGTCAGATGAGAAAGTAGTCCCCAACAGAGTCGTCATCTTGTGTTTGATAAAAAATGAAAGAAATAAAACTAGGTTTATACGAAACCCTTTCCTTGGTTTACAAATAAGAAAAAGAAGTACAATTAATCCTATACGAGGATGTTAAGTACAAAAGTTTGATTCTGGGGAAATATTGCTATAGAAGTCTGATCTGCGGTCGATCACTTTGTCCCTTGGACCACACGATGATGAAGAAGTGCTGTAGTAGAAGGAGGAGCTTCAAAGATCGCAAGAGGGAGTGGATGCTCGATGCCAAAATCGTCAATCACTACTCTTTGTCTGTGCTCTGGATTCTTCTCTCTCAAAAATTGATTTTTGACCCTTTTCTTCGACCTTCGACCCCTGTCAATAGAGGTCTCTATTTATAGAGTCCAATTGCCGTAACCGTCCAGTCGGCGTAGAAGCCGAACAGTGGAGAGTGGGGCGCTCTTTACGCGGCGGTTATGATAACTGCTACCCACATCTAAATGATCTCTCGACTCTGCGTGTGACGCGTATCCCATTATGAGGTAATGCGTATAACTGCTGCGAAGATCATGACATGCAAGCCACGTGGGTAACTGCCCCTTGCATAGAGATGATTGGCGTAGAAACCGAATAGCTGTGATACCGGCGTAGAAGCCTGGTAACTATCATGTTGGCATAGAAGCCAAATAGGTGTAGAATCCCAGTAGCTGTCAAATTGGCGTAGAAGTCAAGTGGTTGTCAAGTTGGCATAGAAGCCAAATAGGCGCAGAAGCCTAATGCTTTGCAAATATAGCTTGATTTGGCGTATTTCGAGGAGATGGCGTACAGCGTGCTCCTATAGCTGAAAATAGCCAGGTCGGCGTATTTCGAGGAGATAGGGTACAGCGTGCTCCTATAAGCTAAAAATAGCCAGGTTGGCGTATTTCGAGAAGATAGCGTACAGCGTGCTCCTATAGCTCAAAATACCCTGATGGCGTAATATGTAAGGGTGGTGATGTGGATATATTAGCCATAATTATGGCTCACTCAGTCATTAAAAGTAGAACTAAATCTCGTGCATTAAATGCAGAGATCTGCCCCCATCACACGCATTAATTACAGAGATATGCCTCGAGTTCTGCACGAAGAGCAGCTTTTGAGGTGGCGGTTCGTTTTGTCTCCTGCTGAGCGTAAAAGCTCACGTCTGCCTATGTAAAACTAGGCAGCGTATTCCTTGAATACATAAATGATGTCTTATATCAAGGGTTATGTCACTATACGACAGTATAAGATTCTGTGCTGAATAATCATTATAGCCGTCCTCTCGATCGCTGTGCAGTACTCTTTGTCAGGAGTCAGGTTCACCGCTTGATCTGACAGGTTCGTTCAAGGAATACAAAGGTTCGTTCGAGGAATACAAAGAGTTCCTCGTATAACTTCCCACTGACAGGTTCACCGCTTGATCTGACAGGTTTTATGCCAAAGTGGCGATGTAACAACCTTTTTATGCCGAAGCAGTCTAGAAATACTGCATTACGCGGGTTGTTCTGGAGCTATATTTTACACTGAACTAGCAATGAAGCTTTGCTGTACGCCGATGGCTCTGAAGTCATGTCTTATGCCACCCAGTGCTGGAGCTCTATTTTACGTGGGCTTCCTGCATGTTGAGGGTTTTACGCGTATTATTCCCCAGCATATTTTTTATGCTTCTACAAAATCAGCCAAATTAATGATGAATTATTCGTTCACATTCTAACCTTTTGGACCGTCCAGGGCATCAAAGTCAATAATAAAAGGAGATTCATATTTGTCCAGGGTGCTAACGTCGATGATGAGTGGCGGTTCTTCTACACTCAAATTTTTATGAGCTTTTAGAGTACTCAGGTCAATAATGATACACCTTCAATAGAATTATTCAGAATAAGTGCTCTCTATTCTTCGTCAGCGTGTATCGGATTTGCAACCAACGTTAGAGGCTGATTATTCTCTTCCATCCTCCTTAGATTCTTTTGGCTAGATTAGCGCCCCGCCATATTGACTGAGGAATGTGAAGGCTCTTTCTTTGTGTTTTAACATGGCCACTATTTTTGAGTTCGTGGTGAAGTTATTTGAAGTCTGTCAAAGACAAAGGGCTGGAAAGATGCCACGAGATATTTGGAGAAGTGGTAATAAATCAGAATTTGGTGGTAGCAAGTTAGGCGAGGGTCTACCGAGCTTGGATTGTGGAGAGCCTTCCTCTTATGATTGAGATGCTCCCACAAAAATGCACTTTCTTAGCTCGGTGTTGGAATTTTGGCTGACGGAGGGGTAGGTATGATGCCCTTTTGATACCTCCCCGCATATACATATACTCTAGGGGAATGACTACCCCTAGAGAAGCTTCAACTTTTAGTAGGCTATCTTTTGGCTAAAATTGCCTACTTGATTATCCTCTGCGAGTAGACTGACTTTAATAGGATGACTACCCCCAGCAGACACTTTATTTATAGATTCTAGAGGAATACCTTTTCTGCATGTAGGAGTTGTACTAGAGAAATACCCCCAACTGTTGAATTCAAAGACTAGCGTTGACGTCGGTTGTGTAACTTTTTCCTTGTAGGAAGGAACTTTTATTGTAGCGGCTTTGGCAGTTTTTTCCTAGTTGTCATATTATCGTAACACTTTGACGGCATGTGGTTCGACTTTGGCTTTACTCAAGATATGGTCCACACGCTCATGGATATTGAGGGTCTCGGCATGCCCTATAATCTCCTCGTAGGAGTGTGTTGTGCATCTTTGTTTGGCCGGATCAGCAACTTTTGTTGCTAACGCTGATTCGGTAGAAGATCTCATTGTGATAATTTACACTATGCGGGCTAGCAAAGCCCTATGAGATCGTCTTTTCGAACTTCTGTTGATCAAAGTCAATGATCAGGTCATTGATATAATTTTTTATCGGTAGTGTGTCGGATTACATCACCGCCTACTTATTGGAGGAGAAATATGTAATAATCCGCTCTGCTCAGTTCAGCAAGATAATTTAAATGACGCAACAGTGCAAACGATGTTCAGACTTGGAAAATTCAGTTGTTCGCTCAGAGTCCCGCTCGGTCGAGGCAAGACCTCGTTTAGGTGGGTGGCTCCGATGAACCTGTCTTTGTTTGCCCTTCACACTAAATAATTGGACGATACATGCTAGTCGCTAGAGAAATACTTGATGCATGCTAATAAATGAGATGAACCAACCTAGCTAAGGGAATAATCACATCTTATATCATATTGTATAGAATATGGAGATAGTAATTACTACTAGAGATACAAATTTCATAGGTTTTTCACTTTGTACAAGTCAAGTTTTTCATATGCTGTCATTTAGATTTCCTTATGCGCTATAATTTATACCTTCGCACGATTTCAATGCTCGTCACCTAGAATATGCTACGGTTTTTGTGAGACTCGTCTCATAGTATTTGTATTTTATATGGATACATATTTTTGTGCTAGTTATTATATTTTATTGGATCTCGAGGAAGCCCAAAAATTTTCAAAATTAAAACTTTATTACTTGACCGGTATACCAACGGTATACTACAGTATACCTACGGTATACTGTCCGACAGATATTTATTTTATTTTTGAGATATTTTTGAGATATTTTCTCTATAAATAGTACTAGAGATATTTTACTTTCTTCTTTCTCTCTCCTCTCTTCTTCATTTTCTCTCGAGCTTGGAAGCATAGCCTTGAGACCTAGAGTGTAGTTTCTGAACCCCTTTGTGGTGGTAGACTAGAAGATTTAGGCTAGAAGGTCGCATTAGGCAAGTACATCTTGCCGATTTTGTGACTTCTTTTACTTTCAGTTATTTTACTTTCTTGGAGCTTGGTTATTGCTTTTTAGCTTAGACTTATTTTTTTATAGTTGTGCATATCGTGATTTCTAGCCTAGTGACCTTCTCGGTTTTGATTTCTGATTGAATCTCGTTCCGTCCCTTTTATGTAACTCGGTAACAAAAATGGTACCAGAGTTGTGACCGTGAGATTTAGTCCATATTGTGATATGAGACTTATCCTAGACTTGACTTTCTGTTAGACTTAGTTCTGGTAATTTTTGGGGTTTGATTTGGGTCCCAAAAATTATACTTGATTTAACTATGTTTATTCTTGGAAACCGGCATACCGACAGTATACTACAGTGTACCGACGGTATATCGATTTTGACCGACTTACTTTCTAGATGTTTTCTGTGAACCCTATGGGTATACCGATGGTATAGTGGATTGTGCTGAGGGTATACCGATCTTGCCGACATTGTTAGATATTTTTCTTGGCCGGCATACCGACGGTGTACTGGGTTGTCCCGATGGTATACCGATTTGTGGAACTTTGTTTTCCAGTAACTTTTTGCCTACTTAGAAGGGCATACCAACGGTATACTACAGTATACCGATGGTATACCAATTTATTGGAATCGAGAACTTGTTGTATTTTTTCTATCTCTGGAGCCGTGTACCGACGGTGTACTGGACTGTACCAACGGTATACGGATCGTGCAATTTTTATAGGAATTCTTAGTTTTTCGTGATTTCATGTTAAAACTTTTGGCTTTAGCTTGGACACGCGATGACTTGACCTGATTTGGAAATAAACTTACATGGCTTTAGATTACATGACTGGACTTGACTTGGCTTTATTCGATTTTACCCGACTTTGCCCGGCTATACGTGATGACATGATTGACTGGACTTGACTTGGCATGACTTTACATGGCTTCATCAGACATGGCTTGACTTGGTTTTACTTGGTTTTATCTGGTTGGACATGGCTTTACAGGGTTGTACATGGCTTACCTGGTTTTATATGGCTTTACTTGGCTTCACCTGGATTTACATGGCTTTACCCAGCTTCACTTGGTTTCACGTGACTTGATTATTGTTGTGACATACATAAGTCCGGTTGTGCAATGTATATTAAACCTATTTATATTACTATTAGAACTTGATTTGTCTGCATCATGTCTAAGATGGATTCTGTAGAATGCTACAACCGGATTCATACATGAAACTTCTAGGGGTTAAGTAACTAATGATTCATTTAGTACAAGGCTAGGGATTTTCCTAGATTGCATGCAGTCCTGATTATTCGTAATGTTATCTTGAGGAGTATCGAGTAGTTTATATTGTGGCATATCTTAAGTAGTATCCAGTTGGTTTTGTGTATGGATATCCCGGATGGACTGCATGGACATGCGATCAGAAGGAACTCTAGTATCGCGTTGCATTAAAAAGTTAGTAATTTAAGGATTGTGATAACCCTAGTTAATTAAAGGTATCAAGCTGTACTTATGTGATTTGTCATGATTGATGGTTGATGGATAGTCTAGGCTTCACATGATCACTTTTACTTTCAGTACTTGTTATTTCCTTATTGATTATCAGATCCAAATATGTCTCATTGCAGGTTTTGCTGTATTTATTATCCTGAGATCTTTTATATTCAGTTATTACTTTCCAGTATTTGTATTACTTGTGTTGTTGGTTTAAGTTCCTAGATTGACTTCCTTTGTGGTACTTTCTATTTGGAGGTCTGACCCCACTAGTTTTGTATGGCCAGATCCAGTAGCAGCACCGGAGGATCTTTCGTACTTTTCTGAGGATGGTGGCTACCAGGAGCACCAGACCGCTTGAGTGAGTTTTCTTACTTTCTCATCCTGTTGTACTTTCTATTTTGTGGGCGTTTAGTCCCGAGCTCGTGTTTAGCTCATATTTTGGTTTAATCAGTTAGCCTACGGGCATTAGCATGATTAACATATCCTAGGGTTAATCATGTATAACTCATATTCTGGCTAGTTTATTCATTCTGTGTTTACTAGCATCATGATCATCTGTATATTATGGTTTGGGATGCTTTACTATTATATTTTAGCTGATCTTACATCTTGTTATTATTCCTTTTGTTCTTGTGATTGAGACACTAGGGTTTGTTGGACCTAGGCTTGAATGTTGGTTTGTAGTAGTGACCCCTCATATCTTATAGCTTTACCGTATATGCGGAGTACCAGAGTGCTCTAAGTATACGTAGCTTGCCTTGTCTGTCCCGCTTGCCACTATTCTGGTTCTGGGGTGTGATACGGTTTTAGTGGTGGCCCATGCAAATTTGTTTGAGTGGATTATGTCTGTCTGAGCAAATTTGATCTAATTTTTACAGATATACAGGGGTTTTTGTTGTTGCTAGATGTCTCAATCCTAAAAATATTCCCCTTAATCCCTAGTTATTTTCTCTATCACTGATTCTTGATCTGATATATGCTTATTTGTTGATCTACCCTGTTCTTCGATTAATTCTTGTATCTTTAACTTTCAGGGGAACTATTCTTGTTACTATCGGCCAGATGGATCGAGTGTATCTCGAGGAGGGTCAACATTCGGGAGCCCAGCATATGCCTGGAGATCAGTCTCAGTATTCAGGGGCAGAGTCCAGAGCAGATCCTGAGGCAGATCAGTCGGCAGTACTAGACCAGCTGGCAGCACCTGTGCACCCAGTTCAGCCTGAATAGCTAGAACACTGATGGATGTCCTACGAGGTTTCATGATGACCCAACAGCACTAGAGTGATGTACTCACTCAGTCAGTCCAGCAAGCATTGGAGTGAGGTGGTTCTCAGATCCCTAATTCTGCGACCAGCTCCAAACGTCTCAGTCCTCTGTACTTTTATGGCACAAAGGACGCGATTTCATCCGATGCTTGGCTGCAGGACACTGAGGCAATCTTGGAGGCAGCAGGGACTCCGGCTAGAGAGCGTGTAACAGTAGTGAGGCTACAGTTATTGGACTTGGCTCGCGACTAGTGGGTAGCGTAAGAGGTTTGTCTCATAGCACCGATTCCTTGGGCAATTTTTACTAAGAGGTTTTAGGCAAGGTATTTTGATACGGTGGTGCGTTACGAGCTTCAGCAGAGGTTTAATAACCTCATGCAGGAGAGCAGGACCGTCGAGTGTTACGTGACAGAGTTTGCGAGACTTAGTCGGTTTGCTCCCACTTTGGTAGCGACCGAGTTGGAGAGGGCGAGGAGGTTCCAGGAGGGACTCAATTTAGAGATTATCTTGGCATAGAGTAGCATGAGTTTTAGACCTTTAACGTTGTAATGTGGGCATCCAGGAGGTATGAGTATACATCGCAGAGGATTATCGATCGAGTTGGGAGTCAGAAGAGGCCCAACATTTCAGGAGGTTCAGCATCCCATTCATCAACACTAGCTCCAGTAGTTAGATCCCTGACGATTGAAACCTTAAGAAGGACAACATCATCTCAGCAGTATTCCCAGATGTTCCCTCAGTAAAGGCAACTATCCTATTCTTTTTCCCGTAGTTGTTTCTATTACGGGAAACCTAGACATATTATATCAGAGTGCCATAGGGCACATGGATTGTGCTTGGTATATGGGGCATCAGACCACATAGTCGGAACATGTCCTAGGAGGAACCAGACTGGATCATTATCGGCTCAGTCAGTAGTCCGGCCAGCAGTGCCACAGTTCAGGGCACCAGTGCAGTCGCAGATTCAGAGGCCTTTACCTCTACAGGCTCAGGTATTCCAGCAGAGGCCGTAGCAGTATGCGCAGGCCCAGGCATAGGCGAGACTTAGAGGTCAGCAGTAGAGAGGACCAGCACCCAGAGGGCAGGGTCAAGCTTTCTTGCTATCGATGGAGGAGACTTTAGTAGTAGGAGAGGTGGTTGCAAGTACCATTCTCGTCCACTTTCATTCAGCTTCAAATTTATTTGATTATGGTGCATCACATTCATTTATATCTGCATGCTTTATGACACGAGTTGGATTGGAGTTCGAGTCCTTGTAAGGTTGAATATACTTACTGGTAATGGCTCGTGGGAGTAGATAGAGTATATCCCTCATGTAGAGTTATAGTGTGCGAGAGAGAGTTTCTCGCAAGGCCGATTGAATACAAGACATGTGACGATAGATTGCCATAGTGGCAAGGTTATCTTTCGTGTACCTGATGGGGAGGAGTTCTTATTCTTGAGAGGTGTAGTAGAGTCACCGGAGGTTATATTAATGATGGCAGAGACCGAGGAGGTACAGTTTCCCAGGGTAGTTTGTGAGTTTTCTGATGTATTTCTCGACGAGTTACCAGGTGTACCACCAGTTAGAGATATGGAGTTATATATTGATTTAATCCCGGGAGCAGAGCTAGTATCAGAGAGAGTTTATAGGATGTCACCATCTGAGTTGGAGATCTTGTACCGGATGATTAAGGAGTTGAGAGCCAAGGGATTCATTAGACCTAGTGCATCGCCTTGGGGAGCCCCATTACTTCTTGTTAAAAAGAAGGATGGTTCATTGTGTTTAGTTATTGATTATAGAATACTAAATACGGCAATCATTAAGAACAAGTATCCCTTGTCCAGGATAGATGACTTGTTTTATTAGCTCAGTGGGGCAACTATATTTTCTAAGTTTGATTTGCGGTCTGGGTATCATCAGATCAAAGTCAGAGAGCAGGATATATCCAAGATGGTGTTCAGATCTAGATATGGTTATTAGGAGTTCCTAGTTATGCCATTCAAAGCGACCAATGCACCAGTTATATTCATGTCTCTCATAAATAACATCTTTATACCTTACTTAGACCAGTTTGTAATAGTATTTATTGATAATATCTTGGTCTATAGTCGGAGTAAGAAAGAGCATGAGCATCATCTTCACATAGTTCTTCAGATTCTTTGAGAGCAGCAGCTGTACGACAAGTATGAGTTCTGGCTTAATCGTATCTTA
This sequence comes from Iris macrosiphon, assembly GCA_036927795.1. Taxonomy (NCBI): domain Eukaryota; kingdom Viridiplantae; phylum Streptophyta; class Magnoliopsida; order Asparagales; family Iridaceae; genus Iris; species Iris macrosiphon. Next base: position 113,493,609 of record JAYESA010000004.1, read on the forward strand.
TTCTTGGGATATATCATTTATGGTAGAGGAGTCAAGGTGGATCCCAAGAAGGTGGAGGCTATTGAGAGTTGGTTAGTACCCCGTAAAGCTTCAGATGTATGCAGTTTCCTGGGTCTAGCAGGTTACTATAGGCGGATTATGGCAGACTTTGCGAGGATCTCTGTACCCTTGAAACAGCTGACGTGTAAGGATGTGCACTTTGAGTGGTCCGATTCTTGTCAGACTTCTTTCGAGAAACTAAAGTGGAGTTTGATTTTGGCTCCTATTCTGATACTTCCAGGGTGACCAGGTAGGTTCTATTATGATGCTTCAAGAGTGGGACTAGGGTGTGTCCTTATGCAGCATGGCATAGTGATAGCTTATGCGTCTCGACAACTTCGAGACCATGAGAAGTGTTATCTGACGCATGATATTGAGTTGGCAGCTGTATTATTTACACTTAAGCTTTGGAGTCATTACCTATATGGTGATCGAGTGAAGATCTTCACAGACCATAAGATCTTAAGGTATGTGTTCACATAGAAGGAACTCAACATGCGTAAGAGAAGGTGGCTCGAGTTATTGTCTGACTATGATCTTGATCTTCAATATCATCCATGGAAGGCCAATATCGTAGCAGATGCCTTGAGCAGGAAAGGAGGAGTTTACTTCTTGATAGAGCAGAGCCACATTTTGGAGGATCTGTAGGAGATGGGTATCGAGGTAGTATTACCTGGTAATATCGGTTTTATGGAGAGTCTGCAGGTTCAGTCTTCTATAGTTGAGAGGATCAGAGCAGAGCAGATTGGTGATGTCAGTCTTCAGCAGCTCTGGACAGAGTATGAGTCAGGATGCAGACCCGAGTTGAGAATTCATGAGGATGGGACTCTCAGGTTTGGAAGTCAACTTTGAGTGCTGAGAGGAGATATCCGGCCGGACATTATGTCAAAGGCCCATATTTTTCAGTACTCAGTGCATCCAGGAGGGACAAAAATTTATCAGAATATTCGTCAGCACTTCTAGTGGAATGCTATAAAGATGGAGATAGCTCGGTTCATTTTTCAATGTTTAGTCTGTCAACTGGTCGAGACTGAGCATCAGAGACCGGCCGGACTAATTTAGCCTTTACCAATTCCGGAGTGGAAGTGAGACCATATTACTATGGACTTTGTGATCGGTCTTCCTAGATCCCCGTCTGGCAGAGATGCTATATGGGTTATAGTAGATCGCCTCACGATGGTTACTCACTTTCTTTCTTTCAGAATTGGACAATCTACAAAGCAATTAGCCAAGATATACACGAGACAGATAGTCAGATTGCATGGTGTACCAGTTATCATAGTCTCAAATAGAGATTCATGGTTCACATCTTATTTCTAGCAGAGCCTACAACAGAGTCTGGGTACTAAGTTGAAGTTTAGTTAAGCCTACCATCCACAGACGGACGGATAGTTGGAGCATACTATTCAGACTTTGGAGGATATGCTTCGATCTTGTACACTTGACTTAGGTAGATCTTGGAAGGATCACTTGTATTTAGTAAATTTCTCTTATAACAATAGCTTCCAGGTGAGCATTCAGATGGCACCCTTCGAGACTTTGTGTGGTAGGAGATGTATATCATCATTAGCTTGGGATGACATTGGCGAGAGGTAGATGCTTGGTCCAGAGATATTGCTCAGTCGGTGGGAGTGATCAGGTAGATCAGAGAGCATCTCAGAGTCGCTCAGGATCGCCAGTGTCATTGGTCAGATTAGCACCGTTGTCATCTTGAGTTCTCTGTCAGCGACCATATATTTCTGAGGATTTTGCCTACCCATGGAGTTATAAGATTTGTAGTACGGGGAAAGCTTAGTCCCAGATATATAGGCACGTTCGATATTCTCGAGCGAGTTAGAGACGTATCATATAGTCTAGCTCTTCCACCATCTCTCCATGAGGTACATGATGTCTTTCACGTATCTCAGTTATGCCGATATATTCCTGACCCGCACCATATCCTGGATCATTCTGAGTTGGTCGTTGGTACCGACCTATCATATGAGGAGAGGCCCGTGTCTATTTTGGTCCAGAGGGAGAAGGTTCTCAAGAACCGGACTATCAGGTTAGTTCATGTTGCTTGGGGGAATCACTCACTAGGCGAGTTGACGTGGGAGTGTGAGGACGATATGCATACTCGTTATCCATTTCTCTTTAACTTGGGAGGAATACTTACTTGTATACCCGTGTCCTATTTTAGCCTGTGCATGTGATTGATTGCTAGTTTATCTGTTATGTCTGTTATTTTACTTACTAATTTCTTGTTGTTGCCCGAGAAATTTTATGCTCATATGAGTTTCTTGTTTATTTTCAATTTTGAGCAGGCTTTCTTGTACTTTCTTGTTAGTGATTTTGGATCCTTATGGAAATTTCGAGGATATAATTTTTTTAAGGAGGGAAGAGTTGTGAGACTCGTCTCACAGTATTCATATTTTATGCGGATACATATTTTTGTGCTAGTTATTGTATTTTATTGGATCTCGAGGAAGTCCAAAAATTCTCAAAATTAAAAATTTACTACTTGACCGCTATACTAACGGTATACTGCCTGACAGATATTTATTTCACTTTCGAGATATTTTCGAGATATTTTCTCTATAAATAGTACTCAAGATATTTTCTTTTCTTTTTTCTCTTTCTCTTTCTCTCTCCTCTCTTCTTTATTTTCTCTCGAGCTTAAAAGCGTGGTCTTGAGACCTGGAGTGTGGTTTCTGAACCCCTTCGTGGTGGTGGACTGGAAAATTTAGGCTGGGAGCTCGCGTTAGGCAAGTACATCTTGTCGATTTCGTGAACTTCTTTTACATTCAATCATTTTACTTTCTTAGACCTTGGTTGTTGCTTTTTAGCTTCGACTTATTTTTCTATAGTTGTGCATATCATGATTTCTAGCCTAGTGACCGGCTCGGTTTTGATTTCTGATTGAATCTCGTTCCGTCCTTTTTTGGTAACTCGATAATAGAAACGGTAACGGAGTTGTGACCGTGAGATTTTGTCCATATTATGATATGAGACTTATCCTAGACTTGACTTCCTGTTAGACTTAGTTTTGGTAATTTTTGGGATTTGATTTAAGTCCCAAAAATCAGACTTGATTTAACCATGTTTATTCTTGGAAACCGGCATACCGACGGTATACTACAGTGTACCGACAGTGTACTGGGTTGTGCCGATGGTATACCGATTTATGGAACTTTATTTTCTAGTAAATTTTTGCCTACTTAGAATGGTATACCGATGATATACCAATTTGTTGGAATACAGGACTTACTGTGTATTTTCTATCTTTGGACCGGTGTACCGATGGTGTACTGGACCGACGGTATACAGATCGTGCACTTTCTTTAGAAATTCTTAGTTTTTTGTGATTTTATGTTGAAACTTCTGGCTTTTGCTTAGACATGCGATGACTTACCTGATTTGGACATGAACTTACATAGCTTCAAATGACATGACTGAACTTGACTTGGTTTTATTCGATTTCACCCGACTTTGCTCAGCTACACTTGATGACATGATTGACTGGACTTGACTTTGCATGACTTTAGATGGCTTCATCGGACATGGCTTGACTTGGTTTCACTTGGTTTCATCTGGTTGGATATGGCTTTACAGGGTTGTACATGGCTTACCTGGTTTCATATGGCTTTACCCGACTTGGTTTCACATGGCTTGATTATTGTCGTGGCATATATGAGTCCGGTTGTGCAATGTATATTAAACCTGTTTATATTACTACTAGAACTTGATTTCTCTGTATCATATCTAGGATGGATTCTGCGGAATGCCACAACCGAATTCATACAAGAAATTGTTAGGGGTTAAGTAACTAGAGATTCACTTAGTACATGGCTAGGGATTTTCCTAGATTGCATGCAGTCCCGGTTATTCGTACTGTTATCTTGAGGAGTATCCAGTGGTTTATATTGTGGCGTATCTTGAGGAGTATCTAGTTGGTTATGTGTAAGGATATCCCGAATGGACTGCAGGGTCATCAGAAGGAACTCTAGTATCACGTTGCATTATAAAGTTAGTAATTTAAGGATTGTGATAACCCTAGTTAGTTAAAGGTATCAAGTCGTACTTATGTGATTTGCTGTGATTGATGGTTGATGGATAGTCTAGGCTTCACATGATCACTTTTACTTTTAGTACTTGTTATTTCCTTATTGATTATCAGATCCGGATATGTCTCATTGCTGTTCTTACAGTATTTATTATCTTGAGATCTTTTATATTCAATCTTTACTTTCCACTATTTGAATTACTTGTATTGTTAGTTTAAGTTCCTAGATTGGCTTCCTTTGTGGTACTAGCTATTTGGGGGTCTGACCCCACTGGTTTTGTATGGCCAGATCTAGTAGTAGCACCGGAGGATTTTTCGTACTTTTTTGAGGACGGTGGCCACCAGGAGCACCAGACCGCTTGAGTGAGTTTTCTTACTTCCCTACCCTGTTGTACATTCTATTTTGTGGGCATTTAGCCACCGAGCACGTGTTTAGCTCATATTTTGGTTTGATCAGTTAGCCTACGGGCATTAGCATGATTGACTTATCCTATGGTTGATCATATATGACTCATATTCTGGCTAGCTTATTCATTCTGTGTTGACTAGCATCATGATCATCTGTATATTATAGCTTGTTAGACATAGACTTGAACGTTGGTTTATAGTAGTGACCCCTCATATCTTACAGCTTTTCTATTATATTTCAGTTGATCTTGTATCTTATTATTATTCTTATGATTGAGACATTAGAGTTTGTTAGGCCTAGGCTTGAATGTTGGTTTGTAGTAGTGACCCCTCATATCTTATAGCTTCACCATATATACGGAGTACCAGAGTTCTCTAAGTATACGTAGCTAACCTTGTCTGTCCCTCTTTCCAGTATTCTGGTTCTAGGGCATGACAGTTTTGAAGCACTTCACATAATATAGTTCACTCAGTTGAGGTAAAAAGTCTATCAATATAGGAGTTCTGAGTCAGAAGTAGAAACATGAAAAGACTTTGGGACTGTTGGGTTGCCAAGGTAGTCCCGTACATGGAGCTGCATAAAGATAGTAAAACATAGAACGAATGAATGGCTTGGAGAGCCTAGTAAAATTTGAGAAAATAGAATGATTTGAATAGTTCATAAGAAGAGTAAAGAGAAAGAGACTTGTATGGTCACGGACAACTTGTGCACAAGATTTAGTTTCTGCGAACGGTCGCCAGGGCGTTGGAACCGATCCATCCCGGGCAAAACAACGGTATAGCGGTGCTATCAAACTAGCCATGATAAGATATGTGGCTTGTAGAGGGCTCACTACTTGTGTTGCAACCATCACCGTCTACTCATTCTATAGTCCAAGATGGCTAGTGGTGCCAGTGACCTTTTCATATAGATTAAGTCGACTTGCTAGCGACAATCCATGTATGAGTCAATGGACTTGAGGCAAGTAATAGATGCACGACACACCGCGTACAAATCATTAATTTTCTAAGAAAATGATGCACGTCACATCATATAGTTTGAGAATGAAGGCACGATATACTATATAGTTTGAATATATCACGTATGAGGCAAAGACACGTTCATGACACTCTAAGTTTTTCATGTATGTTCCTTCATTTCCCTATATATATGTGAGATAACATGATTTATCTTGGACAGGAAAGGATAATTGGTAAGTTGTGTCATGTTCTCCTTATATTGCATGACACATTGCAACAAGAGTAGGCTTCATATTCATATGCCATAAAATTGATCCTAAGGCAAGATTAGAAAGACAACCTAAATATTTGGTACACATAACTAAAAGAATGTGTTTGTATTTTATTGAGTGGGAGAGAAGCCTCCCCACTAGTGCATTTAATGTACTGATAACCCACCAGATTGTTTGTATGATAATGGATTATCTCATTTGGTACAGAGTTTCATTTTTGTACCTTAAGGCATAGAGTTCGCTCTGAAGCTTTGGAGCATTACGGCCGGAGCTGAAGCACCATATACAGGACATAATGTATTGAAACATCATCCTATTGTATCATCTTCCAAGTTGTAAGCCTTAGGACACCGTTCAATGTAATGAGAGAGAGAGAGAGAGAGAGAGAGAGAGAAAGAGAGCTTGAGCGATTGTAATATTCAGCCTAGAGCCATTGTAACCTTTGATCAATATCAATAAAGAGATTTATTTTATTTCATACTTGTGTTTATTCAACTTCACTGCTTGGGGACTATCTGTGTGGCTCTGAACTTTATGTTTCAAATTGGCCGTTTTGATGCTTGACTTGTGTGAGCGCAACTTAGGCTCGCGCGACATCACGCCCAGCGACCACGTTCGGCTCTACGGAGCCAAGACGTGACATTTTTGGTATCAAAGCACAGTTTTACGTCCTTGGCCCTTATATCTATTCTCTCATTTTTGGTGATATTATAGACGCTCCCTCTCAATGTTTTGCGGGATATTCCATACAATAAGTCTAGATATTTTATGAATCTCAACGGGGTTTTTATTGATCAGGACAACTATATAGAATGCCTTATTGGCTGAGCGCTGGGCATTACATATTAGACTTATATTGGTTCGAGTAAGTTTATATGCAGGATCGAAATATCGTTCGAATATGGATAAGTTGAATTCAGATCATGGGTTTTGGATAATGATCGATAGAGGGCTATCGTAAGACAATATCGTTAAGCGAATATTGAGGACCGTGCTTGGATTTTAAGGAATGAATCGGTTGGATGTTCAAGTAGATGATGCAAAATTAATTTCGAGGATTGTCATATGGCTTGAACCCTGAGTTGTGTATATGGTAAGCTTGGACGGATTAAGAATTTTGGGGTATCAATGAGTATATCAGCAAGCGACGCATTAGCGCAAAGCTATAGAACACATATTGGTTAGTTTGTCATGATTTTGAGTGTTTCGTATGAAGTTCTTTCAAACGATTTGAGAATAAGTTGTGTGAATAAAAAATGGTATCAAATAAGGATTCAGAACGGTAAAATGAATGGCTTTGTCAAGGAATTATAGTGGATCATATACGTAAGTATCGATTGAATTGAATAAAATAAAATATAGAGTTATAATTGATGACTCGAGGATGCAATCAGAGTTAGCACGAATAAAGGATTTTACGATTTGAAAGATAGCGATTGAATATTCAATTTGAAGATACAATAATGGTTCCAAGGATAGAAAGAAGGTATAGTTTGATGGAACTTAGTTGCGTGCAAATGATTCAATTCGGAAATTAGATGACTTGATACGATAACAATAGTTGGGATATAGCACAGATTGATGCGTGTTGAAGAAATATGTTGTTCGATGATATAAGATTGACGATAGCGAGAGTGATCTTAAAATTTGGATGAGTCGATCTTGAATCTAGTTTAGAAGATAAACGGGATAAAATAAAAATGATGTTACGCGAAAGAAAGATTTTACAGTTGCTCGAATATACTCGAGGATATTGAAACGTGTCGAAGATCAATAGAATTTGGCTTGAGGATTTTCAAAATGAACGAACGACGAGCAGATTGTTGAATTAAAACTTTAAACTTGGTTGTTTTGAGGAATGCTAGATTTTGAACTATGGATTGAATGAACAATAACGTCGATGTTTTGAATGATTTTTTTTGGCAAATTATGATCATAGTATGAATGGATATACGTTTGACACGGCTTGGTGAGTTTTAGAACCTTTGAGGATTGATCTTGTTTCGAGGAACGAGATTAAGGATGATCTAAAATTTTAAGGAGATAAATACGTAACGATGAAGAGTTCGATGAATTGAGATTGTACGGAATTATGGTTTGAGGATACCAGTGAATCAAACGCGTGTATTGAGGATGAGTTAGTCGAAATTTGAAGCAAGTTATGCTAGGTAGATTTTTGATCGAATATGTAGCTATGTTGGATGACTTAGATTTTTCAATTTGAGATTTGGTGACTTATAAAATATGACTTACGATTGGTGGTATAGAGTTGCAACTAGGAATGGTGATTTCGAATATTGAGTTATGATTCAGTGATTGAGACTATAAAACTAGACTTGATGGACGCTATCACATAGACGTTAGGACTAGGACTACGTGCGTCGCTCAGATGAATATTGTCGATGATTGTATATCAAGGATTCGGTTGGATGAAATTACCTTAGGAATGCCTTTACTGAATAGACTTGGACCTTATGATCAAGATGTTGTTGATTCGAGTAGGATGATCATGCGAGCTTGGGTAGAATACCCCGTACGATCGGAATATGGTTTGACCTTAGATTGAGGTGAGCGTAGTACTTTGGATTGCACATTAAGAATGGTGATCTAGAAATATAACAATGACTTGGTGAGCTAACCTAGTGGTTAGACAGACATTCCTATATCGAGAGCTAGAATTGGTGTGAATGACCTTAGAGAGTGGCCTGGATAGACGATAGAGCTGGGGCAGCAAGAGTTAGAGTTAGGACTTAGAATTGGATGTGTGCGTTAGTGAAGTTTAATGTTTAATATTTAATATTTAATGCAGTTGGAATAGACTATGGTGCTTGAATGTTGGTTGGTTCAATTACTTGAAGTTGGATAGATTGTGCGATTGAAATTATGAGACAATATCGAGGATTTGTCAAATTGAATGCTTTTGATCAAAAATTGGTGATATTCAAATAAATTTGGACGAAATTTTGGCTGACAAAAAATTGTGATTTGAAATCATGTACTCGAAATATATACTTGATAATAGTACAAAACAAGGATCGTAATTTGGCTTGGATTTTGGTCGACCATGTTCGAGGTAACATTGTGGTTTTGTAAGATAAAAATATTTAAAAAAATGGATCGTGCCATCTTGAGTATTGATCGGAGGGATAGATAGTTTGTTGACGAACGTAACGAATTAGGTCTTGATGGTTCGAATTTTATGTCATCAAAAGAAGTGTTAAGGAATAAGATGGATTCAGATATCAATGAGTGGCGAGTTAGAAGATAGTTAAGATTGTTCTTAGAAATTGAATGAGGAAGGATTTATACTTGATCGAATTTGGACGACATCATCCCAATTGAAATCATGTTTAGAAAAGTGTAAAGGATTCAGATTTGGTTGGATGTTTCCTAGACTTGGAAAGTTTTTGGAAGATAGAACGTAGGCGAATTAAACGGTAACTTTAGAGGATAGTGAAATTCCTTATGGAGAATTTAGCGATGGCTCGAGATATAAAATCATTTATATATCTATGATAGGATTTAGAACTCAATACAGTCGAGTATAAAAGGTCAGTTGGGATTTAACTTGATGTTTTGAGGATTGTTAGGATTTGGTTAGGCGTAACACTGGGTTTCAATCGAGTGACGTCCAATGATCAATAGGTGATGTTTTTGGGATTAAGAATGATTGAGGAGTCTCGCTTGGTCGGGTTTTCCCTAGTCCTAAGTTTCTCTTGTGCGAAGAGTTATAGCCTACCCAGCGTTTGAGTAGTGCAACTCTAACGAGGCACAATAGAGATTGAGGCAAAAGAATTGATGGTTAGGTTTCAGAGATAGTCAATTTGAATTGAATGATATAATTTCTCGAGGAGATTTGTCTTAGGCATAAACTTGGCATGGATTGAGGGAACGGATATGAAGTTATGTCAAGCGATCTTGGATGTCATGCAAGACGAATTCGAGTTGGAGATAGAAGTGGTATAGTTAGATGAGTGTACTCAGAAAGTTTCAAAGACAAAACTGTTTTTGAGTGGTGTATTATGTAACGATCTGCTCCGTTCAGCTCAGCAAGATGATACAAATGGTGCAAACAATGTTCGGACTTGGAAAATTAAGCAATTTGTTCGGATTCCCGCTCCATTGAGGCCATCCCTCGTTCAGGTGGGGGGCTCTGTTGAACTTATCTTTGCTTGTCCTTTACACTAAATAATCAGACAATATATGCTAGTCTCTAGGCAAATACTTGATTCAAGCTAATAAATGAGATGAACCAACCTAGCTAAGAGAATAATCCAATATTATATTACATTATATAGAATATGGAGATAATAACTTACGCCTAGAGATACAAATTTCATATGCGTTTCACTTTGTGCAAGTAGAGTTTTTCATATGTTTTCATTTAAATTTCTTTATATGTCATAATTTATACCTTTGTACGATTTCAATGCTCATCACATAGAACATGCCACAGTTTTGAAGCACTTCACATAATATAGTTTACTCAGTTGCGGTAGGAAGACTATCAATATAGTCGTTCTGAGTCATAAATAAAAACATAAAAAGACTTCGGGACCGTTGGGTCGCCAATGTAGTTTCCGTACTGGGAGCTGCATAAAGATAGTAAAACATAGAACGAATGAATGGCTCGGAGAGCCCAGTAAAGTTTGAGAAAAGAGATTGATTTGAACTATACAGAAGAAGAGTAAATCAAAAGAGACTTGCATGATCACGGATAACTTGTGCACAAGGTTTAGTTCCTACAGATGGTCGTTGGGGCACTGGGACCAATCTGTCCCGGGCGAAACAACGGTATAGCGGTCCTAGCAAACTAGCCCGGGTGAGACCGATGACTTGTAGCAGGCTCGCTACCTATGCTGTAACCATCGCCATCTACTCACTCTATAGTCTAAGATGTATTATGGTATAAGTAACCTTTTCATATAGATTAAGTTGACTCGCTAGTGACAATCTTCATACGAGTCATTTGATATAAGGCAAGTAACAAATGCACGACATACGACATGCATATCGTTAATTGTCAAAGAAAAGGATGCACGACATATCATATATTTAGAGAATGAAGGTACGATACACTATATAGTTTGAACATATCATATCTGAGCAGAGACACGTTTGTGACACTCTAAGTTTTTCATGTGCGTTCCTTCGTTTTACTACATATATGTGTGATAACTTGATTTATCTTAGACATGGAAGGATAATTGGTAAGTTGGTTGGTAAGTTGCGTTTTGTTCCCTTTATATTGTATGACACCTTGCAACACGAGTATGCTTCATATTTATATGCCATAAAACTGATCCTAAGGTAAGATTAGAATGACAACCTAAATAGTTGGTCCATATAACTAAATAAACGTGTTTGGTTTTGTTGAGTGCACGAGAAGCCTCCCCATCAGTGCATTCAATATATTGATAACCCACCAGATTATCTGTAGGGTGCGGGAGTATCTCATTCGATACGGAGTTTTCTCCGTGTGCGCTAAGACATAGAGTTATCTCTAGAGCCTTGGAGCATTATGGCCAAAGCTGAAGCACCATATACATGACATAATATATTAGAACATAATCCTATTGTATCATCCTCCAAGTTGTAAGCCTTAAGGCACCGTTCAATATAATAAGAGAGAGAGAGAGAGAGAGAGAGAGAGAGAGAGAGAGAGAGAGAGAGAGCTTGAGCGATTATAATATTCAGCCTAGAGCCATTGTAACATTTGTTCAATATTAATAAAGAGATTTATTTCTGTTTTTATTACAAAAATTATTTTTGCTAACTTTGATTATAAAATGAAACAAAGAAAAGAGTACAAAGAATTTCTAGACAGAAGCTCTAAGTTCAATTGAATTGATTCTAGGGAAGTGTGACAATAGAAATCGAGTACTGCAGCTGACTCCTTTATTCCGTTGACGATCGACCGACAAAGGGGTTGCAAAGTCTTTGGCTTACTAGCACGAAAAGATAATAACTGGATGCTTGGATTTGCTCTCTCTTTTTCCTTGTGTATGTTTATGAACGTATGGGTTCCTACTATTTATAGCCATTTATATCGAATGGCTGTGCGTGCATGCGAAGATTTTGGGCTGCCGCTTGGCCCTCTTAACAGAAGATAGTTGCAACCTGTGTGCATATGACGCGATTGACTGACATGTGGCATCTATTAAGATTGGATGTTACTGAGATCTTTGGTTGTTAGCACCCATCATGTGACCTAGTCAGCATGACACGTGGCCTGCATTAGCTACTTTAGAATCCTGGTCAATTATAATCGAAAGATTCTGCCACATGGGGATTTACGGGAACATTGTCGCAAAATAACACAGCCGCATGGGGACGATGTCGCATGCCAATGCCTCCGTATGGGGATTTATGGGAACATTGCTACATAATAATACTGCCGCATGAGGACGGTGCCACATAGGGATACTGCCGCATGGGGATACTACTGCATGGGGGTACTACTACATAGGGATACTGCCGCATAGGGGCTTTCATTGTGCTGTTGATGTTTTTTCTTGTAGCCGCAGTTTACACATACTATGAAGCATCCTGTAGGTCAGAGTAATTATGACTGCTAACGTAACCTCCAGTGGCTCAACTTTTGTAGACCACCACTGAGTATTAAATGCTCTTGTCAGTAGGGGTGCGACTGAAGTGTCTGCCGCATAACTTTTGTGCCGCATCAGGACTTTATAGCCTTTTGGCGCATATTTTTTAGAACACATGATTCATAATTTTTTTATGCTTCTACAAGACCCCCTTCAAAGTTTTTAAATTTAAAATAATATTAAAATATTTTAAAAAAGAAGCATGGACGATAGAGATTTATGTCGCATGGATTATCTGCCCCATAGGCTTATCGGTCGCATGGCCTGTCTGCCACATGGACTTGATGCCACATGGACTTGTTGCCGCATGACCTGTCTGTCGCATGGACTTGATGTCGCATAGGCTTGGCTGTCAGGCTGTCAAAATCTTTTTTAATGGATAGATTTACTTCGATTCTGGAGGAGATCTCTAAGGATTTTTTACCGTCGTTTGACACGAACTCCGAAGCGACAGTTTTATAATGCTGAGATACGCAAAAACCAAAGTGACAGCTGAGTGACTTGTCATCATCCGATGCCGTATAATTTTGCCTATATATATGGACTTTTGTAGAGAGAGAAGGTTCAATTTGCTTTTGAGAAAAACCTTTCTCCATCATTGTCCTCATAATTTTCCAACTCTCTGCGTCATGGATCCCAAATCAGGAAAGAGCAAGGGCAAGGTGAAGTCCGTCGAGGCCACATGCTAAACCGATCGTTGTCGACCTAACACACCCGGACGTGCGAAAAAAGGTTGAAGGTTAAGAGTCCCCCACTCCTCTCTTACGTTCTTTTTAGGGGATAAAATGGTTGTATGATGCGCCTACTCGCGCCCTCTTTGAACACAAAGATACTTTTGCATAATTGGTCCCATGGATGGACGTCCATCTGGAACATGCACGGACAAACTCACTGCTGATATACTTGGACGTTGTCGAGAAGGCTTTATCATGGAGATGCACTGACGTATAGTCTACTGCATGGATGGGTGACCATCCAGAAAATGCGCGGAAAAACCCACTGCTGACGCACATGGACATTGTCAAAAAAGCTTCGTCCCGAAGATGCGCCGAAGGCTCGCCATACTTTTCGTTGTGCATGGTTGCCGTTTTCTTGGGACGTCCGTCGCGAACATGCGCTGAAATTTATGCGTGACCTTTATTCACCAGGACGCGGCCAACTCACCTTGCTGTGCCAAATCATGGACTTGCATTGTAAAATTCATGTACAACCACTTTGTTGTGTCATATTGTGGGTACATGCCTCGGTTTCCAAAACTGCTGCACCTGGATGAGTTGTACGCATGATATGCTTTTGATAACTAACCTCTGTTTATGTAGTGTCTATGACCGTGCCCTCCCTAGATGAGGTCCTTTTTGGTCCTTCCCTCAGTTTGTTGGGCTTGGACCATACCGAAGAAGTAGTCAATCCTGCAAAATCTCTCATCGCGAAAGACCAGCCCCAAAGGAGGATGGCACTCATCGAGGCATAATACTATGTCTTCCTTCAACAGCTAATTTATTTTGGCAAGATCCCGGTAGGGGATGAGACCGAAGCATACTTCAACAAGCCCTAATTCCTGTTTGGGGATAAAGTGGTCTCCACTAATGATAAGATAATGAAGATCAGGGAGGATTGGTATTTTGAGGCGAACGACCTCAAGATATATGTACCTAAGATCGAGCGCTAACTGTTGCTCTCGGCCTTCACTTGCTTAGCCTCCAAGAGGAGGATGGATTGGGAGCTCACTCCCACCAAGGGTGGAATGCTGACTGGCCATTTCAAGATCATCTCCATCACGTATTAGAAATATGTTTTCGGATACGCGAGGGATGGGAGATTTTACACATTGCGGGTTCTACGCCCAGGCAATCTGATCAGTGACGTGGATTCTGACTCTTTAGCTTTTGGTGCTACTACTTTCGCGAATCAACTTTTGGAAGGCAAAATTTTATATCCTCCTGGTGTTATTCATACCACTAGCTGGACTCATAGTGATGTGAGTTGCATGATCTGACTCTATGGATGCTTGCGTGTATTGAGGATGAGTTAGTCGAAATTTGAAGCAAGAATTGGTGTGAATTGGTGAGCTGATGGCAACTCTGGGTGACAAGAATCCTAAGGTTGATGTGTTTGGCAAACTAGACACTGAGATCTATAATTATTTCAGCCATAACATGTTTAAGCTATCCCTGAAGGCGGTAATAGCTGCCTACTTAAAGATATAGCTTCGTAATTGCGTGGTCCCTGGCGGGTCAGGGTCACTCGAGAGAGTGAGCCAAAACCTCATCTTGCCCTCCGTGAAGTTGGTATTCAGTCACCGGCTTGATCTTCTTCCCGCGATGGTCTGCAGCATCCATCGGGGCTTGCGGGAGTTTGTAGGAAAAGTAATAAAGTATGAAGGAACCAGCGGCAATTTTGCTCGGGTGGAGCTACCTTACCACTACTTGATGGGTTGGTTAATATTGCAACACCCATCTGTAATGAATCCTGTCATGAAAGAAGGTACTTTGGATGGGGAAGCCTTTATTCATCGTTATCGAAGGATGAAGTGGATTCACACGGGTGTCCCAGTCTGCCAAAAAGTATTAAGCTATATGAACAAATATGAGTTCTTCAAGATACCCCCTTCTTATGTGGGGTTCACCGAAGGCGACGATCTAACATACAGTGGGACCGACGCCTCCGATTTGTCAGAGGGGGCATTACAATGGCTATTATCGATCCGGCCTTCCCATATGGTCTATCAAATATGAATCAGGTGTTTCTAGAGCCGTATTTGCTGAGTCGATTTGCTTGTCAATTCAGCTATAGCCAGTTGCTGCTTGGCAATCTGAACTCTGTTCTTGGATATAAAGGAGGTGTCTGTCCCCCTTGACGGAGCTTAGGTATGGCAATACTACAATGTCGGATGAACCCGAGCACTCTTTACAGAGCCTACGCGAAAGCCCAAAATACACATTTTGTATGTTGTTGTCAAGTTTTATTGCTCGGCTAACAACTTGTCCCCGGGCTATAACCGGGAGCGGAGGTTTATTTTTAAAACCTAGCTAGATGTGTCGCAGGATGTTATCCAGAAGGCTCGATCATATCTTCCTTCGGGCGTCGAGGTAGTGGTGGAGTGCTCGACGGCCTCCCAGGAAGGTGATTTATCGGCTGGGCCAACGCTGCTCCATCACAATGGCGAGCCCTCTCGGGGACGAGCTCACCGACCCCCAAGTGGGAAAAGAAAGCCGTTGTTTCGAAGATGACCTGAGTAATGAGGGCTACCCCTCAGCCTACGGAGGGTGATACGGGACCATCCCCAGCATCAGCTTACTGGTATTAGTGTTGTATCTTGGGTTTGTAAATTCTTTTCGCAAAATTCTTTCTGCTGACTTTCTTTTCATTTGGGAAGGAGGTTACGGCAAAACATAAGAGCTCCCGGAGGAAGTTAAGTAAGGCTCCCCCCTCTCCCGACCAAGATGTCAAAGTTGTCACTATTTCTTCTGATGAACCTATGCCTGAGGTGCTCCTGATTGCGGAGGCTGAGAACTGGGACAATGCTGGGATGAGTTGATGCAAGTTCCCCTCTTGACTATGCGAAGGACGAATTTTTTGACATAATGGCCGCGTTTGGTGATAACGACGGGCTTCAAGTGCAAACGTCTCCCTCGGGTACGTCTCTTTCTTATTTTATACGGGACGAGTTTTTTCGGCTTTATTTTTCCATACTTCTCGTGAGGGTGACCACAATTATGGATAATTTTGTAGGCACTCTGCAAGAAGAGGTACTGGAAGGTGATGAAAAGACTATCGTTAAGACTGGGGAGGTAAAAGAGGAGACCCCTGCTCCTCCAAAGGCGTCAGGTCCGGACCCTATCGAGGCAGCATCGGGAGGAGAGTCTTCCGCACTTTTGAGGATATCAGACGCAGACCCTGCCACCGAAGTGGCAGAGTTTAGAGGTAAGGAGGCCTATTTCACGGGAGATTCTAAATCGGTACCCGACCATTCGGGGGTGGGCGGCCCCTTCTGAGGTGCCATATGTAGCCAAATTACCATCTGGCCTTGTCGCAGAGACAATAGTGTCGGCAGAGAATTCGGTCGCAGGGAGCCCATGCCATAGTTTAGCCCTATGGATGTCGGTGTCACGCCCCAGTCCCAAAATACGTAGGACTAGGACACGTAAGCATGTCGGCCGTATGTATATGGAAACTCCAATATATGGAAACCATAACACATACGTACGCTGTATTATGAACAGTAATCCACAAGTGGTATATAATTATCATAAGTCAAAGGACATAACTAAATCTCATCCACAGAAATCATAAATAAATAAAGAACCAATAACTATGTAACTAAATCTCAATATGAAGTATCAAAGGATGATAATCGGGTGGAAACAAATCCACTGCCAACTAGAATATAAAAGTAACCACAATAATAATATCAACTAATGAACAATGAGACTCGAAGAGAAGACCTCCTCGAAAGATAAGTAGCAAGTCCTGATCTGCGCTCCTGCAAATAATCATGATCGTCTACACCTGGAAAGGGACCAGGTCCTCAGAGGGACATAACAAGATACATAGAAGCATGCCAATAAGTACTGTAAAATAAACATCTAATGGGTCGCCTAACCATCTATGTGAATGCAGTTTGAGAATAACTTTCCAACACGTGGGCTATCTGGTTAAATGGGATTGACATGATTCTCTTGGAGATTCAGGGGCCTACAAAGTATGTCATCTTTTGAACGCCAGAGGCCGCCTGATAATATATAATATATAGTAGTCATCATGACCGTGCATCTTCAGCGGAGCGTACGGATTATACATTAAAAGTACAAAGGAGCCCAAATGCCTTACTTGTTGTTCTCCCCATCCTATGCTCTAAGTATGTCATATCCATGACATGATAATACCTCTAATAACTGCCAAGTCTTCTAGCATGCAAATCCTAACAGCAGTTATTCCCTAACGCACGTCCCATACGTACAGGAGGCCAGCTTGTCATGCAAGTCCGTGTCCTATATGAGACTCACACTCGTGTAACTGATGTGTCACGGCCAATGAAACCTAAGAATGCCTCATGATAATGGGGTGGTCTCATAAACTAGGTCAACATGCATATACATAATAAAAATAGAATACGACGACACCGTCATTGCACCCAAGTTTCCTTGAACGTGCAGTTTATATAGCAGTTAAAATATATGAACTAAACGACAGAAATAAAATACATGCATCATATGGAATATAATTTACAGTACAACGGTAAGGTATACTTGCCTGGCAAGAAAGCTATGTAGTACCAATAACCTGCTCCAAAAGTCTCGCAGAACAATCCGATAGTCCTATATACATATAATATAATACAATACAACATCAGCCATTACACTAGCACATACACAACCATAATTACCAGAACTCAGAGGGACGCTATGGGTGATACTGGTCATCTATCAGGGTCAATTGTGCGTCTAATTACGCGGGTGTCACATTTTCAAATGCTATATCAAAATTAGACAGTCAACTAACATGTGTCTAAGCCAGTACGCTAATGTACACAAGGCAGTCTACTCACAATCACTCAGGGTCACATGGTCAATGTAGCTACGGGATATCTGTAACTAACACTAGGGCATACTGTATGTATATACATAGACCTAACTAGCCTTAGCATTTAATTACCTCACAGTATATATATACACATACTAAATATATATCTATATATACCAAAATGAATACTATATACATACGTACATAAAATCATGAAGGAGGGCAGTCGAACCTTGGCGGGCATACACGGGGTTGACGATGACGACGATGACGATGGTGACGACGATGTTGATGATGGCGATGATGTTGACGATGATGATGATAATGACGATGACGACGACGACGACGATGATGATGGTGAGGATGATAGTTATGATGATGATGATGGTTATGATTATGATGAAGATGATGGTGATAATTATGATGAAGATGATGGTGATGATGATGATGAAGATGATGGTGATGATGATGAGGAGTCGAGGGTCGTGGCAGGGCTGCTAGAGTCGAGGGATGGCTCAGATAAAGTTGAGGAGTTCAGGCGGAGGGGAGTCCGGTAAGACATGGTGGTGGCTCGGGATGAGGGGAGTCGAGGCTACTATCGAGGTTGTGCTCGACGGAGAAGATCGGAGAAGGAGGTGAACAGGTCATCCGGGAGCAGGGGATGGCCGACGGCTTATTGCTGGTTGCTTTGGCGGGGTGGCCTCAGCGGAGGAAGGAGGAAAACTGAGGCGAGTCGAGGAGGAGGAGAGGTGACGGTCTGGCTTCTCAACAGCGAGATGGTGGAGGATGAGGAGGAAGAAGAAGATGAGGCTCGGGTGATGTTGTTGAGGCAGGAGGAGCACAGCGGGCTCGGGGTCGCTCGTGCAGTGGGGCTGGGGTGAAGATAGCGTGTAGGCGGGTCAGCTCCGGCGTGGGCTGGGGTGCACGATCAGGTTGGCAGCGGCTCGACGCAGGTGGGTCGAGGGGAGTCGTCGATTCAGCAGGGTACAACGGCTCAGGATCAGGTGGGTCGAAGTCAGGCGGGCTGCGACGTCGTGGTTGAGGGAGGCAATGAGCAGCGGGAAGGTCGGTAGGCGGTTGCGGGCTGGGTACTCAAGCGACTGCGGCTGGGGTGGCCAGACTCGGCTACTCCAGTGAGGGGTTGCTCCGGTCGGTTGAACAGGGAAGAAGGAATAGGAGATGGGGGATGGGGATGATGTCGGCTGCTTGTAGTTTAGGTATGGGAAAAGTAAAGAAAAAAATGATATATATATATAGAATTAGGATTGGGAGTTGGGGTTGACCTAAAAAGGTGGGCTTGGTCAACATCCTCCTTGGAATGTGGCTTGGCTTGTCATGTAGAAATTGGAGGGCTAGGATTGCATGGTTATTTAAAAATAGAGGGCCAAGGTTCAATGAGGGTTGGTGTTGAGTGCTGCACACTCCAAAAATTATGGAGAAAATCACATAACCAATCAATGAAGGAAAATGGGGTTTCTACATGTGTTTGGTCCAAGGGTGTGGACACCTTAATGCACTTTTGCAATAAAGTCCCCAACAATTAGAAAATTGCACAAAGATAGAAATTATATTAAATTAATTAAAATTAATATAATTGGTGTTCTAAAATTAATTAGAAGTACATAGGGCTAAAATTAGATGGGACACAAGTGTCATGGACGTAGAGGGCTCAGAATAAAATATTATCATAAATTGGGTTACACAAAATGGGTCAAGATTGTGTCTCCAATTTCGATTGGAACGCACAAGGATACAAAGTTAAATTATTTAGAATTAAATATAAACGTCTGCGACGAATATCGTGCGACTAAAATATAGCATAAGAGAGCATAATTATAAGTTACAAAAAGGTCAGAATAGAAGACTGGCACGTCTAGGACAAGGGTGTAAAATTTGTAGGAAGGCAATGGCTAGTGTAGTGCTCAAATTATCGAAGCAACGGTAAGGTTCACTAAGTGATATAAATATTATAAAATTCTCTAAAACACCATGTTCTATTTCTAATTGGATTCAAACTAGCCCTAGTCTCTCTATCTAAGTCAAGTAGGCCTAAATTTGGTTGAGGGAGTTTACAATCTACCCAACTTAAAACAATTTCGTCCTCAAAATTAAAATAAGGCATGGTTTGTTAAATCCTTCACATTCGTACATAAGGCAAGTCTATTGCAATATCTTCCAAAAATTCAAATAATAATATCCGAATCTCATTCAAATCTATATGATTTCCCACATCAAAATTTACAGCTATCATAATATCCTCTAGACTTTGAACAATAAACAATTCTAATCAAATCTTATTCCTATTCTCTACTTAAGAATTTTGTACTCTTCAAATTTAAACTCAATTTTTGTCCTCAACGTTTCAAATAGGTGATCCAACAATCAAAAGTTAACTTTTAATTTAAAGCCTCAAATTGTAAAATTTTAAATCTAATTCACCAATTGTTCAAGTCTAGGTTTCTATATTTATACTCAAAGTTTAAATCGATGATTCAATCTTCAGTTTTTAAAATTTAAATTATGTGCTTAAAGTATAAACATTTGGTCTGCAATATCAAAATATCAAAATTTATTAAATCCTCATCATCTTAATCATTCTTCTAAAAAATTTCAAGATTAAAATGACTTGAATCTCTCAATCTAATCTTACTTGATCACAATCTAAAAGAAATTCATCTCAAGTTTGACAATGCAATTTCTACCAAACTTAGAATTTATCTATCTATCACATAAGACTATACCTTTAAGAAAACTTCCTCAATTATTTAATCGTGTTATTCAATCCTCAAAGTTTTTAACACACCAAATATATCATATATGATATGCCCTTAATTACAAAAGATAGTCACCAAATAATACGGTTGGCCTATGGGGTATATCTAGTACTCTATGTGTATCAAACTTATACTAAGCACCATGTTTCGTCTTTCCGAAATAGGGGAAGACGGAAAACAATAATAAAAAGTTCAAGGGGGAGGTAATAGAATACAAGTATGAGAATCAAGGCGTTTAAAGAATTCAAAAGGGAGTTGTCAAGGCAGTTGTGGATTGAAATTCTATTTTGGTAAATTCCTATTCACATGCCCATATTAGTACAATTATGTAACTAATATGATATGCTTGGAGATGTCTAAGGACAAGTATATTCGTCTACTAGTCAACTATATATCTCAATCCACGTAAAGTAGTCATGTGAAGAGCGAACCAAGCGTACTAAGGTTAGCTAAACCATAATACACTGATTCTAATTTAGACAATGTATTAGTAGGCGTCCCCAATAACACATATGTCATGAACAAGCTCGATAAAAGAATAAGCTTGCAAAACTAGGCTATAAAATAGCAACATAAGTCGACTTAGTCCAGAAAATATAAATACGCTGGATTATTATGAAAGAAGGTACAAAATAATTTCAAAGTTTACCAATAAGATGAGACTCATCCGGTGTTCTGCCTCTACAGTTAACTCCTTATCTAAGTCTCTAGTCGACCAATGGAGGTATGGGCCTCTAAGTTCTACAGTCTGGATAACCATTATCTTCTTATGCAAGTCTATAGTTGGTGTCATTCCATTATACTACATTAATGGGTCAAAAAGGACTATGTGTTACTAGGTTGTAAGGCATACTACCAAACTTAAAAGAATTAACTAATATTGTGACTGCCTTAAAGGGAATTCTATAAAGTAACCTTGCACTTGTAAATAAAGTAGAAACTCTTATTGGGGTATACGAGTAAAAGATCTTGGTACTTATTAGGGTATCCTATTGCATTATATAGGTAATGGTCATTTTAAGTCTTAATCATAGTGTTCATAGAACAAAATGGTTAATATTAAGAATGGAGAAGTTATTGGTTCTCAAGTGAAAGAGGATATAACTTGTATTGCGGTGTGGGTACAAATTACGTTATTTTAAACTAAAGAATAATCATCAATCACAATCTAAAAGAATAACTCAAACCATCAAGTTCTACTAAGCACATAATTTTAATTTTAAGATTAACAACTATAATCCTAGCAAACTATATATCCTTAACATAAAAGAAAATCACTTGGCCTACAATCAGAAGGGTCAGGTGGCACAAATTGAAAGATGAAGACAAAAAAAACATAATTAGTCATCGCACAAATAGCGAGCGTTAAGGTTTCAGAGGAACTAGACATGAAATTAAATAGAGAAACTCTTGATAATATCATAGTTTCCCAAGGAGAAGTGGTATGCTAGTCTCTATGTTCGAGGTATGATCAAGGAAATTATTATATTCATTCCTCTTGGCTTCCTAAGGTACTGTTCTGCTAATATCAAGATAATAATCTAAATTTATAGTTCTCTAATACTATCTCACTATGAAAGTTAGGTTTAGTCCTAAGGTTCAACCTTGAATTTCTATTTGTTCCTCAATACTAGGATCAAACAATATGGTCAAATTTCTTACTAACTCTAGTCGTGTCTATACTACTCTCAAATCCTTCATAAATATATCAAGGGATAGTGGTCAATTAACCTACAGGTAATGGATGCTAGGGTTCATTAGGTATTCTAAACTTAGTGATGTGTCAATATTCTAGTTGTATTCTTAGTAGGAATATTATCCTAATTATCATCCTAATAACAAGCATTCCTATATTCTAGCAGAAGGCTATACTCAAGAAACTATTAGGGAAGTACATAAATCAAGCAGGATTGCAATTATTTAAATAGAACAGACTAGAAGGAAGGTGAGTCATAGTAAAATATAGATGAGATCCTATACTCTAATCCTATTTGCAGGCTTGCTTGGTACAGTAACGTAACCAAGACAATATACTCTCGACCTGCATGGGCCACCACTAAAAACATGTCACGCCCCAGTCCCAAAATACGTAGGACTAGGACACGTAAGCATGTCAGCCGTATGTATATGACAACTCTAATATATGAAAACCATGACACATACGTACGCTGTATTATAAACAATAATCCACAAGTGGTATATAATTATCACAAGTCAAAGGGCATAACTAAATCTCATCCACAGAAATCATAAATAAATAAAGAACCAATAACTATATAACTAAATCTTAATATGAAGTATCAAAGGATGATAGTCGGGTGGAAACATATCCACTGCCAACTAGAATATAAAAGTAAGCACAATAATAATATCAACTAATGAACAATGAGACTCGAAGAGAAGACCTCCTCGAAAGATAAGTAGCAAGTCCTGATCCGTGCTCCTGCAAATAATCATGATCTCTACACCTGAAAAGGGACCAGGTCCTCAGAGGGACATAACAAGATACATAGAAGCATGCCAATAAGTACTATAAAATAAACATCTAATGGGTCGCCTAACCATCTATGTAAATGCAGTTTAAGAACAACTTTCCAACACGTGGGCTATCTGGCTAAAATGGGAATGGCATGATTCTCTTGAAGATTCAGGGGCCTACAAAGCATGTCATCTTTTGAATGCCAGAGGCTGCCTGATAATATATAATATATAGTGGTCATCATGACCGCGTATCTCCGGCGGAGCGTATGGGTTATACAAGGAAAGTACAAAGGAGCCCAAATGCCTTACTTGTTATTTTTTCCACCCTATGCTCTAAGCATGTCATATCCATGACACGATAATACCTCTAATAACTACCAAGTCTTCTAGCATACAAATTTTAACAACAGTTATTCCCTAACGTACGTCCCATACGTACAGGAGGCCAGCCTATCACGCAAGTTCGTGTCCTACATGAGACTCACACTCGTGTAACTGATGTGTTATGGCCAATAAAATCTAAGAATGCCTCATGATAATAGGGTGGTCTCATAAAATAGGTCAACATGCATATACATAATAAAAACAGAATACGACGACACCGTCGTTGCGCCCAAGTTTTCTTAGACACGTAGTTTATATAGCAGTTAAAATATATGAACTAAATGATAGAAATAAAATGCATGCATCATATGGAATATAAATTACAGTAGAATGGCAAGGTATACTTATCTGGCAAGAAAGCTGCGTAGTACCAATAACCTGCTCCAGAAGTCTCGCAGAACAATCCGATAGTCCTATATACATATAATATAATACAATACAACATCAGCCATTATACTAGCACATACACAACCATAATTACCTGAACTCAGAGGGACGCTAGGGGTGATACTGGTCATCTAGCAGGGTCAATTGTGTGTCTAATTACGCGGGTGTCACGTCTTCAAATGTTGTATCAAAATCAGACAGTCAACTAACATGTGTCTAAGCCAGTACGTTAATGTACACAAGGCAGTCTACTCACAATCACTCAGGGTCACATGGTCAATGTAGCTACGGGATATCCGTAACTAACACTAGGGCATACTGTATGTATATACATAGACCTAACTAGCCTTAGCATTTAATTACCTCACAGTATATATATACACATACTAAATATATATCTATATATACTAAAATGAATACTATACACATACGTACATAAAATCATGAAGGAGGGCAGTCGAACCTTGGCGGGCATGCACGGGGTTGACGATGACGACAATGACGATGGTGACGACGATGTTGATGATAACGACGATGTTGACGATGATGACGATGATGACGATAACGATAACGATAACGACAACAATGATGATGGTGATGATGATGGTTATGATGATAATTATGATAATGGTTATGGTTATGATGAAGATGATGGTGATGATTATGATGAAGATGATGGTGATGATGATGAGGAGTTGAGGGTCGTGGCAGGGTTGCCGGAGTCGGAGGATAGCTCAGGTGAAGTCGAGGAGTTCAGGAGGAGGGGAGTCCGGTAAGACGTGGTGGTGGCTCGGGATGAGGGGAGTCGAGGCTCCTATCGAGGTTGTGCTCGACGGAGAAGATCAGAGAAGAAGGTGAATAGGTCGTCCGCGAGCAGGGGATGGCCGGCGGCTTGTTGCCGGTTGCTCAGGCGGGGTAGCCTCAACGGAGGAAGAAGGAAAACCGAGGCGAGTCGAGGAGGAGGAGAGGTGACGGTCTGGCTGCTCAGCAGCGAGATAACGGAGGATAAGGAGGAAGAAGAAGAGGAGGCTCGGGTGATGTCGTCGAGGTAGGCAGAGCACAGCGGGCTCGGGGTCGCTCGTGCAGTCGGGCTGGGGTGAAGATGGCGTATAGGCGGGTCGGCTCCGGCTGCACGGTCGGGTTGGCAACGGCTCGACGCAGGCGGGTCGAGGGGAGTCGTAGGTTCAGCAGGGTGCAACAACTCTGCATCAGGTGAGTCAAAGTCAGGTGGGCTACGGCGTCGTGGTTGAGGGAGGCGGTGAGCAGCGGAAAGGTCGGCAGGCGGTTGCGGGCAGTGTACTCAGGCGACTGCGGCTGGGGTGGCCGGAGTCGGCTGCTCCGGCGAGGGGCTGCTCCGGTCGGTTGAACAGGAAAGAAGGAACAGGAGATGGGGGATGGGGATGATGTCGGCTGCTTATAGTTTAGGTATGGAAAAAGTAAAGAAAAAAATAATATATATATATATATATATATATATATATATATATATATATATATATATATATATATATATATATAATTAGGGTTGAGAGTTGGGGTTGACCTAGAAAGGTGGGCTTGGTCGACATCCTCCTTGGGATGTGGCTTGGCTTGTCATGTAGAAATTGGAGGGCTAGGATTGCATGGTTTTGTAAAAATAGAGGGCCAAGGTTCAATGAGGGTTGGTGTTGAGTGCTACACACTCCAAAAATTATGGATAAAATTACATGACCAATCAATGAAGGAAAATGGGGTTCCTACATGTATTTGGTCCAAGGGTGTGGACACCTTAATGTACTTTTGCAATAAAGTCTCCAACAATTAAAAAATTGCACAAAGATGGAAATTAGATTAAATTAATTAAAATTAATATAATTGATGTTCTAAAATTAATTAGAAGTATATGGGACTAAAATTAGATGGGACACAAGTGTCATGGACATAGAGGGCTCAGAATAGAATATTATCATAAATTGGGTTGCACAAAATGGGTCAAGATTGTGTCTCCAATTTCAATTGGAACGTACAAGGATACAAAGTTGAATTTATTTAGAATTAAATATAAACGTCTGCGACGAATATCGTGTGACTAAAATATAGTACAAGAGAGCATAATTATAAGTTACACAAAGGTCAGAATAGAATACTGGCACGTCTAGGACAAGGGTGTGAAATTTGTAGGAAGGCAATGGCTAGTGTAGTGCTCTAACTATCGAAGCAATGGTAAGGTGCACTAAGTGATATAAATATTGTAAAATTCTCTAAAACACCGTGTTCTATTTCTAATTGGATTCAAACTAGCCCTAGTCTCTTTATCTAAGCCAAGTAGGCCTAAATTTGGTTGAGGGGGTTTACAGCCGGTCCAGGAGCGTTCTTGGTTGTGAAGTCACTTTCGGTGATCGAAAAAGAAGCAGACGTGCAGCCGTTTGGGACGGTAACAATACCCCGAGCGGCCACGACACGACCTTTGTAGGACCGTAAAGTAACTCTAGAGGGGGGGTGAATAGAGTGCAGCAGACTAATCTATTCAATTAAAAATGGAAGTACGGTAAAGGCAGCTACCAACTAATAACAATATGTAAAGAAGATAAGTAGTGCAATAGAGTTAAGGGAGAGAAAACGCAGACACCGTGATGTTTACTTGTATCCCCCTTAAAGGACTTGTCTAGTCCAGACAACTCTTGCTCGGAGTTTTATCCACTATAATTACTAATAGTGAATCATAAGCTTTGATCCGAAGGCTTGCTGACTTCTCACAACATCGAGATTTGATTTGAAGGATCGAAAGTCTTCATACGTACATTTGATGCAAAGAGCATGCCGACTTCAAACTAAAGAGAAAACTTGATGTGCCAAGCTGTTATAACTCTGACAGACTTCTAACTGAGATTGCACTTGGCACTAGAAGGCTAGGGATTGTTTTGGAGATAAAAAAGTTAAAGCTCAGGGGTTTCCTCACTAATTGATAAAAAGATTAAGAATGGTTGAGTGAGTAGAAATGTTAAAATCCATGTCTATTTATAGGGTATGCTCAAACCGAGTTTGGCCAGAATTTGATATGGAATATTTAAATTTTTTGAACATCAGGGCCATAAAATTAGGGATTACACAACTGGCCAATATTCTGAATTAGCAAAACCGAGTTTGGTCCGAGTTTGTTTGGATGATTTCCAAAATATTCTAAGTTGTGTATAGGCTAGTTTTGGTTTGATTTGGGTTTGTATATATGGATGGGTTTTAAGCTATTTGTGTGGAGTATGCCAGTGCAACTCGATGTGCATAAGTCCTAGACTCAATAAATATTAAATTACATAACAAACCAAGAGCACTTGATGACGCCAATCTTCTGAAATATCCTGTTGATTGGAAGACGTCTTTTTTCTTGATGACAGTTGTCCAAAGATAAACAGATATGAAAATCTGAATACTTTCAGAACAGAAACCCCAAGTGCGAGGCTCCAGATAATTCGTAGGCGGTTAAGATAAATCTTCTGGTATAATGTCGTCTTTGGCTCGTCATCATATAGCATATGTCCATTTTTTTCTTGCAAATATATGTTAGACGAATAAAGTAATATACAAAAGCATTACATATGATAACATTTAAGATCAGATATTGATAATGATGAGTTTAATTAGAAGTTACAAGTTACTTATAGTGATTGATCTATTATTATAATGCTAGACTTAATCGATTAGCATATTTAAAAATTTAACTTAAACATTGAGTCAACAGACTTCGGTTCCTGTCTTACTGGTGGTTGCCCCTGTGACTATCGCGGTCCCTACCTCAATGAGACCCTCGCTGATGATGGCTCTAATGACACCTTTGACTTTGGCCGATTTGGATGACTATGCCAAGATCAACATCAAGACTTTTTACATCATCCTGAGGCGAGGGGTGTCAAGTGTCCTGAGAGGGATTACCCTTTTTTCTATTACCAGGGCTTTAGCTCTGCTCCAAGTGGGACTGATCAGAACCTACCAGGGTTATGAGGCCATTATTGATGCTTTGGTAGTGTCCGTGGATAAGCTAGAACATTGTCTCACAGAGCTCAAGAAGATCGATGTGGGCAACATCCTTTTTTTGGTTGTTGAGGAGCATGCTAGGCTCACTACAGAGGTCTTCGAGGAGCGGTCAACCTACGTGCCTCACAAAAGATTATCAATCGTGAGATTGCTGAGTCTAGTTTGAAGGAACTGGAGTTTGCTTCTGCTGAAAAGTCTCGTGCTTGAACTCATGAGACACTGATCAAACACCTGATGGACACTCGAGCGCAAATCAAGCAGTTCCAGGAGAAGGAGGCCAATTTAGAATCTGACACTCGATGTGTGGCAGAAGAAAAAATAACCCTCTGTCAAAAAATTGATGATAACACCCGGTATCTTGCGAGCCTAGGTGTTCAATCGGTCGAGTTGTAGGCCAAACATGGGAGGTTAGTTGCCTTCCAAGACGAAGCTACTCTCCGATAGGAAGTCAACTATTTCGAGAAAAAGTTTTTATACGAAACTTTTGTGTTACAAACTATAAAAAAGTACAAAAGAAGATCCTAAACAAGAATCTATGTACAATTAATTCTGGAAAAGTATAGTTGTAGAGATCTGATCTACAAACGATCACTTTACTCCTTCGACCACTCGACGATAAAGAAATGCACATTACGACAGAGAAATATAGGGAATGCTACGAACAACTTAGAGAGTAGAACAATAAGAAAACTTTGGCACAACGATACGAGAAGCTTCTATTTCTCTTACTCTACTCTTGAATTTCAAATACTTGAAGATTGCTACGAACAACTTAGAGAGCTGAACAATAAGAAAGCTTTGGCACAATGGCACAAGACGCTTCTATTTATCTCACTCTTCTCTTGAATTTCAAAGACTTGAGAATTCTAGCCCCCTCCTCTCCTATTTGTCTGTGTCTCTCTTTCTGTATGTGTGTTCCTATTTATAGGGTTTAGGAGCGGTTACGAGAGTGTGTGCACTATGCATAGTCATTATTGTTTTACCATTATGCGCGCACTTTTGGTTGATTAATATCCCACGTTCTATATGAGTAGGTGCACAACTTGCTACATGCTTGACACGTAGCTTCTTATACGAGAAAAGCATAGATCATGGGGGACAGTTATTTGTATACCTTTCATGAGAAGTACGGCATGTAAGACACACATTCATAACTGCTCACTATCGGTTAGGATAGTATGCGCACTTTTGAAGTCGTTTGGAGACTGGCATATTTTTAGTAAGGTTGGCATTGCGAAGCACTTCTGAGAAAAATAGCGCTGTGGCACACTTTTGAAGAGAATGGCACTATGACACACTTTTGAGGAGAATGGCACTGAGATACACTTTTGAAGGAAATAGCACTGCGAGACACTTTTGAAGAGAATGGCACTGCGACGTACTTTAAAAAAAAATGGCACTACAACGCACTTTTTTAGAAAATGGCACTGCGGCGCACTTTTGAAGGAAATGACACGGTGGCGCACTTTTGAGAAGAATGATACTGCGGTGAACTTTTGAAGAGAATGGAATTGTGGCTGGGTCACTAAAGGATAACCTGGGTCTCCGTGCCGTATTTCTGTTGTAATGATGTCCTCTGACTCTCTGAATAGTGCATTAATAAAGTACACCATCTTTTGTAACATGAATGAAGTATGCCACTTTTTACTCTCTGAATAGTGCTCTATCCTTTCAAATTAATGGAAAGTGTGCCAAAGTAAAAAATGTGCGTCTTTCTTTTGGAACAAGTAGAAATTGCGTCATTATTCTACTGTTGGGTTTATTTGTAGAAAACTGTACCATCTATCTGAGACACACTTTTTATGCTTCTACACGAACGTCGGGCGATGGCTAGTGGTCTAGCCAAGACAGACTTTTTGAGGCGTCGTATTGCGGAACTGTGTGCCAACATCGAGGATCCTCAACAACATAGCTTTCCCATTCTACCTTTTTCGTAGTTTTTTTCTTCTGCTAAGGTTTTGGTAAATCCCTTTTGATGTATTTTTCTTTCTTTGCACGAGAAATAAAAAATTTTCCTTTTGTCGAATTTGTGCGTCAATTGGGATATCATACCAGAGGTAATGTAGATGTAGTATAATACCATAGCCGTAAGGGGTGTCCCACTGGGGAACTTTGGTGGACTTATTATCTATTATGTACTTAATTAAGTATCAATAATAAGTTCAAAGTGAACCTCTATCAGAGGTAATGTGGACGTGATAGGTTGGAGTAATTTTGCTAGGAAATTTTTTGCGGACTTATCATCCATGGTATACTTAGGACTAAGTACATATGATAAGTTGAAACGACAGGCACCATCAGAGGTATGGGGGACGTGATGGTGAGAAGACGAAGGATGTTTGCTCAGAGGTAGTATGGATATGGCAAACTTCCTTAGAATTCTGTTAGAAGTATCTTACTCAGAGGTAATGTGGACATGGTGAGCTAAAATTCTGTGGAAATGGAGAAAATATAGCAGAGGTGGTGTGGACATAACTTTTTTTGTGCTAACATTTTTACTCTCTGGGGAGGATAACAAGACCATAGTTCAGAGGTAATATGGACATGAAGTACTACTTTTGGGGTGGTCTCTACAAGAGCGTTTTGTTGAACCTGAGGACTGCTCCATTGGAGAACTTTAAGAGGACCCATTATCTATTATGTATTCAGGACTCCTGAACATGGATAAGGGATTTAGGTTTCATAGTGGGCGAGAAATATTGCCCTGTACATTTGCACCAGCTGTGGATATAATAGGAATATAAAACTGTACATTCAAGTTGACTTGCTGGAGATAAGGGGGTATATGCCTTACTTAAGCATAGTAATTTTTGAGTAACTTGTCGTTGATCTGCATCATTAGTAAGTCTATGTTAGATTTTGTGAGCCGGTATAC
The DNA here is from genome assembly GCA_036927795.1 of Iris macrosiphon. Lineage (NCBI taxonomy): Eukaryota > Viridiplantae > Streptophyta > Magnoliopsida > Asparagales > Iridaceae > Iris > Iris macrosiphon. Next base: position 113,524,370 of record JAYESA010000004.1, read on the forward strand.
GTTGTTGGAATACACCGATTCTATCACGAAGGGACCTTTCCATTTGGCTTCGAACTTCCCTATCGTCTTGTGCATCATGACCATCGATCTTCTAACTGTTAAGACGAGGTCACCAACTTGGAATGCTCTTTCCTTTACGCTCTTATTGAAGGCTCCGAAAATGCATGCTTGATAAAGCTCAATACACTGTTGAGCTAGGAGATGCGTCTCATCAAGTGCCTCCAACTCTTGTAATCGACGGCGATGGTTGTCCTCAGCCATGAATTGATTGGCGAGGGCTACCCAGAGAGAGAAAATTTTGGTTTCCAGGGGAATGATTGCTTCACTCCCGTAAATCGAGGAGAACGGTGTACTACTAGTTGGGGTCTGAACTATCGTACAATAGGCCTAGAGATATTCGACAAGCTTCTCATTCCAGTCACGTTTGTTAAATGAAATAAAATTCTTGAGGAGATTGATGATAGTCTTGTTGAACGCTTCTTCTAATCAATTCGCTTATGCTAATCCATTTTCCGTAGAACCGGTGGAAAGCGTGACTTGCAAATTATGGACCGTTGTCATGAATGATCATGCGGGGTAAGCCAAAGAGATAAATGACGTTATGCTTGATGAAGTTGATCATGTTTAATGTTTTTACTTCAATGAATGGTATGGCCTCCGTCCACTTGGAGAAGTAGTCAGTTATGGCAAGGATAAATCTATTCCTTTTGGACAATGGATGGCTAATCGGGCCGATAATGTCCATGGCCCATGCTTCAAATGGTCAAGATGCGACTGTCAGGTATAGGAACTGCGAAGGTCGGTGGATGAAGTCGGCATAAATTTACACAACTTGCATTTTTTTGCATAATCGATGGCATCTGCCACCATAGTGGGTCAATAATAACCCATACTTCAGAGACGGTCATGTAGCTTAGGATCGGGTTAGTGCGCACCGCAAATACCGTCGTGATCTTCACGGAGTAAATATTTTGCTTCTGCGTATGATAGGCATCGGAGCAAAAGTTTGTCATACGAACAACAATACAACATCTTGGTAGTTATATCATAATAGAACCGGAGGGACATCTTCTAACAAAAATTGCTTCTTTCGGGTCCTCTGAAAGGATTCCATAGATTGCATAGTCTATAAAAAGAAAACTCCAATCTTTGATGTCGATGTCCGTTTCTACTGTTTAGCTTAGAAATATGCATAGATTTTTCTTAGAATAGACCAGCTCTCGACCAGTCACTATAATCGACGGCCTGGTCTTGATGAGAATGTCCAGGGAGGCCGCAAGACCAAAAAGGATGCCAGCCTCGATATTTTATAATCGTGGTACGTACTCTATAAAGAACCTACCAAAGGAGGAGATTATGTTGATCGCGGCTTGATGGTAAGGCATTAAATCTTTATGTCAAACTTCATATTCTCCTCGGACCTGCCTAATTATTAGCTTGGAGTCACCATAGGCTTCTAAGTAGTCCACTCCCAACTACTTAGCTAGTTGGATCTCGATAATGAGAGCGTTATATTCTGCCACGTTATTGGAGCATGGCTCCATGTGAGAATATGCACGATGGATAACCAAATTATAAGAAAAAACCAACAATACCCCCACCATAGCGACAATATTGCCCTTGGGACCTGTTCCCGAAGCATCATCGAAGAACATTTGCCAAATGGATGCCAGGAATCCGACCAATGCTTGGCCTTTAACCGTATTTTGGGGGACAAACACCATGTCGTACGGTAACAAAAATATTGTCCATGTGGTTAGACGAGAGTTTATTGCTAGCGGCTTAGTCATGAGCACCCTGAGGGGGTTAACCCAAGATATGACGTATATCGTCTGCCCGGTCACATAATGGTGAGTCTTCTGAATGGTGAAGATCAAAGCGAGGCACTCCTTCTCGATAGGGTTGTACCTGTGCTCGGTACCGACCATCATCCTGCTAAGGTAGTAGATAGCTTGTTCATGGTCTGTGTCACTTTTCTAAGCTTGCAGGGTGCCAAGAGAATGGTCCATCGCACGGACATAGAGCAAGAAGGGATTTTCCACAACTAGAGCCACCAATACTGGGGGATTCATGAGTTACTTCTTAATATCGTCGAATGCCCACTAGCATTCTTCAGTCCAGACGAAGGAAAATCCCTTCTTCATTAGCTGGGTAAAGGGTTGGAATCGCTCCGAGAGGTTTGATATGAACCTCCTGATGTATGCCAATCTTTCTTGAAGGCCGTAGAGCTCTCTGAGATTTCTTGGAGGGTGCATATCAAGGATAACTTTTGCCTTTTTAGGGTTTATGTGAATACCCTTCGAAGTTATAATTAAACCCAAGAACTTGCCGCTAGAGACTCCCAGGAAAGACTTTGTTGGATTTATCTTTGGCTGGTACGCTCGCATCAGGTCGGACATCGTTTTTAGGTCATAAAGGAGGTCATCGTGAAAATGGCACTTGATACCGATGTTATCAACATAACCTTAGACTGTTTTGCGTAGATATTCGTAAAAAATGGTGCTCATAGCTCTCTGGTATGTGTCACCTATATTCTTCAGATCGAAGGGCACCACTATGTAATATTATACTCCCAATGGTGTCAGAAATGATATATGTTTCTCATAATCTGAAAATATCTTAATTTGGTTGTAGCCCGAGAACCAGTCCATGAAGGACATACGGTCGAAACCACAGTGTTGTCGATCATCACGTCTGCGATCGGGAGAGAGAATACGTCCTTCGGTCAAGTCACGTTTAAATTAAAAAATCTATACAGACTCAAATTTTATCGTTCTTCTTGATAATAGGAATGATGTTGGAAACCCAATCTGGATGCTGCTCCTCATGAATAAATCCATTTTCTATCATCTTATTCACATCTACTTCGATCTCATCCATGACATCTGGACGGAATTGATGTCGTTTTTACTTTACTGGATTAGCATTCGACAATATGTTGAGCTTGTGCATTACGATTTGCAGGTCCAAACCTGACATATATTCATAGCTCCATACGAAGATGTTGATGTATTTCTTTATAAGATGTATAAGGGATTCTCGATCTTCTTAGGACAGACTCTTGCTGATAAAGATGGGTTTGGAAGAGGATTCATCACCCAAGTCGACTTGCACTATTTTGTCTTAAGTAGTAGGCTCTCGTTGCTCAAAGTACAGCTCCCACTGAGATTCTAACTGCTGATCCTATGGCCTAACTTCAAAGAATTCTAGTATATGATAATCATCTTCAACCTGATCCATTAATGTCATCTTCACAATGAATGTTTTCTTGAAAATCTCTTCGATGCTCGTTTCGAAATCTTAGGCGAAAGACCCCAAGGAGTGAGAATGCATCTTGTCCTCTTTCTCTGAGCATTCGAGAGTCGTAGGAGGTGTGACATACCCTAAACCATGACCGGTTCGCTAGTAGTAAATTTTGAACTTACCTTTGAGAGAAAAGTGATGCAATGGTAAGCGTCGCCCTTTGCTATAGGTTAGGCCTTTGTCGCTATTCAGATCATAACCTATTGTTTGGATGATGTGCTTGGTTTATGAGCTGTAACGGTTGATTTGCATTTTTCTGCTATCGGGTTCTGGCTCGTCTGGGGGAAGCGTCGGCAACCTTTCACCTTACCGAAGATGATAGGTTTTTCTCCTTTCTTGCTGAGTAGGTGTCTTGGAACGGGTGTATCTAGTTTACAGTGTAGGCGATAGTAACTTGCATGTTCATTTATAAACCTAGGCTATACTCTAAAGAATACATGATATTCATATGTGCAACATCAGAGTAATTCAAAGGTAACCCTTTATTAAGAAAATATGGTATTTCCTCCTTTAGGATTACATTGTCAAGCGAAGGTACATCAGCACGAGCGGCCATATATTCTTCCAGCTTGTCTCATCCATTGTTTGCCACCAATGCTTATGACGATCTTGGAGCTTTCTTGTGGAGTCTTACTACTAGAGGCCCCGAGGATTTTACGGTAGGGGGATCCTTTTTCGTAGGTTGTCATGTACCCCAAAAACTGACCACCAGGGGTTCCTGGGCCTTTCTGTGAAGTTTGACCATGAGGGGGGCCGGTGTGTTGGTGGAGCATCCTTTGAGACGGACCCTTAGGGGTTCTTCTAGAGCTGTATTTTCTTCAGCTTTATCGTAGGCATCATTATCTTCTTCCTCTGGGTGGATCCGTTTGTACAGATCGAATTGGAGTAGTATGCCTCGATCATTTTAAAAGGATCCATATCGATAAATTCTATCCCGAGGACGCCTTCATTGTCAACATATTTAATGGCACGATCATATGTTTATGTATCCATGGACGCCTTCGTAGGTCGCCTATCTGTTATTTCAGGCGAATCTTGTCCAGAGGGTAGATCCTTTCGGCGTTGAAGCCGCTAATGGTTGTGTTGGTAGAAGACAACCGATGCATCAAAATTCCTAAAGACTGGAGCAAACTTAGGGGGATAATGATGAGAGATAAACCCGAGTCAATGTGCATCTGATCTACCTAGATGGCTCCAATTCACCCTGTGTAGTAAAAAGTTCTATCGTGCCTATTGTTCTTCAATAACATATCTTGTTGCTAGAACATGATATTTAGGATTGTCTCCATCATGTTGTGGCAATGGGAGCATGCCATGGGATCCTCGATCGGTTTCTTAATCTGGGATAAGTAGGATTCAGCATGCTGCAATGCCTCACTCAAAGAATCACGAGGCCTCTTGGAGAGATGAAGGAGCTCAAATAGTGACAACCTCGCCGGTGTATTGGCAAGTTGTGCCAATATGTCAAAGTTGTGTCTAGCCAAGGTGCTGAGTCTTTTCTTAGAAACTTATCGAAGTGAGTCTTATTTTGCTTTTGCTTGTCTGCCACTGGTGGTTTGGATGGACCTGCATCAGGTTCCCCCGGAGCGGTGGTGGTTGGAGGTGTGTCCTCCTCTGTGATCGGGTCATAGTCGCGTGAATAGGTCTGGCCTGACCTAGTCACACTTGCTAAGGCTTCAACATCAGAGGGAGAGACCATGTGACAAGATTTTGGCCTCCTTTCTTTAGACTTGGCGGTAGGAGTTACATCCGGTTGCGTCATGTCTTGAGAGAGGTCATGGTGAACCCACATGACTTTGCCTCATGGCGTTATGAGTGGCGCCAACCCTACGGCTTGTCGTGAGATGGCGGGAGGTTTACGACCTCCATTGTCGCCTTGGGGATCGAGATGACACCATATTGGGCTTCTGTCACTGGAAAGCTGCCAAAATGGAGGGACACCATATTTGTAGTGACTATCTTGTCCTCAAAGTCAAGGGTGAGAGCTTTGGCATCGATCAGCTGCTAGATACGCCTCTTTAATATATAACAGTCTCGTATCGGATAGTAGACGTATCTGTGGTAATGGAAATATTTTAGATCATCAACTTTGTCCGCCTTCTCAGGGCATATGATATCATGCAGTTAGAGTTTGTTGCCCTTCATCAATATGTTGAAGATCTCAACGACATCATTGTCATTGAAGGAGTAGGTCTCCTTCGGCTTCGGTGCCTCTGCCGGCTTTTGAGTGGATGTAGTCGAGCCTTTGGATACGTTGACGGTCAAGGCTTACTTCCCTTTACCGTCACGACCATTGTTATTGTTGGTGAAAGGATGCTTTCCATTATCGTTAGCACTAGGAATCTGTATGCCCAACAGAAGGGCCTCCTTCGCATTCTTCTCAGCGGTGTCAGCGCTTATGATGAACGTTGTCCAGTCCTCAAATTGACCGGGGCTTGTCTAGGGTTTCACCGTCCGTAGCAGGTTCTTTCTGCCGGTGTCTATCAGCACATACTCAAGAGTACCGGGGGGTATCCTCAATGGTGCCTGTTGGCAGCGTTCTATATAATCACGCTCACTCATTTTTCCCTTCAGTCATGTCCATTTGTCATACCCCAGTCCAAAAATGCGTAGGACTAGGTATACGTACACATGCCAGCTGTACGAACAAGTATATGAATCCAATTTAATGGACCAAACCAGTCGTTGTACACTGTAAAATATATCTAAGTCACAGTATTCCAGGCAGGTAAACTCTAGTCTCATCCATAAATATCACAGAGTAAGAACTGAATGATTAGATAAGTCTCAGAATCAAATACAAAATAAAATCTAGTGGAGAACAATCTATGAAAAATGAGTACAAAAGAATACTGAAAGAATACAACTAAGCAATAAAGAAATGGTTCGCGTCAGCTAACTAGATAAAGACACTCAAGACACTAAGCAGCTGTCGTCCATGAATTCTCAAGGAAACTCCTGTGTCTCCACCTCAAAGTCCTCGTTTGTAAAATCTCCAACTCCGTAGTCCGTCGGGTACAAGTGCTCTTCTGGATCTGGAAAAGGTTCCAGGTCCTCAGAGGGACGTAACAAGTACACAAGAAATTAACATGGATAAAAGTAAATAAGTAAACAATAAATAAGGTAACTAACCATTTAAGTGATATGCACTCGAGACATCTCTAGTGGCGCATGAGGGGGGAGAAATTGAAGAACAATTATCCCACCAGGCGTCCAAAAGGTCTCGGGGGTATGCCAGCCACACCATATATACAGTTAGAAATAGAAATCTCATACGCTCACTAGTAGATTCTCCCCTCCCAATGTATTCGAACTATATATGCGGTGCAAACATAATGCAACGATGTCAATAAATACAATCAACTAGCCCAACACTAACTACCATTGCCAAACTTGAACTGACGTATCGATGATCAGTCGATACACTAGTCCATGCACTCACTCACTCAGTGATCGTGTTTAACATGTGTCAGGTCAGAAGATACCACGTACTCTCATAATATACTAAGGAAGTCTGCTACTCTAAGATGCATGCACACAACTAGCAAATAAAAACTAGGCATATGTATATTGAAGAATAAAATCAAGCAAGGTGTACTTACCTTCCAAGCCAAGTTGTGTGCACAACAAATCTGATCCGGAGCTCTCCACAGAAACGTCACGAACACCTACCAATTAATTAATACTCTAATTAGACTCTTATTTTCTAGTTACATTAAGTTATTATCTAGTGATTAACCCTATGTTAGTTGCACATGCAAGTAACTACACACCAAATTATTACTAACCATCCAACATTAGCAAAAATTATTTTTAAAATATTATTTATTAATCTATTAATTCTGGAAATAAATATAAAAAATTAGCAAATAATGGTTTTGAATTCACAAGGGGTTTCTACGAAGGTTGGTAACTAGTCATGCAATTATGGTTGCTAAATAGGATTTTCTCGACATACAAGTTCTCAAAAGATGAATTCATAAGAAAAGTCCAATTTTTTAAATAATTCTAAAATACTAGAAATTAATTATTTAATAATTTTCTACATACATAATTATCAATTCTACTTATTGGTTGGTCTTTTTGTTGGACACATACTAGTCTTCTAGCAATAGTACTGGCAAATTTTTACCATTATAATCCTACTATTATGCTTTGCATAAAAATTCTAAATCATATTTAATTCTAGAAAAATAAGTTTTAATCACAAAATAATAGGGAGAATATTCATATATGGCCAAATAACAAGTTACAAAAAGTTTACATGCAAACTAGGTCAACTATATGTCTTTTTATTTATAAAATTTATTTAAATCAAACGTAATATTTCTGGAAAAATAATTTAAAAAATAAATTTAATATAGGTTAATAACAATATAATTAGATTATTACAAAGTTTTAGAAGGGTTCGATGCGGGATTTTGGATAAAATATTAAACTAGGTCACCCTACAGATTGTACGTGCAATTTATTTAACACAAATTTATCAAACTAATATTCTAAAATAAACAGTAAAAATATGGCTAAAATAATTTTAATCATCATATATCTCTTTTATTAACATAGTTAAATCAAATTTTTTATCTATGGGTGCATACATGCATACATGGGTTCAAAACTCTACATGCAAAACTCTAAAATAAACCCTACAATAAAGAAAATGGAAATAGATTGTAAACACATATTAAATCATTTATATATATATATATATATATATATATATATATATATATATATATATATATATATATATATATATATATATATATATATATATATATATATATATGGGTAGAGAGAGGGGTCGTGGCTATGGGTTGGAGTATGTTTAGTTTAAATTATTTTCTAATTTTGTTGGCAGCAAATTTATGGTAAATCTCTACTCCTATTAGATATTAATAACTAAGATTTGATTGGGATTCTTAGGAATAAGATAATAATAACTAAATACATAAATAAATTCTACAAAAAGAGAAAAGTGTCCTAAATTGGCATGGAGGAATTATGGGTTGCTTATTGAAGAATGTTGGATTGAAAATAATCACAAATAAATTATTTATATAAAAATATCTAAATATTACACATAAGAAACTGTGGTTGTTACACTAGTGTCATACTAATACTAAATGATCGAATTTTGTATTACGCAAAGATTCTACGGGTAGTGTCTCCTGTATAGGCTACTTTCTATGAAGGACGATATAGATTTTGGGGTTGTCATATGTCATTAATGTTCAAACTATGGTGAAGTCTCCTAAAGCAACCATTGAATTTAAAATAATATAAATAAATACAATAAATATAGAATACAAACAAAATACCTATTTTTGGGTGAGGGGTTTTATAACCTACTAACCTTAGAAAATTTTGTCCTTAAAATTAAGAATATGGCACGATTTAGAAAATAAGAATACGGTATGTAAATCCATACCTGAAGACTCGTGTAAATGAGGAAAATGCTCTAAGATCGCATTCTCCTGCTCCCAAGTTGATTCGCTTGGGGAATAATGCTTCCAAGCAATACGGACTAGTCGAATGGCCTTCCCCTTTAACCCCTTCTCCCTATGGTTGAGAATCTCAACTGGCTTCTCCTCATAAGACAAACTCAGTCCCACGGTGATCTATGAATGATCCAGTACATGGCTAGTATCTGCCACATATATTCTTAATTGTGAGATATGAAACACATCGTGGACACCCTACAAGGTCTGTGGTAATTTTATTCTGTAAGCAACCTCGCCAATATGCTCCAACACGTCGAATGGTCTGATATACCTCGGACTAAGCTTCCCTCTACCTCCAAATCTGATAGTTCCTCTAGCAGGGGAGATCCTTAAGAACACATGATCTCCCGACTTGAACTGTAGGGGTCGACGGTGAGTATCTGCCCATTACTTCTGTCAATCTTGCGCTGCCCGAAGGTGACCTTGAATCTGCTTGACCTTCTCTATTGTGCGAGTCACCAACTCCGGTCCAAGTATTTATCTCTCGCCCACATCACTCCAACATACTGGCGATTGACACTTCCTTCCGTATAATGCTTTAAAAGGAGCCATCTAAATGCTTTCTTGGTAGCTATTATTGTAAGAGAACTCCACCAAGTACAAGTGATCCTCCCAATATCCTATCCTTCAAAGTCAAGCATGCACGTTCTCAACATGTCCTCCAATGTCTGAATGGTGAGCTCTGACTGTCCGTCTATTTGTGGGTGATAGGAAGTGTTAAACTTTAATCTAGTTTCTAGTCTCTCCTGCATGCTCCTCCAAAAGTCGGATGTGAACCTCGAATCTCTGTCAAAAACTATGCTGTCTGGTACCCTATGTAGGCGTACGATCTTCTTTATGTATATCTCTGCCAGAACTTTTATAAATTGCCCAACTCTAAAGGGTAAGAAGTGTGTCACCTTAGTCAATCTGTCCACAATCACCCAATCTGCATCTCGGCCAGCTGGACTCCTCGAAAAACCTATAACGAAGTCCATGTTGATGTGCTCCCATTTCTACTCCAGGATTAGAAGCAGTTGGAGTAGTCCTGCTGATCTCTGATGTTCAGCCTTAACTTGCTTACACATCACAAACTGTGCTATCTCTCGCTTCATCCCGTGACACCAGTAATGCTGCCTCAAGTCTCGGTACATCTTTGTACCTCCCTGATGAATAGAGTGTAATGAACATATAGGCAATCCCCATACCTCAAAGTCCCATTTTCATGTATCCCTAGTCCAGTTTGCAGTCTAGCCTCAATCCTCTGTCAAAATTGCTAAAATCTCGCATCGGTCGGCACAATTGCCTTGATACGCTCCACTAATGATGATTTCACTTGAAGGTTCATCAACTTTACGACTTCTCCTGGCATAACCACCTCTATGCCCAGCTGCTCCAAATTATATAATAATTCCTTCTGTGTTGTCAAAAAGTACGCCATTGGTCTCCTACTTAAAGCATCCGCTACTGTATTAGCCTTGCCCGGATGGTACTGCAGCTCAATGTCAAAATATGTCATCAACTTGAGCCATCATCTTTGTCTCTAGTTCAGATCCTTCTGGGTATAGACATACTTTAGGCTCTTATGATCTGTAAAAATCTCTACAATCTCTCCGTATAAATAGTGCCTCTAAAGCTTAAGAGCAAAGATTACTGCTACAAGCTCCAAGACATGAGTGGGGTAGTTCTTTTTATGGATCCTCAAATATCAAGAACCATATGCTACCACCTTACCATGCTATATCAAGACACAACCTAATCCCTTTTCGGAAGCATCACTATAAATAGCAAATACTCCTAGTCCAGTAGGTTTGATCAAGATCGACGCTGCAGTCAGGTGCTTCTTCAACTCAACAAATGTCATCTGATACTCCTCTGTCCAAATAAACTCCTGGTCTTTGTGGGTCAACCTTGTCATAGGCTCTGTAATTCTCGTAAAATGCTCCATGAACCTCCGATAATATTCAACAAGTCCTAGAAAACTCTGTACCTCAGAGAGGTCGGTTGGGGTTGGCCATGTCTCCACTTCTGATATCTTGGTTGGATCCACTGATATACCTTTTCCCGAGATAACATGCTCATGAAATGAGACATTATCTACGAGAAACTCGTACTTGCTCAGCTTAGCATATAACTTCTGATGCATAAATGTTTCTAGCACCTTCCTCAAATGTTCCTCGTGCTCCTCATGGCTCTTCGAGTACACCAAAATGTCGTCAATAAATACGGCCACAAACTGAGTACTGATGGAATACTTGGTTCATTAAATTTATAAATATGACTGGCGCATTGGTCAACCCAAAGGGTATTACTAAGAACTCGTAGTGGCTATAGCGAGTCCTGAAAGCCATCTTCTGAATATCCTTGCGCCTCTCCTTCACTTGATGGTATCCCGATCTCAAATCAATCATAGAAAACACCCGTGCTCCTGTTAGTTAGTCGAATAAGTCATCAATCCGAGGCAGAGGGTACTTATTCTTGATGGTCATTGCATTAAGGGCTCTGTAGTCAAAGCATATGCAGACTATTCCATCTTTCTTTGGCACGAACAAAACTGGGGCTCCCTAAGGTGGTGCACTTGGCCTAATGAATCCCTTATCCTGCAACTTTTGCAACTGCGGTACCTTCAGCTCATCTAGCTCCTTCTTTGCTAGCCGATACACATTAGAATATATCGGTGTTGCTTTCGGCACTAACTCAATGGTGAACTCGACTTCTCTGTCCGGTGGCTGACCTGGCAACTCGTCTGGGAAGACATATGCAAACTCCTCAATAATCAGTGGTGGCACAACTCCTATTGCCATGCAAGCTCTACCGTACTGGCATGCTCCCTTCTCTGTAGTTTCTCTCACGAACTCAAACTCTGGCTAGCCTGGCGGCTTAAAGATAGCACAACCTTTATGGCAATCTAATACTGCATGGTTTTGACTAAACCAATCCATTCCCAATACTACGTCAAAATTTAGCATTGGAAATACCAAAAGTCGAGCCCTCATCTTCCGACCACAAACAATAACTGAACAAGTCCTACAGGTACTAGTTATGGGCACTATTCCTTCCCCGGTAAGAATCCTCCAACTCTTAGGCAAGGAAAAAGTACATAAATCAAGCAAGATGCAAACATTTAAATAGAACGAATTGGAAGGAAGGTGAGTTATAGTCAAATGTGGATGAGACCTAAAACTCTAATCCTAAGTGCAGGCTCGCTCGGTACAGTTACGTAACCGAAACGGCTAACTCGAACTGCATGGGCCACCACTAAAAATATGTCACGTACCAGTCCCAAAATACGTATGACTAGGTACAAGTACACATGCCAGCTGTACGAACAAGTATAGGAACCCAATTTAATGGACCTAACCAGTCGTAGTCCGCTGTAAAATATATCTAAGTCACAGTATTCCAGGCAGGTAAAATCTAGTATCATCCACAAATATCATAGAGTAAGAACTGACTGAATAAATAAGTCTCAGAGTCAAATACAAAATAAAATCTAGTGGAGAACAATCCACAAAAAATTAGTATAAAAGAATACTGAAAGAATATAACTAAGCAATAAAGAAATGGTCCGACATCAGCTAACTAGATAAAGACTCCCAAGATACTAAACAACTGCCATCCATGAATGCTCAAGAAAACTCTTGTGGCTCCACCTCAAAGTCCTCGTCTGCAAAATCTCCAACTCCGTAGTCTGTCGGGTACAAGTGCTCATCTGAATTTGGAAAAGTGCCAGGTCATCAGAGGGACATAACAAGTACACAAAAAATTAACATGCATAAAAGTAAAGCAGTAAACAATAAATAGGGTAACACCATCTATGTCACGCCCCAGTCCAAGAATACACGGGACCAGGCCATGTGGCAATAGCCATCTAATACGTCTTCGAGGAAATACCTAAATTTAATGGATCCTACGAAGTGTACTCCGCTGTCCTAAAATACTAACAAGTCCAATACTAACATCAAAATAGGTAATCTAATCTCATCCACAATATAACAAGAAATACTAAAAATAGATGCTAGAAGATAAACGTCAGTCTGAAATATCATAGTACAATCCAAAATGTCTGGTGGGAATAAATCCACTACTATGACGAAATAAAAGTACTGAAAGACAGATAAAATGAGTAATGACTAGGGTATCGGCTGACTAGATAATGATGCTCCAATCCTAGGCAGAAGGCCTACCAAATGATCACGGAAACTCTAACGGAATCACCTCTAGCTCCTCCTCGGATACGTACCTCATCTCATGTCCGGGTCCGTACACTGTAGGATAATATGCCTCGTCCAAATTTGGAAGGGAACCAGGTCCTCAAAGGGACATAACAAGATACAAAAATGCATGCCATATAAATATACTGAATAAAATAAAGGGTGTGCTAACCATCTAAGTAAATGCAATGTGAGGACAACATTAGTACGTATGAGTAGGTGTAAGCATAACGTCCATACTCCGAAGAGCGTGGCATCTGCATAGTATAACGTCTATATCGCTCCGTAGAACGTAGAATCTGAATAGTATATCATCCATATCGCTCCGTAGAACGTGGAATCTGAATAAAGGAAGTCATCGGATCCGTGGCTCCTCCGGATACTACGAAATCTAATGTGTGTATCCCATACGCCTACTAGCTGTCCTCCCCACCCAATGTAGATATACAAGTCGACTACACGACGTGCATACCACGTATCTATATGCCAAGTCTCTATTAACTATATAACCCTGATTACGTACTAACCGTGATGCATGTCACACGCACCGAAAGCTAGTCGGGTACGTGAACCCGCATCCCAACATGTATTTGTTACCATGATACGTGTAAAAGTGTCAGGTTTAGGAAGATGTCAGAATATTCTTACAATAATGGGTGAGTCTGCTAGTGACTAGGTCAAGTACACTACTCATCGACATACTCGTTGACTACACCCGATTCAATCTCGGACGTGCACAGTTGTATAAAATAATGCAACTAGATATCATACAACATTTGTATAATTTAAATTAAACAGTAAATTTGGCAAGGTATCTTGCCTGGGTCCTCAAGACGCGAATGCCAATAGCCTGCTCTTGAAGTCTCTCCTAACTGGTCCAGCGACCCTATACATATAATATAATATAGAAATTTGATCATCAGACACTAAAGTGATACACACAGAATCACGACGCTGCTCTTAGACGCTGACGCAAGATGTCACAGTTGGTCAATTAACAGAGTCGCGTGTGCACGTAGCTAAGACGTACATGTGTCCTATCCACGAGTGGCGTGTACGCCAAGATAACAAAATGTCCGGATACGCTACGCAACTAAGATGTATAATACTACATTATAAATCTTATCTAGCCTCTTATAAGGCTACGTGCACAAGGCTAGTTGTCCAAGTCCTAGGTCAACACAGTGTTCATAACCACAAGTCATTTATTAATTGATCAATTAATTATCATTAATTACTAGTTTGCAATAACACACATACACATATTTTACCCATGCTTGTTTAAATGACACATCGATACCACGACACGTGAAGTAAAGGGGTGAAGTAAACATGTACCTAGTTGTGGCTGAGCGGGGGGGGGTCTGGTTCATCGACAGGATGTTCTCCAGCGTGAGAGCGAAGCTCCGGCGTCGCGAGGGGAAGCAGCGACAGCAGCGGCAGTAACGGCAGCAGCGGCAACAGCAGCTTTGGCAGCGACGGCTTGGCGGTGGGGGTCTGTCGGCGAGGTGGTCGGGAGGTAGATGGTGGTGTTGATAGTGGTGTCGGGCTGGCTATGGCAGAGATGGTGGAGTTGATGGTGGTGTCGGGCTGGCTATGGCAGAGATGGTGGAGGGGATGGTGATGATGGTGGATGGAAGTGGACCGGCGGGTTCAGGCGGGCTGGGGTGGTGGTACGGCGTCGAGGGGGAAGGGAAGGCGGAGGAGGTGGTGGCTGTGGCGGTGATGGTGTCGGGTAAAGAGGAGGTGGAGGGATGAAAAATAGGGTTCGGCTAGGGTTTATGGGTTTCTAGGGTTTGAAAAGAGAGGAATAGGGGTTAATCTCAGGAATTGGGCCAGCCAGGGCTCTTTGGGGTTGGGAATAGGTCCACATGAAAGGGTATAGGGTGTACATGGGTCTTATTAGGTCTAGTTTGGGGTGAGGTTGGTCTTCACATTAAATTAAATAAGAATTAGTGCAAGCGATGCCTTTCAAGTAATTGGAATTATATGGGAGTAGGATTTTGTGAAACGCAGTTGTCATGGACATAGCAGATTCAGAATAAAATAATGTCCTTATTTGGGTTGTATGAAGTTGGGTTGAGGTTGTGTCTCCAATTTCGATCGGAATGGCAACTGCGCAAGGTTGGATTTTATCGGGATTTAAAACTAGACTATTGCAAAAAATATTGCGCAACTAAAATGAAGCACAACATAGAGTATTTAAGAGTTACATAAGGGTCAGATGGGTAGTCTGGCATGTCTAGGAAACGTGTATGAAATTTGTTTGCAAGTAATAGCTAGTCTAGCGCTCTAACTATCGAAGCAACGGTAAGGTGTATTAAGTAATATAATTATTGCACAATAATTCTAATTTATTGCATTCAACTCTAATTGTCACTAAATTAAATCCTAGTCTCTCTATCTAAGATAAATAAACCTAAATTTGGTCGAGGGGTTTACAATCTACCCTCCTTAGAGCATTTCGTCCTCGAAATTAAAACAAACATACCGTAAGAACTATTGACTAGAATTAAATGCTACTACATACCTAGGCCTTCGAAGAGATGGGGAAAACGCTGTCGAATCTTATCCTCTCTTTCCCAAGTCGACTCGCCTGGTGCATGATGCCTCCATGCGACACAAACTAGAGGGATAGTCTGACCTTGCAATACATTCTCGCTTCTGTCCAGGATCTCTATAGGGTCCTCTTGATATGATAAACTCGGCCCGACTATGATATCTGAATGGTCAAGCACATGACTCAGATCTGGCATGTACCTCCTTAGCTGAGATACATTGAAGACTTCATAAACTTCTTCTAAAGTCTGTGGTAATGCTAACCTGTAAGCAACCACTCTGATATGCTCCAACAGATCGAAAGGTCCGATGTACCTCGGACTCAAGTTTCCTCTGCCTCCAAACTTGATGGTTCCTCGGGTAGGTGAGATCTTCAGAAACACATGATCTCCAACCTGGAACTCTAGCAGTCGTCGATGTGTATTTGCCCAATGCTTCTGTCTCTCCTGTGTTGCTCGTAGGTGCCCTTGGATCTTCTTTACTTTCTCCACTATAAGAACAACCAACTCTGGTCCAAGAATCTGTCTCTCACCCATATCGCTCCAACATACTGGGGAACGATACTTTCTACCATACAAAGCTTCATAGGAAGCCATCTGAATGCTCGCTTGATAGCTATTGTTGTAGAAAAATTCAACCAAATGCAAATGGTCCTCCCATGATCCTCCGAAATCAAGCATGCACGCCCTCAACATGTCTTCCAGTGTCTGGATGGTGCGCTCGAACTGACCATCTGTCTGTGGGTGATACAATATGCTAAACTTTTGGTGGGGCCGAGACTCTTTTGCATACTCCACCAAAAGTAAGAAGTGAATCTCGTATCCCTGTCAGACACTATAGTTACTGGCACTCCATGCAGTCGCACAATCTCCCTCATATATATATCTGCTAAGACCTCTGTAGACTGCCCAACTCTGAAAGGTAAAAAGTGAGCAGACTTGGTGAGTCTATCCACAATTACCCATACTGCATTGCAACCACTAGAACTCCTTAAAAAACCCGTAAAAAAGTCTATAGTGATGTGCTTCCATTTCCACTCAGGTATCGGGAGCGGTTAAAGTAAACCTGCTGACCTCTGATGCTCAGCCTTGACCTACTGACACACTAGGCACTTCGCCATAAAGTGGGCTCTCTCTCTCTCTCTCTTCATTCCATGCCACCAATAGTACTGTCTCAAATCTTTGTACATCTTCGTGCCTCCTGGATGAATATAGTAAGTTGAACTGTGAGCCTCTGACATCAGCTTCTGACGAAGTTCTCCATTCGAAACATAGAGACGATCTCCACATCTCAAAGTTTTGTCCTCATGTATGCACAATCCTGTCTGTATTTTGGCCTCTGTCCTCTGTCGTAGCCTCTGGAATCTGGCATCTGTTGGCAAGGCAGCCTTGATTCTTTTGACCAATGTCGATTGCAACTGGAAACTTGACAACTGGCCGTCTATTCCGGGCATAATGACCTCTATACCCATCTGCTCTAGATCTATCAAAAGATGTTGCTGAGTAGTCAAAAAGAATGCCATGGGTCTTCTTCTCAATTCATCCGCTACTACGTTGGCTTTTCCTGGATGGTATTGTAGCTCAATCTCAAAGTCTGTCATCACCTCGAGCCAACGTCTTTGTCTCTGGTTCAGGTCCTTCTGAGTATAGACGTACTTTAGGATTTTATGATCTGTGAATATCTCTACTCGTTCTCCATATAGATATTGTCTCCAAAGCTTCAAAGCAAAGATCACTGCGGCAAGCTCTAAGTCGTGAGTGGGGTAGTTCTTCTCATGGGTCCTCAACTGTCTAGAGGCATAGGCCACAACCTTTCCATGCTGCATCAAGATGCATCTTAATCCTTTCTCGGACGCATCGCTATAGATCACGAATCCTCCGGGTCCAGAAGGTATGGTCAAGATAGGTGCCGTAGTCAGACGCTTCTTCAGCTCATCGAATGTCGTACGACACTCCTCTATCCACGTGAACTCTTGTTCCTTACGGATCAAGCGGGTCATCGGCTCTACGATCCTCACGAAGTTCTCTACGAACCTTCGGTAATATCCAGCAAGTCCTAGGAAACTCCTTACCTCTGAGACATTGGTAGGGGTCGGCCACGTCTCTACTGACGAAATATTTGCTGGATCTACCGAAATACCA
The DNA here is from genome assembly GCA_036927795.1 of Iris macrosiphon. Classification (NCBI taxonomy): domain Eukaryota; kingdom Viridiplantae; phylum Streptophyta; class Magnoliopsida; order Asparagales; family Iridaceae; genus Iris; species Iris macrosiphon. The sequence goes on from JAYESA010000004.1 coordinate 113,542,070, forward strand.
TCTCCTGAGATAATGTGTCCAAGGAAAGCAACACGATCGAGGAGAAACTCACACTTGCTCAGCTTTGCATAAAGCCTCTCACGCCTCAGTGTCTCTAACACTAATCTCAAGTGCTCTTCGTGCTCCTCATGGCTCTTTGAATACACCAAGATGTCGTCGATGAAGACTACCATGAACTGGTCTAGGTATTGGTGGAAGACTCTATTCGTCAAGTTCATAAATACTACAGGCACATTCGTTAGTCCAAAAGGCATCACCAAGAACTCGTAGTGACCATAACGAGTCATGAATGTTGTCTTTGGTATGTCTTCTCTCCGTACCTTTACCTGATGATAGCTCGATCTTAAGTCAATCTTCGTGAACACTACTGCTCCTGTCAGTTGGTCGAACAAATCATCAATCCGTGGCAGGGGATACTTGTTCTTAATAGTCAAAGAATTAAGGGCTCTGTAATCAATGCACATACGTACTGTCCCATCTTTCTTTGGAACAAACAATACTGGTGCTCCCCAGGGTGATGCACTAGGACGAACAAATCCCTTGATCTGTAACTCCTCTAACTGTAGCTTCAACTAATCTAGTTCATTTTTCGCCAATCGGTACACAATGGAAGATATCGGCGCTGCTCCGGGTACTAACTCAATAGTGAACTCCACATCTCTATCTGACGGTAAACTTGGTAACTCCTCCGAAAAAACATCCTCGAACTCTACAACTATCGGTGGGGGTGCCATCTCTATAGCCATGTAAGCTCCAGCTGTCTGTCCTACTCCTTGCTCGATGGTCCCTCATATGTACTCGAACTCCGGTTGATCTGGCGGTCTAAAAGTGACGCTGCCCTTCCGGCAATCCAGTATGGCATTATACTAGCTCAACCAGTCTATGCCTAACACGACGTCAAAGTATGGCATTGGAAATACCAAGAATCGCGCTCTCATCTCTCGACCACACACGACTACTGAGCACGTTCTAATAGTGCTGGCAACCGGTACGATGCCTCATCAGATAAGAATCTTCCAACTCTTAGGTAAGGGGGAAGTAGCTACTCTATGCATAGCTACGAATTTACTAGATATGAAAGATAGTGTAGCACCAGAATTAAATAATGCAGTCGCAGGTAATAATGCAACTAAAATGGTACTTGTGATAGTTTTTCCTTCTGTTTCTTCCTCATTTGCTGCTAGTGCAAAGGCCTGTTTGTGCCTCTGCCCTCCGGTCTGCTGTCTGGCTCGATCGAACTGCGCCTCCTGTGGGGCCAAGGGTAGTCCCCTCTGAAATCCTTCGGGTGCTGGTGGACATTGGCCTCCTGTCGGGGGTAGTGTCCTCTAGACTGGTGCTGATGGCCTCTGTCCGGTCTGCGGTGCTGCATCTCTGCGCTGTGGGCAGTCTCGGTCTTGGTGCTGGCTCGCTCCACAAATCATGCATGTCCCTAGTCTCTTTTGGCAGTCCTTCTGGAAATGTCCTCTCTTACCACAGTAGTGGCAAGTCGAAAGCTCCTTTTGCTGGTATGGTGCTGTCCTTTGCTGTGTCTGTGCTCCGGGGCGACGGATCGATCCTCCCGCTCCGGGCTGGGCTCTAGCTGTAAACCCCTGATTTTTCAAAAATACTAAAATTGGGATTTTTCACAATTTTCTGGAATTTTCTGGGAATTTTCTGAAATTAAAATCAGGGTTTTAAATTATTACATGATTTTTAATTGATATTAAACAATATTAAAATATTATGAAAATAATATTTTTGGGTGTAAAATGAAAAATTGGACTTAGGGTAATTTTTCTAGATTTTTCTGGGCCTCAGACCTATTTTTAAATGCCTAAAAACTATTTTAATTAATTAATTAATTAACTATTTATTATTATTATTATTATTATTATTATTTCTTTTTATTTTCTCGGCCCAGCCTGTCCTGGCCCATTGGGCCGCGGCCCAGCCCATTTTTTTCAGCCCAGACCCAACCTTAACGGGTCGGGTCGGGTTCAACCGAACCCGACCCGCCGTCAGCCCGACCCGCTGCCGACCCCTCTCCCCCACGAACCCGGTTGGCCCCCGCTTCCCGCGCCGCCGCCGCCGGCCGCGCACCCCCGCCCGCTCCGCGCTATCTCCGCCCCTGCAGCCACGTCCCCGCACCGGCCGCCGCGTCCCCCGCCTCACCCGGCCGCCCGCTCCCCTATAAAAACCCTAAACCCCACGTTCGGCTCTCCGGTCATCCCCTCCGATCCGCCACCGTCCCGCTCCGCCTCCGCCCACCGCTGCGTCACCGGCCGTCTCCCCGAGCCACCAGCCGCCTTTTTCCTCCTCCGGCGGCTCCCCCAGCCGCACAGCAGCAGCAGCCGCAGCCACGCCCCGACCGCCGTGGCCGCTCCGCCTTAGCCCCGCCGTCGCTCCCCGACCGACGTCCGACCTCCTCGCCGCGCTGCCCCGGCCCCCTCCGCCTCACCCCGGCCGCCCCAGCCGCCCAGCTCCGGCGAAGAAACCCTAACCCTAACCCTATTTCGGTCCCTGTGTCCGACACGAGTCGGACACGTGTCGGACACGGTTTGACCCTGATTTTTTGGTCCCCTTCAGGTGCTTGTAACTTTTTGCTCGTAGCTCCGTTTTCGATTCCGCAAATTGCGTTGTGAAGCCTGTATGACCCTCTCGGTGTCCGGATAAACTGTTCGGGGTATCGCGTCCTGTGGTGATCGCACACCGCGATCCAAAAACAGGAAAAACTAGACCCTGCTTCACCCCGGAACTGAGTGCGCCCCGCCAAACGGGATGACTTGGTCGCGTGCGGTCTTCACAGATACGTGCGCATCGTCGATACGGACGTGTGAGATTTCGTGGAAGCTGATTCGGGTGTGCGTGCACACCGAAATCAACGCGTATCCGCGGACATCGCCCGTATCCTACTTTCCTGTAATTCGCCCTAACTTTTTGTACACTCGTCAGATCGAGACAAAACTTGTGCCATCGGACTCGTAGCGATACACTGGTCCTGTGGGTCAAGTTTGGTTCGATTCTGAGAACGTTGACGAAATCGTGTGTCGTGGGCCCACAGGCCCCGCCCGACGGGCGATTTTGTGTTCGGCTCATCAGAATCCAAATCTGGAAGTTCCGTTGGGTTCGTATCATCGTTCCTGACCTATTGACACTAAGTTTGGTGAATTTGGAGATAGTTGACCCGAACACGTTTTTCGGTGCAAAGCGGGCCCACCGGCGGACCCCGTTTTGGCCCGAAACTGCCGTTTTTGCCCTTGTCTCCAAATTGGACCCAAGGACAGGCGTTTCTAGCTATTTGATATCTTTTGAGCGTGATGGTAATATCTATTTCAACTTTTGGACTCATCCCTGGAAATTTTCCCCAAGAACCAATTTAATCAGATCCAAACAACAGGCAAATACCTGTACTTCAAATTAATCTTTATATTGTGATAATTAATTCCCTGCTTTACTAGTACCATTGATGATTACACGTAGTGCTAGAACACTGGAATTCATGTCTTGAATATTGGAGTTCATGTCTTATTTTTCATGTCGGGTGGGAGAATACTAGAAGGCATGTAGTTTACCCATTTCCCCTGTCGTGTTTAATAGCTGTTGGTACGCGACTGTACCCTCAGCTGGATCTCGATTATTTCTGTTTAATAGCCGTTTATGACGGCCGAATTAGCCTTATAAACCCCTACATGCCAACTATGTATTCTAAAATAAACACAAGTTCACACAGCTAGTTTCTAGATCTTGTTATATTTCTTGCAGACTGTTGTAGTTTCATTTTCTATCTCATTTACTTCGGGTTTTCTCATATTCCTGTTTACAGCTTTAACTCTGAGATATTAATGTTCTTTTATGCAGTTTCTCAACATGATATTCAATTAATTGTCATAAATATTTAGTTTAATCTTGTTGTGCACTGTGTACTTTGCTCCTTTCCTGACTGGATCCGTTGTTTTAGGCGATGATGAGAACCTTGCCACCACCTATTATGGCCCCTATGAGGCAACAGGTGACACAGTTGCAGAGCCAGTTTCCGCACAGGAAGCTACTCCTGCGGAGTAGTTAGCAGTAGTTATCTTAGTTATTTGCTCTTTATCTTAGTAATCGGGTTTGTCCCCGAATTCATTCTGAAATTCTGTACTAAACTTTTGAATCTGTTGTCGCATATATTTCATTTGAAATCTTAAGTTTCTGTTTCCCATTATTATCTTGCCTATGTCATTTTGTGAATGAGCTAGATTAGTTAACTGTGGATTTGACCTAGACAGCGTACTACCGCCGACTCTGCGGCGTAGGCTGGACGTACCCACGCACTCGTGCCCGAATTTTCGGGTGCGGGTCGTGACACGTTTTTATGGTGGCCCATGCAGGTCCTATCCTAAAATAGGGTAATACCTTAGGACAGGGTATGGAATAAGATTGAGGATTCTAGGAAAAGCTCATTCACAGTATAGGGTCCTTATTTCAATTCTTGATATCATTTTTGCTCAATTTTTCCTATCGCCTTTAATTTCCAAGTATTCTATTCTGATCTTCCTATCCCTTAATCTTTCAGAATGGTCCAGACAAGGAACACAGTAGGAGGCACATCAGAACCAGCTGAGCAGAATGTGCCCGAGACTCTTGTACTCCCGCCGCCTCCATCTGTTCTGGCAGTTACCCTAGATGGGGCACAGCTACTTGGAGTGTTCCAGGGACTAGTGGAATCCCAGAAGGAACAAACTGCCCTGCTACGGACCAGCCTTTCAGAAGCTCTTCGGACCCGGGAGTCACCACAAAAGAGGTCAGGAAGTGCCAAAGACTTCAAAAACCTTAGACCCCTGGAATTCTACGGAACTGAAGGCATTCTCTATGCCGATGAATGGATAGAGAACGTAATGAGACTCCTAAAGACTGCTCGGGTTCCTGATGATCTCAAAGTGGAGTCCGCAAGCCTGCAACTGTTCGACATTGCTCGAACCTGGTTCAGAGATGAACCTCAACTATCTGCTCCTGACCTCACCTGGGAGGACTTCAAGAGGCTATTCAAGGAGAAATTTTACCCCAAAGTGGCTCGGGAAGCTCTCGAAAGCCAATTCAAGAGACTGGAACAAGGTAACCTGTCTGTTGATGAGTATACTGCTGAATTTAGCAGGTTAAGCCACTTTACGGAGTACATGGTCCGTACCCCGGAGGACAGCCCGTAGATTCAAGAAGGGGCTGTCTCCGGATATTCGCCTTGCTGTCACCACCAGCCGAGCTCGCACCTATGAGGAAATCTTGAGCGTGGCACAAGGCGTTGAGAGAGACATGGGGCATAAGCTAAAGCGAGAGAGAGAGATACCGGAAATACAGGACCCAACAAACGCCCGTTCCAACAACAACAACAGCAGAGGGCCCCGCAGCAAACTCAGCGTCCACTCCCTCGATCTCCAGCACCCCAACACCAGGCTCAAGGACAGAACCAACAAGCGGCTGCTTGTAAATTTTGCCAAAAATAAGGTCACACCTGGCAAGTTTGTAGGATGAGACTGGGTGCCTGTCTATATTGTGGATCAACAGAACATCAAGTGAGGGACTGCCCCACTGCTCCAGGACGCGGACAAGCTTACGTGATGATCGTGGAGAACGCGCAAACTTTGGAAGCAGCTAATGCGCGTAAGTGATTCGTAGATACCTTTTCTAGTATTATTTTCGTGCCTGTTGGTTCGTGACCTCAGCCCCAACCTAGTAATTTTGAACTTGCTAAATAACCTAGTATGCTTTTAAATTTGATAGAGATTTTAGAGACTTTTGCTATTGTGCTTATTGTATGTTATTCTGTAAACTTCAATAAATTTGTACCTCTTTTCATCATCATCTAGCGCACTTAATTTTGCTGAACTCGACTGATGCTGCTATTTTATAGCCTAGTTTTGCAAGCTTACTCTTTGTCGGGCTTGTTCATGACACCTGTATTATTGAGGCCTGATCAACCCCACTAATACAAGTGTCTACTCAGAATCAGTGTACTACGGTCTAATCAACCTTGGTGCATTTTGATTCGCACTTCGCACGACTACTTTACGTGGATTGAGGTATATAGTTGACTAGTATACTTGCCTCTAAATACGCCGAGCATATTGTATCAGTTACATAACTGTACTAATACGAGCATGCGAATAAAATGATTACCAGAATAGAATCTCAATCCATAACCGCCTGACAATTCCCATTAGAACTCCTTAAACGCCTTGAACCCTATACCTCTGTTCTACCACCTCGCCCTAAACTCTTTATTATTAATCCTCGTCTTCCCTTATTCCGGAAAGACAAAAATCCTGTGTGGTATAAGTTTGATTTGTAGTGCTAGATGTACCTCTCAGACCGGTCGAATTGATGATAACCTCTATGACTAAGGGAATACCATAGGTGGTGTATTTATGTTAAAGACTTAAAGATTCAATACCATGATTTATTAAGTTGAGACCTAGCCTCACTAGTTGTACAGCCTTAGAGGATATGGGTAAAATTCTAAGTTGGGTAGCAACCGCAATGTTCACCTGAGAGAAACCCGCTGGACTGTAATCAAGTGAGTTTGGACAGAGAGAACCCTACCATAATTTAAATTTCGAGGACGAAATTCTATAAGTTGGGTAGATTGTAAGCCCCTGATTTTTCAAAAATACTAAAATTGGGATTTTTCACAATTTTTTGGAATTTTTTGGGAATTTTCTGAAATTAAAATCAGGGTTTTGAATTATTACATAATTTTTAATTAATATTAAACAACATTAAAATATTATGAAAATAATATTTTTGGGTGTAAAATGAAAAATTGGACTTAGGGTAATTTTTTTGGATTTTTCTAGGCCTCAGACCTATTTTTAAATGCCTAAAAACTATTTTAATTAATTAATTAATTAATTAACTATTTATTATTATTATTATTATTTCTTTTTATTTTCTCGGCCCAGCCTGCCCTGGCCCATTGGGCCGCGGCCCAGCCCATTTTTTCAGCCCAGACCCAACCTTAACGGGTCGGGTCGGGTTCAATCGAACCCGACCAGCCGTCAGCCCGACCCGCTGCCGACCCCTCTCCCCTACGAACCCGGTCGGCCCCCGCTTCCCGCGCCGCCGCCGCCGGCCGCGCACCCCCGCCCGCTCTGCGCTATCTCCGCCCCCGCAGCCACGTCCCCGCACCGGTCGCCGCGTCCCCCGCCTCACCCGGCCGCCCGCTCCCCTATAAAAACCCTAAACCCCCCGTTCGGCTCTCCGGTCATCCCCTCCGATCCGCCACCGTCCCGCTCCGCCTCCGCCCACCGCTGCGTCGCCGGCCGTCTCCCCGAGCCACCAGCTGCCTTCGCCTCCTCCGGCGGCTCCCCCAGCCGCACAGCAGCAGCAGCAGCAGCCGCAGCCACGCCCCGACCGCCGTGGCCGCTCCGCCTTAGCCCCGGCGCTGCTCCCGGACCGCCGTCCGACCTCCTCGCCGCGCTGCCCCGGCCCCCTCCGCCTCACCCCGGCCGCCCCAGCCGCCCAGCTCCGGCGAAGAAACCCTAACCCTATTTCGGTCCCTGTGTCCGACACGAGTCGGACACGTGTTGGACATGGTTTGACCCTGATTTTCGGGTCCCCTTCCGGTGCGTGTAACTTTTTGCTCGTAGCTCCGTTTTCGATTCCGCAAATTGCGTTGTGAAGCCTGTATGACCCTCTCGGTGTCCGGACAAACTGTTCGGGGCATCGCGTCCTGTGGTGATCGCACACCGCAATCCAAAAACAGGAAAAACCAGACCCTGCTTCACCCCGGAACTGAGTGCGCCCCGCCAAACGGGACGACTTGGTCGCGTGCGGTCTTCACAGATACGTGCGCATCGTCAATATGGACGTGTGAGATTTTGTGGAAGCTGATTCGGGTGTGCGTGCACACCGGAATCAACGCGTATCCGCGGACATCGCCCCGTATCTGACTTTTCTGTAATTTGCCCTAACTTTTTGTACACTCATCAGATCGAGACGAAACTTGCGCCATCGGACTCGTAGCAATACGCTGGTCCTGTGGGTCATGTTTGGTTCGATTCTGAGAACGTTAACGAAATCGCGTGTCGTGGGCCCTACAGGCCCCGCCCGACGGGCGATTTTGTGATCGGCTCATCGGAATCCAAATCTGGAAGTTCCGTTGGGTTCGTATCATCGTTCCTGATCTGTTGACACTAAGTTTGGTGAATTTGGAGACAGTTGACTCGGACACGTTTTTTGGTGCAAAGCGGGCCCACCGGCGGACCCCGTTTTGGCCCAAAATTGCCGTTTTTGCCCTTGTCTCCAAATTGGACCCAAGGACAGGCGTTTCTAGCTATTTGACATCTTTTAAGCGTGATGGTAATGTCTATTTCAGCTTTTGGACTCATCCCTGGAAATTTTCCCCAAGAACCAATTTAATCAGATCCAAACAACAGGCAAGTACCTGCACTTCAAATTAATCTTTATATTATGATAATTAATTCCCTGCTTTACTAGTACCATTGATGATTACACGTAGTGCTAGAACACTGGAATTCATGTCTTGAATATTGGAGTTCATGTCTTGTTTTTTATGTCGGGTGGGAGAATACTAGAAGGCATGTAGTTTACCCATTTCCCCTGTCGTGTTTAATAGCTGTTGGTACGCGACTGTACCCTCAGCCGGATCTCGATTATTCCTGTTTAATAGCCGTTTATGACGGCTGGATTAGCCTTATAAACTCCTACATGCCAACTATGTATTCTAAAACAAACACAAGTTCACACAGCTAGTTTCTAGATCTTGTTATATTTCTTGCAGACTGTTGTAGTTTCATTTTCTGTCTCATTTACTTTAGGTTTTCTCATATTCCTGTTTACAGCTTTAACTCTGAGATATTGATGTTCTTTTATGCAGTTTCTCAACATGATATTCAATTAATTGTCATAAATATTTAGTTTAATCTTGTTGTGCACTGTGTACTTTGCTCCTTTCCTGACTGGATCCGTTGTTTTAGGCGATGATGAGAACCTTGCCCCCACCTATTATGGCCCCTATGAGGCAGCAGGTGACACAGTTGCAGAGCCAGTTCCCGCACAGGAAGCTACTCCTGCGGAGTAGTTAGCAGTAGTTATCTTAGTTATTTGCTCTTTATCTTAGTAATCGGGTTTGTCCCCGAATTCATTCTGAAATTCTGTACTAAACTTTGGAATTGTTGTCGCATATATTTCATTTGAAATCTTAAGTTTCTGTTTTCCATTATTATCTTGCCTATGTCATTTTGTGAATGAGCTAGATTAGTTAACTGTGGATTTGACCTAGACAGTGTACTACCGCCGACTCTGCGGCGTAGGCTGGACGTACCCACACACTCGTGCCCGAATTTTCGGGTGCGGGTCGTGACACTAGATGGTGTGGTCGTGCTGGAACATCTTGCTCCTCTACCGATGGCCTCTTGGATCCTGGCCTCTGAAAGAACCTCCTCATAAGAAATCCTCGCCTTGGTGGTGGTATACCTCTGCAGCTCGAAAGTGAGGTCGTGATGGAATCTTTGGGCCTTCTCTAGATCGTTAGGTATTAAGACGGTACCAAATATGCTAAGTCAGCTAAACTCCACGTCGTATGCATCTACGGTCATATTCCCTTATTCTAGATGCAGGAACTGGGAGTACAGGGCAATTCTGACTGTAGTCGGGAAATACTTCGCGTTGAAGTACTCTAAGAACAGCTCCCATGTCTGTGTCTTGCATATGCTACGCTCTTTGGAATTCCACCAGTGATGGGCATTGACTTCAGTTGGGCCCTCACTGCGGTCATCCATAGGTCTGGATGTAGCTGAGAAGCCTCTAGTAGCATCTCCCCAATCGGTGATCCCCTCTGCAGTCTCGTTGCCCGAAAAAGTATCTGGGCCCATCTGGCGGAACCCTCATACAGTACCAACTGTCTGAACTAGTGTAGGTGCTGGTACGGGTATTGGTGCAGGTGTCCTCTCTAGAACTGCCATCAAGCTGTCTCAACGTCTCGGTCTGATGCCACTGTGCCTACATCATAGCCTGAAAAAACTGAAGCATCTGTGGCTGTCCATCTGATTGTGGCATCTGAGGTGGATAGGGTGGAGGTACTGGCAATGGGACCTCTGGCTGCGCGGTAGGTGTCTCCTCAGATGTCGGCCTCTCGGTTTGCGGCATCGGTGTAGCCCCCGAAGTTTGGCCCTCGAAATGCTGTGTTGGGATTGCCTGTGAAGTCTGACCCTCGTGCTGCTGTGTAGGGTCGCCCTGAGAAGTCTCGTGCCAATGTATCAGCGGGGCCTGTAGAATCACCGGGGCCTGTGGTGGTGGTTGCTCTCCAGGTAGTCCCTGAGATATCTCCTCTGTCGGTGGTGTTGGCTGGCACCACGGTACCGTGTGCTCCTCGTCCACTGTGCAAGTTCATCTTGCTATAAGAGATAGAACTTTATTAAAAGAGTACAGAATCAAGCAAACAGGATGCAGATATTTAGAAATAATACGAAGGAAGTTCAAAGACGTAATCAAAGTGGATGAGACCTAGTAATTCCTATCCTATTGCAAGCTCGCTGGGCATGTTACCATACCGCAAACGATAAACATGACCTGCATGGGCCACCACTAAAACCATATCACGCCCCAGTCCCAGAATACACGGGACTAGGCCACGTGGCAATAGTCATCTAATACGTCTCCGAGGAAATACCCAATTTAATGGATCCTACGAAGCGTACTCCGCTGTCCTAAAATACTAACAAGTCCAATACTAACATCAAAACAGGTAATCTAATCTCATCCACAATATAACAAGAAATACTAAAAATAGATGCTGGAAGATAAACGCCAGTCTGAAATATCATAGTACAATCCAAAATGTCTTGTGGGAACAAACCCACTACTATGACGAAATAAAAGTACTGAAAGACAGATAAAATGAGTAATGACTAGGGCATCAGCGGACTAGATAATGATGCTCCAATCCTAGGCAGAAGGCCTACCAAATGATCATGGGAACTCTGGCGGAAGCACCTCTAGGTCCTCCTCGGATGCGTACCTCGTCTCCTGTCCGGGTCCGTACACTGTAGGATAATATGCCTCGTCCAAATCTGGAAGGGAACCAGGTCCTCAGAGGGACGTAACAAGATGCAAAAATGCATGCCATATAAATATACTAAATAAAATAAAAGGTGTGCTAACCATCTAAGTGAATGAAATATGAGGACAATATTGGTACGTATGAGTAGGTGTAGGCATAACATCCATACTCCGAAGAGCGTGGCATATGCATAGTATAACGTCCATATCGCTCAATAGAACGTGGAATCTGAATAGTATATCGTCCATATCGCTCTGTAGAACGTAGAATCTAAATAAAGGAAGTCATCGGATCCTTGGCTCCTCCGGATACTACATAATCTAATGTGTGTATCCCATATGCCTACTAGCTGTCCTCCCCGCCCAATGTAGATATACAAGTCGACTACACGACGTGCATACTACGTATCTATATGCCGAGTCTCTATTAACTATATAACCTTGATTACGTACTAACCGTGATGCATGTCACACGTACCAATAGCTAGTCGGGTACGTAAACCCGCATCCCAATATGTATTTGTCACCGTGATACGTGTAAGAGTGTCAGGTCTAGGAAGATATCAGAATATCCTCACAATGATAGGTGAGTCTGCTAGTGACTAGGTCAAGTACACTACTCATCAATGTACTCGTCGACTGCACCCAAGTTAATCTCGGACGCGCATAGTTGTATAAAATAATGCAACTAGATATCATATAATATTTGCATAATTTAAATTAAACCGTAAATATGGTAAGGTATCTTGCCTGGGTCCTCAAGCTGTGAATGCCAATAGCCTGCTTCTGAAGTCTCTCCTGACTGGTCCAGCGACCCTATAGATATAATACAATATAGAAATTCGATCATCAGACACTAAAGTGATACGTACAGAATCACGATGCTGCTCTTAGACACCGACGCAAGGGGTCACAGTTGGTCAATTAACAGAGTCGCGTGTTCACGTAGCTAAGACATACATGTGTCCTGTCCATGAGTGGCGTGTACGCCAAGAGAATGAAACATCCGGATACGCTACACAACTAAGATGTATAATACTACATTATAAATCTTATCTAGCCTGTTATAAGGATACGTGCACAAGGCTAGTTGTCCAAGTCCTAGGTCAACATAGTGTTCATAACCACAAGTTATTTATTAATTGGTTAATTAATTATCATTAATTACTTGTTTGTAATAACACACATACACATGTTTTACCCATGCTTGTTTAAACGACACATCGATACCACGATACGTGAAGTAAAGGGGTGAAGTATACATGTACCTAGTTGTGGCTGAGCGGGGGGGGGGGTCTGGTTCGTCGATGGGCTATTATCCGGCGTGAGGGCGGAGCTCCGGCGTCACACGGGGAAGCAATGGCAGCAGCGGCAGTAACGACAGCAGCAGCAACAGCATCTTTGGCAGCGGCGGCAGCGACGGCTTGGCGGTGGGGGTCTGTCGACGAGGTGGTCGGGAGGTGGATGGTGGTATTGGGGTGGTGTTGATAGTGGTGTCGGGCTGGCTAAGGCGGAGATGGTAGAGTTGATGGTGGTGTCGGGCTGGCTATGGCGGAGATGGTGGAGGGTATGGTGATGATGGTGGATGGAAGTGGACCGACGGGTGCTGGCGGGCTGGGGTGGTGGTCCTGCGTTGAGGGGGGAGGACAGGCGGAGAAGGTGGTGGCTGTGGCGGTGATGGTGTCGGGTAAAGAGGAGGCGGAGGTGGAGGGATGAAAAATAGGGTTCGGTTAGGGTTTATGGGTTTCTAGGGTTTGAAGAGAGAGGAATGTATTTATATAGGAGAGAGGAATAGGGGGTTAACCTCGGGAATTAGGCCGGCCAGGGCTCTTTGGGGTGGGGAACAGGTCCACATGAAAGGGTGTAGGGTGTACATGGGTCTTGTTAGGTCTAGTTTGGGGTGAGGTTGGCCTTCACATTAAATTAAATAAGAATTAGTGCAAGCGATTTCTTTCAAGTAATTGGAATTATATTGGAGTAGGATTTTGTGAAACACAGTTGTCATGGATATGGCAGATTCAAAATAAAATAATGTTCTTATTTGGGTTATATAAAATTGGGTTGAGGTTGTGTCTCCAATTTCGATTGGAACGATAACTGCGCAAGGTAGAATTTTATTGGGATTTAAAACTACACTATTGCAACAAATATTGTGCGACTAAAATAAAGCACAACATAGAGTATTTAAGAGTTACACAAGGGTCAGATGGGTAGTCTGGCATGTCTAGGAAACGTGTATGAAATTTGTTTGCAGGTAATAGCTAGTGTAGCGCTCCAACTATTGAAGCAACGGTAAGGTGTATTAAGTAATATAATTATTGTACAATAATTCTTATTTTTCTGCATTCAACTCTAATTGTCACCAAATTAAATCCTAGTCTCTCTATCTAAGCTAAATAAACCTAAATTTGGTCGAGGGGGTTTACAATCTAAGTGATATGCACTCGAGATATCTCTAGTGGTGTATGAGGGGGGAGAAATAAAAGAACAGTCATCCCACCAGGCGTCCAAAAGAACTCGGGGGTACGCCAGTCACACCATATACACAGTAAGAAATAGAAATCTCCTACGCTCACTAGTAGATTCTCCTCTCCCAATGTATCTGAACCGTATATGCGGTACAGACATAATGCAACGATGTCAACAAATATAGTAAACTAGTCCTATACTAACTACCATTACCAAACGTGAACTGACGTATCGATGATCAGTCGACACGCTAGTCCATGCACTCACTCACTCAGTGATCGTGTTGAACAGGTGTCAGGTCAGAAGATACCACGTACCCTCACAATATACCAGGTAAGTCTGCTACTCTAAGACGCATGCACACAATTAGCAAATAAATACTAGGCATATGTATACTTAACAATAAAATCAAGCAAGGTATACTTGTCTTCCAAGCCAAGCTACGATCACAACAAATCTGGTCCGGTACTCTCCATAGAAACGTCACAAACACCTACCAATTAATTAATACTCTAATTAAACTCTTATTTTCTAGTTACATTAAGTTATCACCTAGTGATTAATCCTACGTTGGTTGCACATGAAAGTAACTACGCACCAAATTATTACTAGCCATCCAACATTACCAAAAATTATTTTTAAAATATTATTTATTAAACTATTAATTATGGAATTAATTATAAATTTTTTTATCAAATAATGGTTTTCAACTCACAAGGGGTTTCTACGAAGGTTGGCAACTAGTCATGCAATTGTGGTTGCTAAATAGGGTTTTCTCGACATGCAAGTTCTCAAAAGATGAATTCATAAGAAAAGTTAAATTTTGGAAATAATTCTAAAATACTAGAAAATAAATATTTAATGAGTTTCTACATGAATAATTATCAATTCTACTTATTGGTCTTTCGTTGGACACATACTAGTCTTCTAGCAATAGTATTGACAAAATTTTACCATTATAGCCCTACTATTATGCTTTGTATAAAAATTCTAAGTCATATTTAATTCTATAAAAATAAGTTTTAATCACAAAATATTAGGGAGAACACTTTTATATGGCCAAAAAATAAGTTACAAAAAGTTTACATACAAACTAGGTCAACTATGTGTCTTTTTATACATAAAATTTATTTAAATCAAAAGTAATATTTCTGAAAAAATAATTTAAAAACTAACTTTAATATAGGTTAATAAAAACATAATTTAATTATTTACAAAGTTTTAGAAGGGTTCTATGAGGTATTTTGGATAAAGCATTAAACTAGGTCACCCTACACATTGCACATACAATTTATTTAACATAAATTTATCAAACTAATATTCTAAAATAAACAGTAAAAATATGGCTAAAATAATTTTAATTATCATATATATCTATTATTAACATGGTTAAATCAATTTTTTTTTTACCTATGGGTGCATACATGCATATATGGGTTCAAAATTTTACATGTAAAACTCTAAAATAAATCCTACAATGAAGAACATGACAATATATTATAAATGCATATAAAATTATTTATTTATATATATAAATAATTATTCATGCATTCATATATATTATAGATGTTGGAGGAGAGAAGGTTTGAAGAAAGAACTTACTAGAAGATAGAAGATGAAGAACTATGGTTCTTGGATGGGGAAGAGGCCTTGGACTTGTCCACGTGAGGGGGTCTATGGAAGGGAGGTCGGCGGCTAGAGGAGGTGGAGGTGGATTTTAGATTAGGGTTAGGGTTTAAGATGAGAAGAGATGATATATATATGGGTAGAGAGAGGGAGTCACGACTATGGGTAGGAGTAGGTTTAGTTTAAATTGTTTCTTAATTTGGTTGGTGGCAAATCTATGGTAAATATCTACTCCTATTAGATATTAATAACCAAGATTTAATTGGGATTCTAAGAAATAAGATAATAATAACTAACTAAATAAATAAATCCTATAGAAAGAGGAAAGTGGCCTAAATTGACATGGAGGAATTATGGGTTGCTTATTGAAGAAGTTGGATTGAAAATAATCACAAATAAATTATTTATATAAAAATATCTAAATATTTTACACAAAAAACTATGGTTGTTACACTAGTGCCATACTAATACTACATGATCAAATTTTGTGTCGCGCAAAGATCCTACGGGTAGTGTCTCCAGTGTAGGCTACTTCATACGAAGGACAATATAGATTTTGGGGTCGTCCTATGTCGTTAATGTTTAAACTAAGATAAAGTATCCTAAAGCAACTATTGGATTTAAATTAATTTTAAAATAATCTAAATATATAATAAATATAGAATACACACAAAATACCTATTTTTGGGTGAGGAGTTTTACACCATTCCTCTATTACAGAATCAGGAGAGAAAGAGGTGCCAAAGGTCATTGAAGGATGAGATACAGTTGGCTGGGAGGCTAGAAAACCATTCATTAGCGACCCCGGACAGAGCTCCGATAAACAGATTGGTAAGCAATGTGTCGTCTGTGGTAAGTGTCCCATCATAGAGCCTAAGTAATTCATATACTGATGGGGAGACATCTTCCAATCAAATTAGGCCAGGGACTATGGATTATAGTTGGGCTGGTATACCACATTGTTCCACTCAGGAGGAGTCAGCCACCTTTCCCGGTACACTTTGGCGCATGTTGTCTTTAGCGCACTTTGGTGCATGTTGGTTGCTAGCCCGGTCTTTATTTAGACCGGACTCGTAATTTGTGGAGAAGAGTGTGTTTGGTTGGGTTGGTGGCATGTGTGTCTTGGATGGGTTTGAGTAATCCAATGGTCCACATCTCATACCTAAACCTATATATTCTCTTTTCTCTCTCTCTGCTCATTATTTTTCTTTCAGTTTCTCTCTCTTAATGTGATCTTTCTTTGTCAATATTTGGATATTCACTGAATTTGTATTATTGTTGCCCAAATTTTTTTTGTACTACATAAGAATACATATAATTAATATGTTGTTCTTCTTATGTCTTTGGATTATTCTCAATAATTGGCAAAATAATTTTTATTATTGTAATTGTATGAATATCTTCTAGCTTTATTTTGATAGTGTTCTTGACTTAAGGTTTAAATGAGCACATTTATCTTATTAAGGATTTATCTCATTAATCTTAAGTGGTTATATAGATTTCTCTATTGACAAGCTATATAATCTTGTTTCACTTTCACTTATCTATCTATAATTATTTTTTCAATTAGAATCAGATTATTTTCAGATTATGAATTTTTTTGATGATATGTGTATTTTGATTTGTCAAACCTTTCATTTTTTTAGAACTAGCTACGTATTTTTTAAGGAGGAGAAAATTGATTTCTTAAGTCTTTTGTGTACCCTTTAATATGTGGTATACCTAGTTCATCATGAATATTTATTCATTTTTTTTAAATTTGATTGTGTTCATAGTATGTGGAGTATCTGTAAAAGTTCATGATTATCTATATTTAGATAGGTCATACTTTACTGGGGAGCATTCCAGTCATCTGAATATTTTATTCTCAAGTATTTTGGTTCTCTCATTTATATTCATGTTTATCTAAAGAATATTCATATAGCATGCTAAAGTAATTGAGTTCAAATGCATGAATCATGGATACTCGGATAGATTTTTTTGTAATGACTTTTGACAGAAATTCATTCATTTATGTCATTAAATAGTATATATAATTTATAATTATGTCTTATTTTTCTTCACTTTGTGTTTCATATGTTGTCTATATTTGCTCTATGAGCTATATCATTTTGACGAAAAGACAAAGGAGGAAAAAAAGGACCGATACGCAAGACAAGTACAAAATGACGGAAGAAGCAATACATGAGAAGACAAGGACCGATGATGCACCTATACCGTCATTCAGGAATTATGGGGGAGCCTTATATTTTTCAAAGATCTGTGCCCAGGTATGAATATTGACATATCGATCACAGTTTGTCAATTATCAAAATAGAAGAGATTGTTGGCCAAAATGGGTAACCGTCAACTCGATTTTGATAATCGATTAACTATGATCTGGTATGATTCAATACGACACATAAAATGACAATCATTGCATCTCTGTTACTTCACTGAAGACAATGTTGCAATAAGTCTACAAGATGTATTATAGAGTCTGTATTTTATATTTGTTGAGTTTAGGACAAAATATACATCGGGTTCGTGTTGGCACTAGAAAACTCAAACCCATATTAAACCAGAACCTAGTCTACTTAAAATAGCCTGAACCAAACCAAACTTGGACCCAACAGCCTGGAAACAGAACAACAGAGTTCGGATAGAACTCGAGGCAAACTCAGGGTGAACTCGGTCCCCCTAAGACCCAGTTTGCAATGTTACTCCGTGAGACCAGGATTCTAACATTTGAATTTCTGAACGTTAGGCATCCAAACTCGGCCCAAACTCGGTTCAGAAAAACCATATATATAGAGATTGAATTCTACATTCTTATTCACTCATTCACTTACTTTCATGTCTTTATCTTCCTGAGCTATAAACCTTCTCTATTCCCAAGATCAACTCCCAGCCTTCTAGTGTGTCATGCCCCAGAACCAGAATACTAGAGAGTGGGGCTGACAAGGTCAGTAGCATATACTTAGAGCACATCGGTGTAGAAGCATAAAAATATGCTAGATAGCTATACGCAGCATGTTGATGCAGGGCAGCATAAACAGATGACCTCAGAGCCATCAAACATGCAACAGAGCTTTTCCGCTGAGCACAGCGTAAAAATATAGGCTCAAGGACCCTCCACGTAATACAGTATGTCCAGGCTGCTTCAGCGTAAACAGGGTGCTTCATCACCTTTATGGCATAAAACTCATTCGCTTTCAATGCAGCATTGAAGTGTACGAGGAACGCTTCGTGTTCTTCGAAATGAACCTGTCAGATTATGCAATGAACCTGACGTCTGGACTCCTGACAAAGAGTACTGGACGACTACCCAGGCGACGGGTATAATGATGGCGCGGCACTGCAACTCAGGCTGTCATTTACTGCCATTTCCTTTGCGTAAACTACTTTTACACATACGAAGGAATACGCTGCCTAGTTTTACACAGGCAGATATGAGCTGTTTATGCTCCGCAGGAGACAAACAGCCTGCCACGTCAAAAGTTGCACTTCGAACAGGGCTCGAGGTACACCTCTGTATTTAATACGCAGAGCGGTGACAGTTTCTCGAGGCACGTCTCTGGACTTAAAGTGCCGAATACTGACATATGCCCAAGGCACTTCTCTGCACTTGATGCACAGAAGGGTGGCAGGCCTTCAAAACACGCCTCCTCATTTAATGAGCGGGATAATGGCGGATCCCCGCATTTAATGCAGGAGATTTGATTAAATGTCATCGAACCGTCGTTTAGTGACATCCCCTTTGCGTAAACTACTCTTACGCATATAAGGGAATATGCTGCCCAGTTTTACACAAGCAGACGTGAGCTTCTTACGCTCCACAGAAGGCAAACAGACCGCCACATCAGTAGTTACTCTTCGTATAAAATTTGAGGCGCGTATCTGCATTTAATGTACAGAATAATGGCAAATCTTAAAGACAAGCCTCTGCATTTAATGCGCAGGATGGGGGCAGATCTCTGTATTTAATGCAAGAGATTTGATTATATCTCCAAGAGCCGTAATTTTGGCTAAAACGTCCACATCATCTCGGCTTCTACGCCTGCTCGGCTTCAACGCCCACTCGGCCTCTATGACCACACGGCTTCTACGCCTGCTCGGCTTATACGCCTGTTCGGCATCAACGCCCACTCGGCCTTTATGACCACACGGCTTCTATGCCCACTCGGCTTCTACGCCTGCTCGGCTTCTATACCTGCTCGGCTTCAACGCCCACTCGGCCTCTATGACCGCTCGGCTTCTACGCCTACTCGGCTTCTATGCCTAATTGGCTTCTACGCCTACTCGGCTTCTATGCCTACTTGGCTTCTATGCCATGGTGGCAGTTATTGGCTTCTACACCAACCTCTTCTACACAAGGGATAACTACCTACGTGGCTTCTATGCCGTGATCTTCGCAGCAGATATACGCGTTTGTCCCTTAGTTGGACACGCGTCACATGCTCACTCAAAAGGTCATCTATACGCAGGCAATGGTTATTTTAAACCATCGTATAAAAGGGTGATGTACTTTCCACTACTCGATTTCTACACCGATTGAGTGGTCACTGTCACTAAAACTCTATAAATAGAGACCTCTATCAACAGAGGACAAGGTGGTCAGAAAATTGATCAAGAAATCCAGTATCATATCCAACGGTCGAAGAAATTGGAGGTCAAGAGAGAGAGAAGAATCCAGAGCTCAGGCAAAAAGAAGGGATCGACGACTTTGGCATCGAGCATCCACCCTCTTTAGCAACCTTCAAAGCTGTTTTCTGTCTTCTACGGCACTTCTTCAACATCGTGTGGTCCAAGGGCTAAAGTGATCGACTGCAGATCAGACACCTATAGTAATATTTACCCAGATTAAATAAATTGTACTTAGTCATCCTCGTATAGGATTAAATTGTACAATCTTGTTTGTAAACAAAAAAGAAGGATGAGTTTTCGTATAAGACCTCATTTTCCAAATATCATCTTTTTTGTTTATTATCCGAAACAAGATGGCGAAGGCTCAATTTGCGGGAAGACACCCTCCTCGGGGATTATCCGCCACCCAGATGGCCAACCTGTTGTATATAGGTGGCACAGGAAAAACTATGGTTTCCAACATCCGCACACCCACTAATGTGAACAGAAGGAATAAGCCATCTTCTTCTTCTTTTTCTGTAAAGACTCCTGACTTGTGTGAATTTCTGATCCAGAAATACGAAGACAAGGGTCATGAACAGGCTTCAGTTCCCCTAACGGTCAAACGCGGGAAGATCTTGTGGGAAGATGCATCAACATCTAATGTCATCATGACACGTGGACCACGTGAGGATTTTATCTTTATTATTCCTCCAACTCGTGACGACCAGCATCCAATAGTCTTCGGTCGCATACGGAGCAGCCCGATCATGCAGGAAGAATTTTGCAAGTATGAAACTGGCAGAATACAAATCCACAGATATAGCCCGCAGGCGTTAAAAATTATACAAGGCATGGGTTATGATTTAAAGCTGAAATAAGGCCTCAACAAGGCCTCAACTATGGAAAGGGCAGACGAACATCGTTGCATGGTAACTCTTACTGTCAACAAGCTCATTTTGGGTTGGGGTATACTGCATCTCTTGCGAAACCCAAATCTTCAAAGTCTAGTCCTATACAACCAGAGGCAGGTCCTACTGAATCAGCTTCTGTGGACAGACGCCACGGTATGTCTGGGGGTAGCCTACCTCGACAAAATAGGGCGGCATCCAAAGCTGGGGGTATAATTCCCTCAAGATCCAAAGATGATGCAACGACGACGATCTTCCCAAAAAATCATAAAATTCAGGCATCGGGAGCCCGAAGACCAAAAGGGACTTTCTCCTTCAATGAAGATGACATTATTGAAATCTTCAATATGTTGATGAAGGAACGCAAGCTTCAGCTACCCATCATCAGATATCCTGAGAGGGCTGGCAAAGTTGATGACCCAGATTATTATCTCTTCCATCGGTACACTCATCACCCCATAAAGGCGTGCTATGTGCTAAAAAGAGAATTCAGGAGTTGATCGAGGCCAAGGTCATCACTTTGCATCTGTAAACAAAGGGACGGTCATTACCAATTGGATTTTTATTCTTTTTTACGTGACAATTCGCTCTCTTCAAGAATGTACCTGAGGAAGAGTCCCTAAAAGTTTCTCCAATGGATTCTTCAGGAAAATCACTCCACAGTGAATTGTCCAGACATAAGTTTATGTTCATCATCCAAGCATTTCATTCCTTTCCCCAGAAGTTTGTCATGTTTATATTACCTCTGAACAAACTCTCCGAGTTTCTGGCAATCGATTATCATATCGGCTGTCATCTCAACTTAACACCCGTACTTAACCCTAAGCGCGCCAGTGGTGTTAGGTCCACAAAAACTGCCATGTCCATATTACCTCTGAGCAGATATGCACCTCCATCCCCGATGGAATTGCATCCCAGAAGTTTGTCATGTTCATATTACCTCTGAACAAACCTTCTTGGTTTTGGCTACCGATTATCATGTTCATATTACCTCTAATATCGGTTGTCGTCTCAACTTAACGCCCGTACTTAACTCTAAGTACGCCAGTGGTGTTAGGTCCACAAAGACTGCCATGTCTATATTACCTCTGAGCAGATATGCACCTCCATCCTCGATGGAATTGCATCCCAGAAGTTTGTCATGTTCATATTACCTCTGAACAAACTCTCCGAGTTTCTGGCTATCGATTATCATATCGGTTATCGTCTCAACTTAATGCCCGTACTTAACTCTAAGTACACCAGTGGTGTTAGGTCCACAAAGACTGCCATGTCCATATTACCTCTGAGCAGATATGCACCTCCATCCCCGATGGAATTGTATCCCAGAAGTTTGTCATGTTCATATTACCTTTGAACAAACTCTCCGAGTTTCTGGCTATCGATTATCATATCGGCTTTCATCTCAACTTAACACCCGTACTTAACTCTAAGTACGCCAGTGGTGTTAGGTCCACAAAGACTACCATGTCCATATTACCTCTGGCAGGTCTTGTCCCAAACCTATTATTTGCACTCTCGTGCGCAACGAATAATAGGTCTACCGAAGAACCCGTGGCGTGTCCTCAATGCCACAGTGTTATGGAGGTGGTCCCAAATATCACTTTCACTCAAGATGACATACTGCTAAAACATAACAGGCATGACAGACCCCTCTATTACACCGGGTACATCGGTTCCATGGAGGTCGATCGGATTCATATAGATCCAGGATCATCAATCAGCATCATTCCTCATAGTCTTCTCAGACCGCTGAAGATTCCTACCAGCGAATTGGCTTACACCACCACTACGATCGTGGGTTTCAACGCCGGAAGAAGTAAGCCGTTGGGGAATATTCGCCTGAGGATCCAAATTGGCAACCTCAGATCGGTGGCTACGTGTTACGTCATTGATTCAAAGGTGTCCTACAATATTCTGCTGGGTAGACCTTGGATCCACGACCACAACATCGTTCCTTCGACTCTACAACAATGCTTCAAATATGTAGATGCCCGAGGAACAGTACAGACGGAGATTGCTGACCTGAACCCGTTCAAAGGAGTAGAATCCTACTACTCTGATGCCGTGTTGTACTCTCAAGACTGCACGGAAGAGGTGTCAGCCGAAGCAAAGAAGGAATCCCACCGGGAGCTAGAAGAACCCTCTGCCAAGCAACCTCTGACAATCAAGGTGAAAGGACGGACTACTCATCCAAAAGCCATAGAGCCTATGGCTATCCACCTAAACGAGACCAGGTCAGGAAAAGAGGGTGATCCTCTAGTGATCACTTTGAACCAGAAGCCTCCACCCTTGGTCATCAACCTTCGGCGCGACAGGCAGCCGAGTGATATAAACGCAACCGGGAACAGAGTTTCAGATGATAATAAACATCCTCTTTTCCAGTATATTGACGCCAAAATTCCAAATCAGGAATCATCCCCCTACGACGATATAGAACCTATAGCACAAAAATTCTTGGAAGCTATAGATTCCTATCATCCGTACATATGGGAAGTGGCATCATCATCCAATGTCACCACGATATATGGACCGCATGAGGATTCTATCTTCATTGTCCCGCCTACTTACAGCAGTCAGCATTCAATAGTCTTCGGCCGCATGCGCAATAAACCGACTGTGCAAGAGGATTCTTTCGACGATGATGCCGGTAAAATGCAGGTTCACAGATACAGCCCGCAAGCTCTAAAGATCATGCAAAATATGGGTTATAACTTAAAGCTGGAACTGGGTCTCAACTACGGAAAAGGCAGACGAATGCCGCTGCACGACGATCCCTACTATCAACGAACTCGTTTCGGGTTAGGGTATAGCACCTCCCTCGCAACTCCTGAGTCAAACGAGGATATCTTTTCCCTCTCTCAAAATGGCTCAGCGTCCTCCGACTCATCTCATGCTCTGGAGCAAACATTATCAGTAAATATGGTAGTGACGGATTCCTTCGAATCAGACGAACAAGAATCTGAACTGTTTGAGAATGACGCTTGGGCTCAGCAAATGGATACACAATAGGAGTTCCGCTTTGAGCAGAGAGAATCGCCCACTGAAGACAAAGTTATCCAGATTGAGGTTGGGGATGAACTTTCGCCAAAGCCGATATTTATCAGTAACAATCTTTCCGAAGAAGAAAGGGAAGAAGTTATCCAGCTGATAAAAGAATATATCGACGTCTTTGCGAGGAATTATGAGGACATGCCAGGCCTTGATCCAAAGGTGGCTACTCATAAGCTCAATATATTGCCCGATTCGAAGCCTGTGAAGCAGCACCAACGCCAGTTCTGCCCTGATATGATGGACGCCATTGAAGCTAAAATTAAGAAGTTGATAGCCTGCGGCTTCATCCGTGAAGAACAACATCCAGACTGGGTCGCTAATATTGTCCCAGTCATGAAGAAAAATAGGAAAGTACGAGTCTGCATCGATTACCGAGATCTGAACGTAGTCTGCCCCAAGGATGAGTTTCCTTTTCCCATCACAGACGTCATGATTGACAATACATGCGGCTTTGAATGTATGTCTTTCATGGACGGATTTTTAGGATACAATCAAATCAAGATGCATCCTGAAGACGAGAAGCATACTGCCTTCTGGACACCATTGGGGGTATATTGCTATACGGTCATGCCCTTCGGATTGAAGAATGCCGGGGCTACGTACCAACGGGCTATGAGTAACATATTCCATGAGCATTTATGCAAGACAGTGGAGTGTTACGTAGATGATGTAGCTGTCAAAAGCTGCCTCAAGGATAATCACATCCAAGACTTGAAGACAGTATTTGACTTGATGCGCCAACATCAACTCAAAATGAATCCTACAAAGTCCTTTCTGGGGGTATCTAGTGGCAAATTTCTGGGATTTGTCATAACCGCCAAAGGCATTCAAGTGGACCCTGATAAAGTCAAGGCCATCTTAGAAATGCGACCGCCCCGCAATCTGAGGGAACTTTGGGGATTTCAAGGTCGTCTGGCTTATATCCGTAGATTCATATCCAACCTCTTTGGGAGATGTCAGCCATTTTCTCGTCTCATGAAGAAAGGTGTATCCTTCGTATGGGACGAAGCCTGTCAGCAAGCGTTCGGTGATATCAAGTGTTGCCTCACTAGTCCGCCAGTTCTAGTGCCTCCTGTCATAGGAAGACCATTCGTGCTATATGTTCGAGCGATGGATTATTCTCTGGGAGCTCTTCTTGCACAAAAGAACGAGATAGGTCACGAGCAGGCTATCTACTACCTCAGCAGGACGATGGTGGGAGCCGAACACCGGTACAATCCAGTGGAGAAAGAATGCTTGGCTCTGATGTTCGCTATTCAGAAAACGCGACACTATGTTACAGGCCAAACCATTCACATCATCTCCAAGATCAATCCTCTTCGGGTACTGATGAACAAGCCAAGTGTTCTTAATTCCCGACTTGCGACATGGACGATGTTATTGACACCGTATGACATGGTGTACGTCCCCCAGAAGTCCGTCAAAGGCCAAGCATTGGCCGACTTCCTAGCTGCTCATCTGATCCCGGAGGCCTCCAAACTGTACGAGGACATTCCCGACGAAGTTGCAGAGTGTAATTCCGTAATGGAAAGTGATGCATGGCAACTGTTCTTCAATGGTGCCTCCAGAACTGGTCCCAGGGAAAGCGTGGTTTCAGGAGTAGGAATTGTTCTGGTTACTCCTGATAAGCTTGTCATCTACCAAGCCTATTCTCTTAGCGAGCCCTGTTCCAACAATGTGGCAGAGTACAACGCTCTACTAATCGGTCTCCAAGTCGCTAAAGAATTGGGCGTCGAATCTCTGGAAGCTTTCGGTGATTCTCTGCTGATTGTCAATCAAGTCAGAGGAATATATGAAGTCCCGAATCCAGACCTCATCCCCTATCACCAAGCAACGGTCGAGATAGCCATGACATTCAAAGGATTCTTCCTAGAGCATGTACCTCGATCTCAGAATCTGGAACCTGATGCCCTAGCCAGTCTAGCTGCAGATTTGGCTACCCCTATAAGAAGGCAGAATTCGGTAATCCTTCTTAACAAAGATTTATTATGTGTGAAAAATAACTTTCACATAGAACGCAGCTATGCGGTAAACACAGATCCTCCCAGGAGAGACTGGAGAGCTCCCTTTATAGATTTTGTAGCATACGAAATCTTGCCAGAAGATCCTAAAAAAGCAGTATCCGTCAAAAGACGATCATTACGCTTCTATTTCGACGCATCGTCATAATGTCTATATCGCCGGTCTTATGACGGACTATTATTATGATGTCTCTCTGGTGATGAAGCACAGCGGATTATCCGTAAAGCCCACGACAGCGTATGCGGAGCACATCAACCCGGTCCTAAGCTACAGGATCGTATCAGGAGAATGGGCTATTACTGGCCTACTATGATCACAGATGCAATAAAGTATGCAAGACAATGCAGAGCCTGTCAGGTCCATGCTGACTTTATCCATCAACCTTCCGAACATCTACATCCTACGGTTGCGTCCTGGCCT